>VXAD01001941.1:15107-119447 GCA_013399195.1 Dicrurus megarhynchus | reverse complement strand
CGGGGAGGGCAGGGACGGAACCGCGGCACCGCCGGTATTCATCACCGCGGGGGGCGGCGGGGCCGGGCGGGGGGAGCGGCGACGTGCGCGGCTGCCGGCGCTTCCTGATTTATTTATGTTTGCAGCATAGGTGGTATTTCCCCGTTAAGAGTTTATCCATTGAAGTTTTCTATTTGACTTTCTAAAGCGGCGGCGACAACAACAACAACAACAGAAATCCGCGAAGTTAAAAAGCCAAATGTGTTAATTGTTAACTAAATATAGACGAGGAAGGCTTGGAAGCTGTAGTGGGTGGATTGATCAGGCAGCGTATGAGTAAAATGAAAAAGGGAAAATTGTCAGCCCTATGAAGCCAATTGCCGGTAGGAAGGAAGGATCGCACCTGTTCTGGTGAGTGGTAGGAGCCCCATAGCCCCGTGGTCCCCAGAAACCTTGTTTACTCTCCTGTGATCCGGATGGAGGAAGGGGAAACACAGGTTAAAGATGCTGTAATAAACACCAGGTCTTAACAGGAAGGCAAATGGGACTTTTTTTTCTACAGTATAAGCCGTGTTCCCTTTAGTATTTTAACATAACACAAAATTCGTGCATTTGAACTGAGCCATCTGCTCTAGTTATAGTAACATCTTTAGTGTTTATTTACAAAACTTAGTCTGTCGTAAATATATGTTTGCATAATTGATAGACTGGATATTTTTATAAAAAATGATTTGTTTCCCTTTTACAGTTCAGTATTACTTGTGTGTTGAGACAATTTACTAGATTTTCTGGTTCCTGTTTTCCCTTCTGAATAAACATTTGCGTAGAAAAACCAAAACAACAGAGCAAAGGGTTTGCTCTTTTATAAGAAATTTCTGCAATAACAAGGTAGTTTTCAGGAGACTTTACGATAATCAATGCAGTTGCATTGGTTAGTTATATTGCCTCACAGAGAGGCTTGAGTTCTCTCCCTTACTTTGAACCCTAAATAATACAGCTGTATGAATGTATAGCCTTTTTTAAAGAGAAGAAGCTGGAGTAAATCACTGGAAAGTATAGCCCTTCACTTTCTCATAGAACAGCTGTTTAAGGCACAATAACAACAAAAGTTTTGTGAAACTGTGTATGCCTACTTCCTTCCTCACAAGGCTTTTTTTTCTTTTCTACTAACTGGCATGAAATCACCCTTCATATTAGTCCCAGGACCCTTAAATTAGTCTCAGCCTTCTTCCAGTTTATTTGAATTGCTGACCTTTGGATGAGCTGGTGTGTTCCATTGTTACTTGCTAATGATGGAATAATCTAGTCCTGACGTACCAGTTGTGAAACCGAGGGTGCTGCTGCTGGATGGAAATTCAAACGTCTTATGGCTCCATGTTGGAAAAGGCAGGATTTAGCTGTGGTTTTTATCTGCTTTTAACTGTGTGGACTTTGATTTTCAGAGCTGAAAGGGCTCAAACCAAAGTCTGTTAAAGTTGATGGAAAATCTGCCATTGATTTTTACTGGTTTTGGATAAAGTCTTGTATCAGTTGGTGTTGAGCACATCATGGCTACACCAAATTTTTTAGTCCTTTCAAAATTCTTTGCATATCCAAGTCATTATGTAAAGTCAATTTTTTTGTGTACTGTCTCTCTCTGTGAGAATGTTCTGCTCACTAGAAAGTGGTGCTGTTTTTGTTCACTCTCTTATATGCTACAGCATTAATTTTATTATCTGATCATTTCCTATTATGTCAGGATGACATGGGAGATTTTGGAAAAAGAGAAAGTGCTTGTGCTGAAGGCTGCCTACCCTAAAGAGAGGTTTCTTCAGGTATTTTTCCAAGAGCTTTCAAAGAGTAGTGGGACATCTGAAGTCGTAAGACATGCTTTCTCTGATGTGCGTATTGTACTTCCCTTGTTCAGTACATGGTTGTTTGCTGCCTTTTGGGGTTTTTTTCTTACAAATGTGAAGGGGAGAAAGTTGTTAGTGATAACAGATACTGGTGTTCTGTGAAAAATCTTGCAGAATAACACATACCTGTGGCAGGCATATATCCTCTCCTGGCTTCCCTGTTGTTGATGATGAGCAGGATTTTTCCTCTTGGCTATTTGTAAAAACCCAGCCAAGAGAAAGCAGGGAGGAGAAGGACTGCTAAACTTAAATAATGGAGTTTTGTCAGAGTTTATTGTCTAGTGTAGCCTGTCTTGAAATTTGATTCTGTTTGGAAAGGAGTCAAGGGATGAAACCTCAAAAAAACCCACCTGATTTGAGGCAGGACGTCCTCCAGCAAGAATCTCATTTACCACCGGAAGGGTGAGACCAGGAATTTTGGCTCCTTGGAAAAGGAAATTCTGGAGCTCATTATCTCTCCACCATCATATTCTGGTTACTGATTTGGGATTTGCTTATTACTAAAAGTTGACAAAGGCAAAAGAAGCATGCATGTGAAAGAAGCTCAGGTAAATAGGCTGAGATGAAGGAAGGCAGGAGAAGCACAGCTACTGTGAGCCCTCATGCCTTGGATTTCCTTGTAGGACTTGGAAAGTGCTAATTTTCCCAACCAAACTGATTTGCACTTAAATGAGAGATGGCTGTCGCGGCAGAAAGCAGAGCTGTACTGCAAGGTGCCAGGGTAGCAGTGCAGAGCTGCATATTTTCTCCATCTTGTCCCTTTTCCTGTGGGGTTTCCAAAACACATGAGAATCTGGCCTCTGGGGGAAAGGTGGAGAGAGTGCTGGGGTACTCTCCACCTACCTGCAGGGACTGAGGTAGCACATCTGTGCCATGGTTTTCCAGAGATTATGGTCAGGATCTTAATGTGTGAATTTTCTGTCAGAAAGGGTCAGAGGATCAATCAGGAAGGATTTTCCTAATACTTCCACAGCTCATCTTTGTTCCCTTCTTTCCAAGTATCAGAAATGGCTATGTATGTAGTCCTAGATTCTCTCCTGCATGGCCTTGTTTAAGTAAATAAATAAAAGCTGTTCGGTAGCTCTTCAGGTGTATGACAGCAGAATTCTGCCAAGTCACCAAGGTGCTTTCCTTCTATCTGCTTAACTGAAGGAAGGCCTCTGAGTAGGTGAGGAAGTCTGAGTCCAGGGATCTGCTTGGCTTGATTCATCCCATCAAAAAAGGTAGCAGAATAATTCACATGGCCACTAGTGTGGCAGTACTGCTGCTGGCATTTTTTAAACTTGTCATTAATGGTGCAGTGAAGAAATAATCTCCCTTCTTAGGGATGAGCTAGGATTTTATGTATTGTACAGGGGTAACTAAAAAAACAGTGCATGTGTTATGAGAACCTTCGTCATTAAAATCAAGGGTAGACTATAAATTTCTGTGTAAAGATTAAAGAATTGTATTCCTTTAATTCTATGTTATTCCATCAGTTGTATGTGGTCCAAGAGGACATTTTGAATAAAGTAATTGAGTCTTGCATAAGTTGTTTCTCTCATTTAATTCACAACACGTGAATGAGATTGTTTCCATTATCCATCACAACTACTTAATTTAAACATGGTCGTGGTAGGGGGACAATGCAAGTAAAAAGACTGGTTGGAAAATTTGGTTCTGTTGTTAACCTTTTCAGTGTATTGTCACACTGCCAAAGTGCATGTAAGCCTGCAACTAGAGAGGAGGAAATTGAAAGCAAATAAAATGCTTTTTTGAAATACAAAAGTTAACATGAGTATTCCATTTTGAATGCTTTTGGTCATAAAAATTCTCATTTTACTCTAACCCATTGTAGCTTATTAGAAATTAAATATCCCATGAAACTAGTAAAAGAATAAAAGATTAAACTGTAGTTTAAAAGAAGTACTTTATACCCTCAAGTGTCTTAAATATAGAGAAGCTGTAATAATTTTTACCGATGAACTAAAAGGGCAAATACTCTTATGTTATAATTAGATTATACGCATGAGAGCAGTGTGATCATTCTGGACTACGGAACTGTTCTGTGTCCTCTGGTGAACCTAACCCAATAAATTAGGGTTCTGTTTTTCCATTGGAAGAAATAAAAGGGATGATTGTCAAGCTGCCTAACAGTAAGGTAGAAAACAGAGCAAGAAGATCAATGTCTCATCAAGTGAATTTAAAGTCAAACCAAATGTAAGTCTTTCTTCTACTGGACGGAGTGAAGTTGGTACATGTAGAACCAAATTGCTTGTATGTATGCATACACAATGATTTCTGTTTTATCTTGGGTAGAAGTTCATTCTGCTGGTTTTTTTCCCCTATTTTGATGCTGCTGTTTGAGTGTCTTCTTGAATACTTCGTGGGAGTTGGTTGGCATGAGCTTCATGCCACAGGTACAACACCAGTGTTGCTTGACAGTAAGATGTGCTTTGCAACAGCTGTGGTGTAGGAAAATAAAGGAGCTCTTTGAAGAAAATCAGAAGTATCTGTCAACTACATAAGTAGTTGGATCCTTGAACAATTGCTCACTAACTGATATCTTAGTGGCATGCATATGGATGAACCATTTTCAAAACGTTCACCAGAAAAATAAACTTCTGTGGGTAAGAAGAGCTGATTTCATCACCATTGCAAGTTGGCTTCCTTGAGTCGTGTGTCATGTTTGCTCTCATTATCTACAGCTGTGCAATGTTCTTGAACTGTGGGCCTTTTCCTTTTTTATGTTTTCATTTGTAGACCTTCACATCTTTCTTCCACTGACTTGGTCTTGCACCTTGGCCCCCTTTAGTATCCTCTTAACTCCACACCTCCCACTCATGATTTTCCATTGTTTCTCTTGATTCTGCTGTGCCAGCTCCTTGCCGTGTGCTCCAGCCAAGCTGTACTTCGGCAGGTGTGGAGTGCTGCTGCTGCTGCTGCTTGGTTTCTTACCAGTGGAAAGAATGAGCACCAATAAATTGCAGATATTTCTTTTTTAGTGGTAGTTCTTTCCTCTGACCTTTAGCACAAAATATTCCTGGTCCATTTGCCTACCTTCTTGCAACTTTTGACAGGTAGGATTGCCTTCATGTGACTTTATACTGTTTTCTAGCTTTACATTAAAATAGTTTTATTCCCATGATTTATTAACTTGTCCCTGGCTCTGTTTTACTTTTAATATTTCATACATATTTTAAAAAAATGTGGCATGTTTGTGTGCAAGGTGCTTCAAAGTATAATTATGAGCTGTAGCATTTATGTATAAGGCAAGGCTTAAAATAACTTTGTTCCTCACTTCAGGAAATTGAAGGGTTTATCTTGAGCCTTCTTTTATAAGTTAGGTGTCTTACTTTCTATACTGCATTTTTTCTCATTTAAAATGAGATAAGGTGAAATGCATTATCCAGTTAGATAAACAGGGAAAGAGTCTGTACAGAGTTGTATCCATGTACATCCAGAATATACATGACCATGCACATATGGGTTAAAAGAATATTCCCCTGTAGTGTATTTGTGATGTATTTAATTTTTAAAGCAACATAATTACTTCCCTTAAATATTAAAGTATAATTTTATTTTTACAACTACAGAGAAAATCGTATCTGGAATACAGATTATTTCCTATGCAGTGCTGAACTGCACGTATTTTGTGTTGTGCCCGAGTCACTGATGTGACTTACTGAAGTGATTTAGTTTATTGAAATTCGCTATGTGACCAGAATAAAACAGCTTGGGCCAGAGGACTTGGATCAACAATTTAACTGCAGAAATTGCTGATTATTAAGGTTAAAGAAAGGAGAAGAACTAAAAGAATTAGGGTTTGATATGCAGCCTTAATTCAGGTATCTTTGAATATATGCAGGTAACTAAGGTTTAGAGTCCATGGATGGTATTGCTTCACTTTTCAGGGTGCTTAGCCCTATGTGATAATAGTCATCCTTGAAAACGACACTTCCTCTTAACTTTATTTGAAACCAGGAAGCTTGGGATCAGATCATAGGGAATGCAGTTGGTTATGCAGAATATTGTGAGCATGTGGTCCTTGCCTGTGACAGTAGTTTGTCACTGGTTATTGGGAATTTTGAGTTGAAAATCACCTCTGCACCATAAAGGTATCCAACCTGATAACCCAACTTCACATTCAATTGTTGCAAACTGTTTGGCTCTATTTCTCTTGCTCGTCCTGTTTCCCCTGCCCCAGTCCCATGCCTCAGATACCTCACACTTTTCTCCTTTGCCAGAAATGGGAGAGGGATGCTAGAGACCTTTTGTTTTTCTGAAGAGTCTTATGCATGGAGATAGCATCCTTGACCTTTCCCCTTAGAATGTCCTGTCATTTGCTCCAGTTGCTGAATCTGGCTGATGTTGAAGGCAGCTGCCGTACACCTGGTTCCTTCTTACAGGGCCTTCCTGCCACCAGAAGGGATACGCCAATGGCAAGAGTCCCGCTTGCCATCGCGTTGGCTGGAAGCTGTGCTTTTGCCTTCTTGACTTCCTGAGTTACTGAGTACTTTGGGCTTTTTTTATCCCCAGTCCCACTGCCATTTGACATCTCCCTCCCTTGCACCCCTACCTGGCAGTTCTGCTGCATGTGTGTGAGCACTGACACGTGCTGTCAGACTTGGACAAAAATGGAGATAGGCTCTGTAGCCTCTGAAACGCATGAAGCCTTCTTTCTTGCCGAGTAGGTTGTTGCACAAAGATACCATCTTGATGGCAGCTGTCTTCATTTGCATTGAACTCTGGGAGAACCCAGAGACTGCTCTGATAGTCAGGCCTCCTAGGAAGCCTGTTTGCTTTCATCCTCTGCCCAGGGAAGATGAATCTCACCCGCTGCCACTCTCACGGTAGGATGTGGGGAATGTGCTTGCAGCCATTCTGGCCATGACTTTCCAGTGGTGGGCGGATGGTGGGAGTGTGTTTGGTGAGGCAGAAGGATCTTCGCTATTATCTCTTCAAGAGGCCTCATATCAAAGCACTCTCTTAGTTTTGGGAAGTGTTTTCTGTGCTTGGAGGTTAGGCACGAGTGGGAATAGCATGACCTGGGGAAAGGAAAGTGCTGGATTCTGAAATTCCCAAGGGAGGGAGGGCTCTGGTCATACTGTCTCTATAGAGCTGTTCCCTGAGCTAGCCATCCTCATCTCTCCATCCTACCTGCAGTGACATGGATAAGCCTCCTTGCTTTGGCTCTGCAGTGGCTTCTCTGCAGTGCACTTTCCTCTCATGGAGCCATGTACATGGAAAACCATATGTATATAGAGTGTGCTCCCTTCTGTTTTCAGAATCTTTCTTTCACATCTTCTGAAATTCCTGATAGCTGGTAAATTCAAGAACCTGGACGAAACATGTTTTTTTATCAAGTACTACAACAAATGTTTGTGAAGCGCAAACAAACTTAGGCAAGCCCCTCTCCCCCATTTTCCCCTTCTAACTAGATTTTTATTTTCATAGGGACAGCAGGATTCATCCTTGTCGTAAGGTCCTTTCTTGCCAAGTTACTAGTTCTGTTCCAAGGAATAGAATTCAAGTAGTTGAAAGAAAAAGAGTTTAACATTTTGCATATATAAAAAAGCCCAACCCCAAACATTTCCTTTGCTACTTCTGCAGAAATAGCAAGACTCTTTGTACAGGTTGCCCAGAGATGTTGTGGCATCTCCATCCTTGGAGATACTAAAAAAACAGGTGAACATGGTCCAGGGCAATCTGCTCCAGGTGACCCTGCTTGATTGAGCAGGGTGGTGGACTGGACAGTCTGCAGAGGTCCTCTCCAGCCTCAGGCGTTCCTTGATTGAAACTTTCTGAAAAGGTTTTGAAAGAGAATTGCAGTTCACTTTGTTAGAGTTGAGTGAAATACGAAATAATTTAAGGTAGATTCATTCAATGGAAAGTGTAGAGCACACTTTCAAATTAAGCTAGTCTGCCAGGCTTGTCCATAATAAATTCAGGAGAGTAAAAAAAAAATACTATGAATTCATACCAAATTAACAGAGCAAATCATATTGCCTCTGTCTACACAAACAATTGAAGCGTCTCTGTAACTTTAAAAGGTACTCTAAATGCATTTTCCATGCACAGGTCAGAGTTATGAGCTTACTTAAAACTTAGAAAGAGAAGTCATGCTCTCACCTTTGCACATATGAGGACAATTCTCAGGATCATTGCCTTTGATCCCATAGGAAGAATCATAGGCTTAAAAAGGAGCCAGGACTTGCCTGCTGTTTAGTAGTAATTTTCTGATTATACTTTGCTCATAGGAATGTAAATGTAAAAAGCCAAATTTACATAAGCAGACTACTCTGTGAACCTTTGCCCTCCCCTCTCCCTTGACCTTTGCTGTCCAGTTTGGCTCCCAGTGCTTTTTCAGAGATCTCTTTCTAGGGTTACGTGTCTCTCTAGCAAGAAACCCAAGTTCTGAAAGCAAGAAAGTGGCAGAATTGCAGCCACAAAACCTGAGCTCAAGTATCTTCCCTCTCCCGTTACTGCTACACCTACTCATGATCAGCCCTGTGGGCACCAGTGTGGACACTGGCTGGCAGCCAGGCGTGTACCAGACATCTCTTTACCTTTGCTCATGGATGGATCTCATCCACAAATGGCAGCTAGAAATTCATACCTGTAATATAAGTTCACTTTGGTTTAACCTGTGTTTTGCAGAAAAAGAAAAAGGCAGGCTGCCTTTTTCCTGAAAAAATTCTATTTCTCAATATTTTTGATATACTTTATTTTCTCAGCTTAGGACTAGCAGGAAGGTTTATCAGCAATTTATGTTGGAGATAAAAGGAGAAGGGGAACTGGGTTGCTGAGAGGATATTCCTTGCTGGCTGCACAAGCATAGTGTGCAATAAGACAAAAAGCTTGGACTCCTCTTTGTGAAGTTCAACTCCAAGCCAAGTTATAACTTGAGCTCAGCCTCTTCAAAACGTGTCTGTATAAATATAGCTGTATTCTGTTTTGATGATCACAAGTCTGCAGCTGAATTAATTATTTGATATGCAAGAAAGATATGTAAAGGGAGACCTTTACCACTGAAGCCCAGATCTACAAGATCAAATCTACAGTCTGATTTTCTTTTTTAATGTTTTGTTGCTAAGTGTTTCCTGATACACCATGCCTAATCTTGTCAATATTTCTTTAGGTCTTGCTCCTTTAAATAGCTCTGGATGAGTGGAACATCCTGTACTTTTTCAAAGATCTCCTGGAGTCAATGAAAGCCATTTGTGTGAACATGGGCAGCTGAAAGAAGCAAAGGCACTGTGAGCCCTGCACAGTCTTAAGGCGGTCTGTGTTTGGGAAATGAGAGTAGTATGGCATTACTGTGTTTGCTTTGGAAGGTAATCTAATCTAAAAGAGCTTGAAACAATTTGCAAATTAGGATTGTGGAAACCTCAATGTCTTTTTTTTTTTTCTGTAAGAGAAGAAATATTTAAAGCCAGAAAGAGCTTTAGGCAGGAAGAATTTGAGAGATTCAACCTGGCAGATGTTGCAAGGCATGTGATAGAATAGGACTGAGCTTTACCTATTGCTGTGTGAAGTTAAGATCTGCAATCTCTGTTAGGAGCTCCAAATTTCACAACACTTGGGTGATGGTGTAACAGGAAGAAGGGTGTGGGCAAAACTACAGAGCTACATATGAGTAATTCAAGACCTCACCTGTTTTCCCATCTGGAGAGCAGGGCAAAGTGGGGAAAGCAGATGGGCAGATCAGAAGTTACAGTTTAAACGCTTAACTTTTGCTGAGTTTGTCTGTATTGAGGACAGTCTTCGGGGATTCATGTTTGTTGCATGTTTTTTGCATTTTTTGGTGGATGCATTTTGAGTCAGAAAAAAAATGATGTCTGATGTCTGGTGTCACACCTTTTATGTTCTGTCTCAGCATAGCAAATTTGAGTTACTAAGTTACAGCCAGCAGATGCCAGCAGTCTTTGTGGTACCATACTGTTAGTTTACCTGGATGTGTTTTCTGCAACGATGTTCCTAGTGGTGAACAAGCTACCTTTTTAATAATATCAAAGGGGTGGAATTACTGCCTCATTGCCATGTGAAAAAGTCTCGGTGAGTATCACAGGCAGATTATGACCTGAAGTGGTGCCCAGAAGTGATATGTCAGAAAGAAAAAGCTATGATCCCAACAATGATTTTTGAAATTCAGTTAACCTTATGTATGTTTAATAAATGCACATCTTCCTGCAACGTTTGAAGTCAGGGGTCAGGACTCCAAAATGAAACTTAATGAGATTGTCTTCAGTGGCTATTGTGGCTGGAGAATCGAGAAAGGCAGAAATAAAGGTAGGTGATGCAAACTTACTGTTTTCCAAAGCTCAACAGTTTTGTGAGCAAAATGATCTGCTTACAGGGTGTTTTTAAGAGGAAAGTAATTTTATCTACAGTGCTAAATTTGGAATCAGTATACCCAGGCATCTGCATCTGTGTATATGGCAAGTCTAATATCTTGATTTGGGGATTAAATTTATACCATGCTCTTATGTGTTCTTCTTCAGACCTTTACCTTAGGTTTTGGTTTTGTTTTGTTTTTTTTTCTTTTTCTGTTGTAATGTGAACTCTCACTATTGAATATTGTTGCATTTCTTGTTTACTGATAATCTTTACGAAAAACTTGGCGAAAGTTTGTGAAAACTCAAGGCTCCTTATACTCTTGTATGTCAGTTAGCCAGCGGTATTGATACTGAATGCAGTTAAAGCTCTTCTTTTTGTAATCCAAGCTGATGTCCTCTAATCAACATTATGTAATTCAACAAATAGAGCAAAACCTACTGAATTAAGATACTGTACTGTTCTGTTATCTCTGGATGTGCAGCACAGCACGTATTTTTGTATCTTTTGAACATTTTGTAGATCAGTAGATGAATTTCTGGGAGTAAATGCATTGTATTTTTGAGTCAATGAATTTCACTTTCTGTCAACACTTATGTTCAAGTTACGTTTCTGCTGAATTAAACATTGTTAATTAAGAACAATTTTATCTCTTTGGTTAACAGAAAGAATTGGGGCATTATTAGGGTGTTGGCCTTGCTGTTTCCATAACAGGTTAGCTGCTTTGATCTGGCTGTGTTGACAGTAAAATTGGGTCTTCTGCTTGGACGTGTAGGACAAGTATGTGTTTGGTTAGACCGTTATCGAATTGGAGGAAGCAACTAGAGCTGGTAAAGCAAAGACAGGCACAGTAATGGTAAAAAAGAGAGAGAAAATTAAGCAATGCAGGGTCATGCAGAACACTGTCACTTTGCTGATGTAATTTGTGGCTGTAAACAGAGGTCATGACATCATGCTACAGCTAACCCAGCTCTTCTCAGTTTTGTACCATTTTCCTGTAGCTCATACAAGCCCGGTCCTAGAACACTGCATTCCCTTTTGTGTACTGCTCATTATTTATTCTTTTTTTCCTAACCAGAAGAGATTAAACAGGAAAGAGTTCAGGCAGGATTTGGAAAAATAATAGTGTGTGAAACAAAAATTACATTAGCAAAGACTGCAAGGTGTCTGTATACGTTTCTTAGTGACCATGTCTGTATTGTCTGAAAGTATTGGTAAAATACAATGGCAGAAAGTGAGGGTTTTTAAAATTCTAACAAGGGGATCTACTTACTAGACTTTGGTCTGTGTGTGATGGTATTATCACCCTGGAAGCGGTCGATAGGAATTAAGTTGTGTAAAGCACCAGCAGCTGTGTATTACAGAACGATAAGACTTTGGGAGAATGAGGAATAGGCAGCTACTGAAGTCCCCTCTTGTACAATCATTTGTGGTAGTAGTGACATGTCCTGGTTTCGAACACTAAATGCCTTTGACCTAATTTAACCTAGTGTAACAACATTGAGAATATGGGCCATTTACATCATGGAAAGGAAAAAGGAAAATACATTGAAGTATCTCCTTATTCAAGTGTAATATTTTTCCTTAGTTAAACATATGCAATAATACAAAGCAACATACAGCAAAAATAGGATTCAGTGGTATTTGCTGAGAGTAAGCATATGCAATCTTGTAAGCGCTGTGTGACGTTTTAGATTTTATTTAATTTTTCCCTTTAAGCTTCAGACTGGAAGTTAAAGTGCCCTAAGGAGTCTTTATTCTAGTTGAAGTGCTCTGATTGTAGTGATCTTTTCTTCCTTTTCCTTTTCTTTTTGGTAGTATTTTAAGGTTTGTGGATTGTCAGGGAAGAAGTGCCATCTCTCTTATTATGAACATTGGCAGCTAAAGCTACTCAGTGCCTTTTCAGTGATCTTAACAATCACCAGTGAGCCAGAAAAGGAGGAGGACCTTGCAGAATTGCAGGTTATATGCGACCCTGATTCAGAAGTGTGTCTGTAATTTAGAAAACTTGCAGGGCAGGTTGTGAGATCCATGCTGTGGTTGGCCATCTCACTGGCTGTCTGGTTCTTCTCAAAAAATGCTCTTTAAAATGTTACAACAGCTTTCGAGAAACTTGTGATTTAAAATCACATAATCTCAAAACACCTGTACCGTGACTAAGTATATGAAGATTGTAGACTGGTCAAAGCACAAGAAATTACATTTCAAGACCAATGCTAGGAGAAGTACACAGGGAAGAAAGGGGAAAAAGCACCTGTCTCCATGTCAGGATTACCAGCTTCTGTTCCTCTAGTTGCTTGGTACCCCAGCTGGGCAGCACCCCCTGAAATGGGGTGGCCATACCCGGGTTTGAGCAGAGGTGTCATGGTAGAACTTCAGTGCTTTTCAGTGCAAAGAAATCTAATGCAACTATTTCATCCTCATGAAATTTTCAAATGTATCCCGGCATCCTCAATTTCAGAATGTAGCATGTCAAGTAAGGAGCATTAGTCCTAACATTTGGACAGCATCCATTTCAACTTTCAGTCTGGATCTTTTTCTAATACAGCAGTGTTCATGAAGAAAGCAAATTAGGTGCTTGGTTTTTGTATATTCACATAATTCCTTATTGTTCTTAATTTTTTTTTTTATTTATAAGAATCCAGCTTGTTCTAGTTTAGTCCTTACAAGGAAACATTTCAGAAGATTAAAAGAAAAGTCACAGTTCCAGTAGAGTATGTTTATGGTCTTTAACTCTTGTTACTCCAGAGCCACCACTCTCAGCTGATGAAAAGTCATAAGGATCACTAGATTCCTTCTAATTTACCTTCTAAAACCACTGATGATCTTCACAGGTGTCTGGGTGGCTCTGCAGAATGACTGGGAGCAAACTGTTTTAGGCAAAATCCTTACAGATGAATAGTGGACATGACGTAAGCCTATTTTTCATAATCTTCATTCTGTCATCACTCTCCCCTGAGGAACTTTTGGAGCCTAGTGGTGATTTTAGAAATGTATAAGGTGGCATTAGAAATAAGATGCATATGGAAGTAGCAGTAATGAAGGAGAGGCTATTTCACCACTGTTGGTGATTGTTTGGAGATGAATTTCCTGATGTTAAATTCCCAAAGTGCTAGGAAGTCATCTGATAACATGTAATAAAAATGAGCAGATTGCATCCCTATTATAACTATGGTGTTAAATTTGCAGTGCTGCATTCTTACCTGAATTCCAATATGTTTGGTCTGAATTGTTTGTAATGATAGAGTAGTAATCCATCAAGAATGACAAAATTACCGTGGTCTGTTTGTGTTGTGTTGTCCAAATAAAAATCCCTTTACCATTTGTACCTGCAGATATTTAAGACTGCATTTACCTATTTGTTTGTTTGTAAATGGTGCTTTAGTCGTATGAAAAGAGATACAGTCTTTTAAAGATCTTCTGACATTTTTTATGTAATTATGGCTATTTTCTATAGCTTCTCTGGTTTTTAACACTTAATTAGGACAAATGCACCGAAGTGATTCAATTTTCAGTGCTGTCTGTTTACCCCTGTTAGAAATTATTCTTTAACTCCGTGTGTTTGCTTTTTTGAGGATATCATGACTCATTATTTACTCGTGGGTAATCATCTTTAGTAAACAGTGCATCTTGTGAGAGCTAATACAGAGCTTTGTGTGTATCAGTTAGAAAGAGACCCTTCGATTCAAAAGTTCCTGCCAGCTGTCACCTCCTCAGCTAATATCACCTCATAATATAGACCTAGTCACAAAATACAGAAGTAATGTTTGTGTTTAGAGAAACAGGAAAGCTTCCAAATAAACCAGAACTCAGTAGCATGTATGACTTCAGGGCTGCAGCAAAATATATCTGGGCATGTAATACTACAGATTTCTATTTTGTGTCTGATATCTTACTGCTATGTTTAGTTGGTGTTGTATACATTTTCAATTAATGGAAGCAACAACAAAAAAATGGCATAAAATAGAATAACTTAATATTGTCCTTTTTCCTGCAATGGGAAGAAAATATACTTTGTATCTATTACCAGTTACTTTCCTTAACATGATATCCTAGGTTTAGATTTTGAATCATTCCGTGGCTGACTAAGTGATGACTCGCTCGTTTTGTCTCCTATTTATAAAAGAAGTGAAAAGATTTAGCTCATGAATTTTTCATACAGACTACAGATGTACTGGTTGGGGCCAAATGCTGTCCTCAGTTACAAGTCAGTGTCGCCGGTGAGCTGTCAATGGCAGGGTTGTGAATGTATTTCAGTGTAGTACTGAGACTTAAGTGTTTTGTTTCTAGTGTGCATATGGGGGTAAGAATTAAGGAGATGGTAGATAAACTGATTATAAAAATAGATAGGAAATAGAGGTTCATTTTCCAGTCCAACATGCTGCTGCCAGTACTGAAGCAAGAGTAAAACCATTACTCACTGCCCTGCGGGTGCTGCACCCTGCAATGAATGAGTACCATATTTTAAAATATCTAGTAACATTATGAAAAACTGAAGTCGAAGCAGAAGTTCAGATCTTAATTAGTGAAACTGCCTTTCCGCCTTTGGTGCTGCCAGCCAGAAGAATCTGATTATATTTTAAACTTTCCCAAATGGACTTTGCCTTCTCCCTTCTTAGGAACTGCCTGTGAAACCAAGAGCAAGGAAAGGTGTAGCATAGAAGGCAGCTTTACATGCCTTCATAGCCTGGTTTCAGGTTGGTAATATCCCTCTGAAGTTTTACTGTATTCTTTCAACCTCCGAGTTTTTCTGTACTTTGAAGTTAAAAACTAAGTTAACCTTTGACCAAGAATTTCAAAATCACCTGGTAGAAAGCCCTTCCCTTTCTGCTGCCTGATAAATGAAAAACTCTCCTTTGCATATAGGAATCAAAAAACCTCTGTAGAAAAGACATGAGGCTTTATTAATTCTGAATTGCAGTTTTTCTGGATAATTCTCTTTAGGAGGAGGCATCTCTTCTAAGTGTTTGGAGCTCTTCCTTCCTTTTTGACCTGGAGAATAGAATACTGAGCGAAATAATTAGAGGGAAAATGCTAGCAGCACTGTGGTGATGTGAAGACTTTACCTGCAGCTGGGCTCTGCCAGGTGAATGAAGATGGCTGTCAGCCTCACCAGCTCGATGCCAGTCTGATATAAAAGAAGAAACCAACACAAAGCAAGCTAAATGGGAATACGCCCCTGCCATGTGTTTTTTGTGCTGTAATGAGGAAAAAAATCCCTTTGTGCTGAGCTTAAGGTTGTTTTTTCCCATTGCTTGTCTCATTCAGCAACTATTTTCTGAAAAAGGGCAGAGCATGGGCCACTACTGTTTTCATAGCCCTCTCCAGCTAGTGGACATAGGAAGTCTTCTCAGCCCCTGTACTAAATTTCAATGGAAAACGAAGAGCATTGTCTGGTATAATGTAGATGGTATATTTTATATTTGAAATTCCAGTCACTGCTCCCTGCATGAGCATCTTGAGGTTTCTGAGTGAGTCTGTCAGCAGTTTCATAGATTTCTGTCCTCTTGTAAGGCTTTTCCAAACTTTTTTTCTGATCCTGTGTCTGGATGGCTCACAGGGGCACTCACGGGCTCTATACTGTCTGCAGGAGGGTTTTGTGTCAGGGGAGAGCTGGGTATTGGTACCTCCTGGGCACAGTACCCTGTCATGCTCCGTGAGCTAGAGCTGTGCCTGCTGCTGCCTTACCTCCCCCTCGGTGCTCCCGGCAGAAGGCTTCACATGGAGGAGGCTTCCTGTCAGATGCACGGGGTAGCATCAGCAGCGTGGTTCAGCAGACATGCAGTTCTGAGTGAGATGGGGGGATCTACGGACTGCACCATGGTCTGTAGAGCTGGGTGAGTGGTCAGCACCTCTCTGGCACCCACAGGTAGTCCAACAAGTTCTGCAGTGCTGTCTGTGCATATATGCTGAGTGCTCCTGCTTCAGATTGGGAAAGTCAGAGATTCCTGCTCATGATGCAGCTCTGAAAGCATCGGGGTAGGACATCTTTAGTACCTTTCAGGAGCTGATATCTACCTGGAATGGGACATTCTTCTAATGGAGGCAGTGTTGTTTATCGTGGGATACACACTTTTTGGGAAGGCAGGTGGGACATGAACTGTCTGGTACTACCAGGATAATGCAAGATAGGTCTTTTAAGAGAAATCATAAACATGTTTGGCACATACACACAATAAAGTGTCTCCTCTAAGATACATTCTTCCAGTGTTGCCTAATCAATTTGGTACGCTGTTTTTCAAGGTTTGATTTCTTTTATACCTTGTGGTATTTAGATGTCTGGCTGGTGAGGCCTTTTGATGCTGTGTGTTGTATTCATAGACCTTATGAACTTGTCTTGCAAAATCACTAGATTTTAATCTCTTGCTTCTTCGATAACTGAATCTTAAATATGCAGACTCCTTGGCACTTAGACAGCTTTATTTGTCTATCAAAATACATTAAAACCGAGTCAGTCTATCGGAGCTGGCTGTCTTGAAAGGGTTACTGATTAAGATATCAGCTTTATCCAGGGGCAGCACAGAGGTGAGTAACAGTAGGTAGATGGACAGAAAGATTGGAAAATAATTATTAATTTAAGTATCTTGGAGTCATAAACTCCTGTTTTAGCAGAGCAAGTCTGTTTTGCTCTTTCTGCAGGCAGTTCCTCATCTCTGTAAGGCTGCTGCTGAGTGCCATTCTGAAAATCTTGTCAAGGATAATTGCTGTTGCGAAGGTAGATGTTTGCACATTCTGGAAGATGCCTGGGATATAAAAATGGTGATGTCTCTAACTACCCATTTCCTTGCTTTTTCTCTTCTTTTCCTGAAATTTTGAAAAATTAGGGAATGATGCTGGTAAAATGGATTGACTGCCCTTGGGATTTTAAATTCCATCTTTTCTTCGTTTTTTTCTTTGGATTTCTTCTTTTCTTTGAATTTCCTGGATTTTTCTTTACCTTTTAAATTATTTTCTGTGGATAGTTAAAATTCTCAGAGAGGTTTCTAGATAATAGAATATGAACAGTGCTAACTAAACAAAGAACAGTTCCTATTGAAGCCTGTCTGTGTGGCAACACGAATACAGAATGGAAGAAAATAGGATATTAAGAAGGGGTCTCAAAGATGTGATAAACCCCCCCCCCCTTCTTTGCTACGAAAATACCTTAAAAATTGAGAGAAAGCTGATAAGGCAGTGCGTTGAAGATAGGCAATATACTGCATAAAAGCACAAGTTTAGCTTTCAGCTTACATAATAGACAGGGGAAAATGTCACTCCAGATTATACTGGTTGCACTAAATGCCTGTCTATTAAAAGCAATTGAGTTTTTTTCCTGCTGTGCTGGCATATAGAGCTGCTGTCTGTCATGCTGTAGCATTCAACCAGCACAGTTTCAGCTATGCTGACTTTTTTCCCCTGAAACTCTATGTCTGTGAGTTACTTTGCAGAGCTTGCTTGGAATTATGGATATAAAAGTTGTGTGACATGGAAGCAGGCTGCAGTTCAGTCTCTGCTTTTCTGTGTCTTTTCTCAGGGCAAAGCAGAATTTTTAGAGTTTTGGAATGTCAATTCTTCAGTATTGTGCAGGCAAACTGCTACTTATGCTAATTTTACTAGGTAAATTTTGGGGAATTTTGATTCTTAGCATTTAAATTCAGTGGTAGAAATATGATATGTTTCGTTTAAACTTTTAGAGGCACAGTGCTTGAAATGGTCTGATGTAGCATTACATACCATGTCAAAAAAAGAGACGAGCTTTTGTTGTTGCTATTATGATTTTTCTTCTAAAGTACAGGCAGAAGTTGTTTAATTTGTGGGCAATCTAAAATATTTTTTCATCCATTTAAGAAAGAGGCTTATTTTTGTGTTTATTTGTTTGTTTTAACTGGTCAGCTGAAAACCTTGGCTGTTGTGTTTTGTTTTGTTTTAGGAAAGAAACCAACTAAAGCGATTTTTCATTTTCTCCAAAATATGATGCTACTCTGATAAGAGTTGAGGAATTAATTTTTTTGCTGGGTTTTGATACTAGATACAGGATCTTAAATTTTCGAAAGTGACTCATGATTTGGCATAAAGCCATTTTAGAGTGCATAACCTAAAACATCTGAAAGATGGTATTCACTTTTTACTGGAAAAAAGGTTTCATTAAAGACTTTTCAGTTGGTCAGAGAAATGCCCAGGCATCCAAAATCACCACTTGTATGTGCAAACTGAGCTTATTAGATTTCCTTCCAGACTGTGTTTGAAAGCTTTTCATAGTTTGAAAAAGTTAAAGATTAAAATCAAACAGATTTTTACATCTCTCTGTGATTACATAATACAATGTGATGATAGTATAGTTTATGATATAGTGTCATTTATTATAAAACAATTGTATTATTATTGCCTGTATTAATGCAAGGGGAAGGCAAGCAGGAATAACTGATGGCTAGACAGAATGTTAGATTTTGCTATTTTATATGCTGCAGTATAGAATCCTCTGTAGTTCTCTCTTTACAGCCCTTACAACACTGATTTTGGGGCTATTTCATAGAATCGCAGAATCACAGAATGGTTTGGGTTGGAAGGGGCCTGCTGTGGGCAGAGACACATTCCACTTGACCAGGTTGCTCAAAGCCTCATCCAGCCTTGCCTTGAATATGTCCAGGGTTGGGGCATCCAGAACTTCTCTGGAAAACCTGCTCCAGTGCCTCACCATCCTCATAGTAAAGAAGTCCCTCTTAATATCTTATCTAAGCCTACACTGTTTCAGTTTAAAGCCATTCTGCTTTATCCTGTTGCTGCATGTCCGGTAAAAAGTCCCTCTCCGGCTCTTGTAGGCTCCCTTTAGGTGCTGGAAGGTGCTCCAAGGTCATCCCAGAGCCTTCTCTTCTTCAGACTGAACAACCTTAACTCTCTCAGCCAGTCTTCATTGGAGAGGTTCTCCAGCTCTCTTATCATCTTCATGGCCTCCTCTGGACTCACTCCAACAGGTCCAAGTCCTTCTTGTGTTGGGGGCTCCAGAGCTGTGCACAGCACTCCAGGTGGGGTCTCACCAGAGCAGAGCAGAGGGGGAGAATCACCTGCCTAGCCTTGCTGGCCACACTGCTTTGGGTGCAGCCCAGGACACAATTGGCTCTCTGGGCTGTGAGTGCTGGGTCATGTCCAGTTCTTCATCCACCAACACCTCCAAGTGTCTCCTCAGGGCTGCTCTCAATCCTTTCTCCACCCAGCCTATATTTGAGCTTGGTACTGCCCTGATACAGGTGCAGGCCCTTGCACTTGGCCTTGTTGAACTTGATGAGTTCTGCACAGGCTCAGCTCTCAAGCCTGTCAGGGTCCCTCTAGCATCTCTTCCCTCCACACCACACAGCTTGGTGTCATCAGCAGACTTGTGAGAGTGTGCTCAATCCCACTGTCATGTGCCAACAAACATGATAAACAATGCTGCTTTCTCCTTTTTTGCTTTTACTTGGTGATGGAGCTGCTACAAACAGGTGACCAGGAAGAGCAAACCCATCAGTTTGTCAGTCTGTGATTCCGTGGGGCTGTAGTGGGGGGAGACAGCAAGGAAGGAAGTTGCTAAGCAGCCTGACATAAAAGAAATAACTAAATCTTACAGAGCAAGATGTAAAACCCAGCAAGGGTTCTTGAAGCAGCAGCACCAAAATCAAAAGTTTCATCGAATGACAATTTATATATTGATAGATAAAAGTGGTGTGCTGTGTTTATTTCTGCCAAGGAAACATTTTTCAGATTTTTGTCGTCAGTAACTGCCTGTGAGGATAATCTGAACTTTGTCACCAAAATACATCTATGAAGACAGTCCATGAGCATGAGCTTGCTGGTGTGTTTCATTCCCAAGCACTGGCCATATCTCTTAACTGCTAAAACAATGGGGAAAATAATTTGAACATTATAAATAAAACTATCTGATTTCAAATAGGTGAGACTGTTACAGTCACATTTTGTGTTTACAGCATCACTTTTTGCACGGCAGAAAACAGAAATTAAAAAATTACTTAGGAGTTCACCATGGGTGTGTCCTATGGGTCAGGTTTTCAATTCATTACTGTTCTGAGTGAAGAAAGCAGGTACAAAACAGAAGGAAATCTAAAGTAGTTCAATGAAACAAGAATGAAAATAACCTGATAATAAGTGTCAGCATCCAGTGGAAGATGTGTTCATAGTTAATAATTTTGATTCTTCATCGGTGAGGAAACCACAGAGTGTTCTGTCCAAGTTTTTAAAGATGCCATCCAAAATGCCATCCAAGATCTTGATTAAAACAGAGCATGCCTTTTGCACAATGAGTTGTTGTGGCTGGATCTAATTAACAATGAACAATTGGAACCATGAGAGAACAAAATAAAATAATGGTTCAGATAAATTACAGAGCTTTTCCATTACGTAGTCCATATGACTGATCCCAAATACAAAAATCATAGAATTTTTTTTTCTAATTTCAGGATCAAGCACCGAAGTTGAAATATTACATGTAGCAAAAGCTCTTCTGATTTGTACAATTGGAAATGTGGATTTCTAATCCATTGTAGCTTAGCTGTGATATTCACTTGCTTTGTCATAGAATCACAGAATATCCTGAGCTGGGAAGGACCCCCAAGGATCATTGAATCCAACTCCTGACCCTGTACAGGACAGCCCCAAGAACCACACCATGTGCCTGAAAGCATTGCTCAAGCAGTTCTTGAACTCCTTCCTTTTAAATAGGAAACTAAACAAGTATGAAAGTGTTTTCTGAATGAAATGAATAAGAGAGAAAGTAGAATATTTTGTGTCTTAATATTTCCTATGGACATGGACTCATACATCAGAGGGATCGGGATGGAAGACTATGAGCCTCTGCCTCTGTTCCCTATTTTCCCTGTCCCTCTCCTCTGCAGCAGGCTTTGAGCACCTCCTATCACCACCAGCTCTATGCTGATGTAGAAGGATAGTAAAGGTGATGCTGCCCATTCCTCCCTCCAGTCAAACAGGGACCACTCAGCCCCCTTGCACCTTGGGTTTGCTCCCAGTGCCTCCTACCACTTTATTCCTCCCTGTGCATTTCTGTTGTACTGCCTTCCTGCAGCTCTGTTCAGGGACCCATGCCAAAAGTCAAAACATTGTAACTAGTATATTAAAAAAAAAGGGGAAACATATTACTAGTACAACTGATGTCTTTTGCGTGCATCGGCAATTCCCTTGACCATCTAATTAATCATAGTGCCTGCCTCCATAAAAGCAATTAATAATAAAGTAGTGGATTTTTTTTGGTCATACATTGCCCTAGCAACCGTTCCGATGTGTTCAAGTGTAACCTTAAAAATCTAATACAGAATTGAATGTTACTGATACCAATAATGAATTATTTTAAAAATCTAAACTAGGAAAATTAATCACTGATCTTAGAGAAGAGGTTTGGGAAAGTAATTCTAATTTTATTTTCTATAGTTTCTTGAATAACAGTCAGATTCTCCCATTTCAGTTTACTAAAAAGCCAGTAAGGTCAAAACTATCTCAGAATAAATTTATATAAAATGTTTTGACTTTGTGATTCCCAGCTCAATGCTTTACTGTGAGGAGATGTAGAAATCGTTCTGACTTACAAGAGTAGAAACTGTGGTGGCCATTACTAAATAAAAAAATGTGCATCATATAGTAAAATAATTTCTCAGCTACGTTCTGCTCATGGAATATATTGAAGTGAAACCTAACATCATCTTTAATACAGACAGTGGGATGCTTGAAGTCATTTTTGCTTTTGTGTTTCCTCACTGTTAGGACAAGCTGGCTGGCAGCCAGCTTCAAAGCATCCTCAGGGCACAGCTGTATCTGGAGTGGGTCTCCTGGGGAATGCTGTGCAACCAGCCACAGGTCTCTGGTGCACTGGGAACACCTGTCCTCAGGAAGCTGCTGGTGAAACAGGAGATCCAAAATACTGGCTGCATCCCCCATGGTTTAGGGCATCCTGCTCCTGTGTGTCCAAGTGCCTCTCATGACCAGATGGACCAGAGCAAAGGCAGGAATATCTTTGTCCTCGGTGGTGTGTTACCGGATGGGTGCGTTGTCACCCGCGTGCTGGTGTCCCGACAGGAGCCTCATCTGTAGCCGGGCTGGGCTCCTCGCTCCGCGGTTCTGCTCGTGCCTGGCATGCAACCACCCGTGCGGCTGCTGGGGACGGCACGCTCCACCTCTCGGCCTCTGCTCCCGACTCACTGCCAGGGCTTGCAGCAGCTGACATGCTTTGGCTGGTTGCTGGAGTACATCATCTGCCTTTAGTGTGGTTTGTTTTGGGCTCAAGGTTTGCTCTGCTCGTTCATCCTCATTTGCTAACTGTGAAACAGGTATATGCTACCAACTTCAGCCTATGTAGGAGAGCTTGGCAGAGTCTGCGGGCATCCTTTAGGGATGATACGCATTTAAAATCCCTTTTACGGTAAAAGATCTCTTACTATAAGTGGTGATAATGCTCAGAGGATTTCTTCTAAAAAAATTTATTTTGCTGATAGTATTTCTTTTAATACATCCTTACGCATAAACCCTCTCAGTATAATTACAGCTTTGTAAATCCCCATTATTTGTTCTCTCTTTATAACAAAGGATTTGTCTGTTGAGTTACAATTGCAAGCACCTCATAAACCCAGCAGCTGAGTACTATCTGTGATATACTGGAAGAAACAAGCAAATATCACCATCTTTCTAAAAATACAGAAGTGTAAATGAAGCCTTTTTTATGGAGTGTCCAAACTGGGGAAAATACCACTTTCCCCTTGTCTGCTAGTTGTGCATTCCAAGGTCTTCAATGTGCATGAATCCAGTTTTGAATTTGAATGCTTTGATAGATTTTTTTTTTTGTTCTGTTTTCCTTTGGTAGAAATAAACACAAAAGGCAATTCCAATGGATTTGCTTTGATACATTACTACATAACTCCTAAGCAAATATCTTACTCTGTCAGTTTGTCTCTTAATTGGAGTTTAGCCCTATTCCACCTTTCAAAAAAACCACTGGAGCTTCAGCATGCTTGACCTTAGCTCCAGAAAATAAAGCAAATAGTTTATTAAGGCTTTTATCCTGTTGCCTTAGCCAGAAAACCTTGATTCAACAATATTTTAAATTTAGTCATAGTAGGTTATCACTAGAAAATGATGTCATTGTCACTAACACTGTTTTCCACCGCTGCTCCACAGAAGGTGAACAGAAGTTAGGCAGCTGCAGACACTAATGAAATATAACTCAGTTTCAGTGAAGATTTATATTTGCTCTGTATACTAGGGTCAGGGAGACATTTTCTAAAGCCCTTTTTTAGAAATACCTGTTTTTATTTCATTGTCTGTTTCTTATATAGGCAACCAAAACTGCCATTTGAAAAACACTTCCCAGCAGAATTGTGGGCCTGATGATTATACAGCATTGTTGTACAACACACCTTAAAATCTTTAGAGTACCATAAATAAGAAGAAATAAATCTTCTCTTTAAGCTTGCTTTCACTGACTTTCAAATGTCAGATTTTCATTTTATTTATTCGTTGGCTTTTTTTCATAGCTTTTAAAATGTATGTAGAGCTTAAGGACATTTCTTGCTCAAATCATGCAGTTTGTGCCACAGTTGTGAACTGCACTGGGACAATTTACTGGGACACATGCTATACACAGGATTTAAATGAGGGCACGCGCCATACAGGTAGAAAAAAAACAGAAGAAAGAAATGTAACAAAAAAAGATCCTAAACTCAAAGCAGTTAATGTGCTACAGACCAGTTCACCATATTTTGCCCCCATTAGATGCATGTATTAAACCTTTGCTTTCATGGAACTTTAATTTTGGATGGAAGTACCCTGACAGCTGCATTCCAGTGTGCAGGTGTGATGGTTGTCATCCACCATCCCAAGAAGAACAGAACAGCACCAGTTATTAGAAAAAGCAGTGGGGGATAAAAATACATGTTCTGGATGTATCATGAGTTGAAGGCAGCCAGGCTTTATTACGTTTTAGGATGTGTTGGGTTGGTAGTGACACCCTGGAAAAGATAATGTGGGAAAGTCTGTCACGTTTTATTCTAGGACTCAATAATGAACTTTGCTGGCTGGGGATATTATACAGCAATACTTACTGTATGTTTGTCCTTCAAGATACTAACTTTTTTAATTCAGCCGTCTCACAGAAGACAAACCAGGGACAATTAAGAAAATCATAATCATTCATGTGTCTCTGGGGTCATTATAAGCAGAAAAGTATATGCTTTCTGAGAAAAAGTATGAAGGTCCAAGTCTCATCTCTGCAGTATTTTATGCTTACTCAGACATATGGACAATGATTAAAATCAGGCATCTGGTGTAAAGCAGTCTGAATCTAAGGATGATTGAATGGTTGAAGAAACCTTGTTTTGGCTGTCTCAGCTTATCTGCTCCCTGGGTTCCTCTTCAGTAAGCTGGCAGAGGAGAGAAGAAAATTCCAGGGTGCTGTTTGTACCATCAATCTCAGGAGTGGTGACTTCCACCAGTAACTGCAGTGTATGGTTAAACATACGCGGGATGAATACCCCTGGGTTCCCGAACTTCCCATTTTGCCATCGTCATACGTCACGTATAAAGCTTGAAGGTTCCCCTTAGATTTGACCATTAGTTGGTTGTTTTTTTTAAGTTTTGATGAATATCAGTAGTTAAGAAATAAGTATGAAGGTTTGTTTTCAACATCCCGATGCCTTTCACGCTTGAGTCTTTGGTCCTACACAAGCTTTTCAAGCCTCAGGGAAGTGCAGGGTTTCTCATCGGCTACAGTGTGCATCGTTGTGCTTTCCGTGGCACTGGGCCAGGCCCTATGGAGACGACATCCTTCAATACCTTTCAGAGGAAGAGAATAATTGGGTTTAGGTCATATGATTATGTACAGAGAGACTAGCTGCCCTTTTCTGGGATCTGCTTAGTTCTCTTGAATTCAATTAATTCTTACATTACAAAAGTGCATTAGCTTTTCCTTTTAATGGCATAAATAATATAATATATATTATAAATTATATATGTATAAAATATATAATACATATATATAAATTATATATATATTTATAGTATATATATAAATATATATATATTATAAATTCTTTAAAGAGTAGTGGAATAAATTTGAAGATTTTAAACAACTATTTTTGGTACGGTTTTTATTTCAAAAGTAAATTAATTTATCATACTTTTCAAAGTCAAGAAGAATTGTGACATTAACATTTCTAATGTAAATACAATGTACTGTAATGGAACTTGAAGGTCTACTAGCCAAAGTGTATTTAATCTTGCTAATTCTTCATTAGAACAGAGAATTGTAATGGAAATGCTGGCAAAACAGGACTGCAGACATTACAATCTGTGGACTCATCATTTCCTGGAGAGGATAACAGCTTCTGGACAGCATATTTGTAGCATTTTCAGTAAAGCAGCTTTGAGTTTTTAGCTCCTTAGTATGGTCTCAACAAACATACAGCAGTAGCAACGGTGATTTTTGTTTCAACATTATTGCACCTCTGAACAGTTGGGTCAAGCTCTGTGGCTGAAATTTAAGACTTCTTAGACCCAGGAGGATGACTAGCTTCCAAAAAATCATTGAGGTCCCTGATTTCTATGACAGGCAGTCATCAAGAGCAGTAATAAATGGTGACTCTTTCTTGGGCACTTTCTTAGGGAGCAGGACAGATGTGAGATGGTGGTTCTTGGCTGGTCATGCTGGTGGGGCAGCAGAGCACAGAGCACATATTCCACTTGCGTTTGGCAGTCCCTACGTAGGCAGGTACAGCTGTGGGTGGGGTTATGTGCAGTTTTTTGGCAACAGTGGTTAATTTTTAATCTGTATGTATGCTTTAAATGGAACTATTTTATGAGTTCTCTGCCTCCCGGCTGTGATCTTGTCTTTGCTGTCCAATCTAAACACAGACTATCTTCTGCCCTTTTATCCTGCAGAGAGCATATACCCACATGCTGATTATAATTAGCATTGTACTGGTAGTAAACATTCTCAGGATGCATCCCTAGGTCCCAGAGTTTAGACTGTGCACACAGGCCTACCTGCTGCCTCGCAGCACCAAGCAGTCCGAGGCACGCTGTGTAGAGTTCCAGAACTGGGAATGCCTGTCACAGATTAGAATTTGGCATGCTGCAGTCGTGGCTTTTCACTCTGCAGAGTGCATGGCACAACTTGCTAACTACTGCGAGTACTGGAACTGTGAAATCAAATGGCCTTGAGTCAAGACTGGTGGGGCAGGAAGAATTAAATTAACTTTCTGTGCCAGCAGAGTTCCTTGCATCCTGAGGAAGATCTTTGCTGAGGGAGGTCAGTGAGATTTTCCCTGCTGTCTTTTTCTTCCCCCTACATTTTTTGTTCTTTTTTACTCCACCTCCACTGACATGCTTTTACTTCTTACTGAGAGCTGCTTAACAGAAGAACTGAAAGCCAAACTTACTGGAGCAGCTTTAAGAATGAATTTTATCTCCTGGTCAGCATTGCTCATCCCCCGCCCCTTTCTTTTTTCTTCCTTGGCTCTGATGGAATGAGAACTCTCTGGCTTTTTCAGGCCTGGGTGGCTTTCTGGGATCTTTTGTGAAAAAGAAAATTGTAGTTGCTTTGTTCAAACAGTCTCTTTGTGGACCTCTGAACACCAGAGCAACCTGCAGGGACTAAAAAAGTAAACTGAAAAAAATTCTGGAGTGGTGGTGAATCTGTCTAGAGGACTGAATAGATTTCCATCTTTTGGTAACTTTGTTTTTTTCTAAATGAAGATGTCTGTGACGGGTGTCAGGAGCTTGAAAGCAAGTTTTAATAGGATGAATGGGATTTGGTTGGATAAGAAGAAAAGTATAAGAAGAAAAGTACTGCTCTCATCCCTAATCTGTTCAAAGACTTCAGCAGAATATGTACTTTATATCTAAATTTTCTGAAGAGCACCTTGATGTCTTTTCTCCTACTGTGTACTGGATAAGTGTTGGATCATATAGAAATGAATTGTTTTAGCTAATTGGGTGTATTCCTTATAGGGATCAAACCCATATTTTAGTTAATGACAAGTTGTGTTGCTGTATCTTCAGTTTTTCAGTTTCTGCTGAACAGCATGCAACAAAAAGGGTGAAATAATAATGACTGAAACAAAAAGAAACATTTTTATTTGTACAACTCCATGCAGTCAGGAATTTTCTGTGTGTTAAAGTGGGAAATTTTCATCTGCATCTATTCTGCTGTCTGATTTTCTGTGGTTCAACAAGTTAGTGGTGAGTCTTCCTTAAGAAAAATCATGAACAGCTTCAGTAGCGAAGTACATTGTTTTGACAATCTCTATCAGTAGTTTTGTTTTCGTGTTAATTACAGTATTTATAAAACTGAGAACGTTCATAAGTTGTTCTGGAAAAGATGGAACTTGAAAAAATATTTACGATTTTTCTCTTTTTTCTTGCCTGGATTGAAAGGATAATGGTAAATACCCTGTTGAATTTACAGAGCCTCTTGTCACTGTGTGGACAGTTGTCTACTTAGTTTAACTTAATGGTACCGATGTGCCTTTGAGGCAGTCTGGTAGAATCCTCCCAGAGTCTGTCCAAAGTTAACACATTTGGTGACTGGCAACAAGTATCGTTTTTACTGTAAAGAGGCATATGCTTAGAAAAATGACACATCTGAATATTGCAATGTAAATGTCCTCACTTTTTTACTTTTTTTTTTCTGGTAGCGCTCTCCCCCTCCATCTAAGCAAGGAGGCATTAAGCATGAAGGCAGTGCAAGCAGTTAACAGGAGATATATTTTCATCTGAAACTCTTTGCCAGGGTGTCCAAGGCAGATAAGGCAGGAAACCTGTTAAGTCTTCTACAGGGACCATTGAATGCTTGGACCTCACTTATCCAGTGTTGTTTTGGGCACACTGGAGTGGAGGTTATCTCCACTTGGATAGAAGCCAGATCTTCTGAGGCTAGAAGCTTCCTGCTACCTGATGGAGATAGTAATGGGTCCTCTCGAACAAATGTCTACCGAGACCATCAGGCTAGACAGGCAGTAGCGGCCGTGAGAACCTGTGATAGGAGGTGCTCATGGCCCTCATTATAGCTTGTCCTGTTATCAACAGCTAGATCAGATAAGGAAAACTTATGCAAATTGTTTTTTTTAAGCATGCTAAGGTGTTGTTTTTTTTCTTCTGGGAGTCATAAACCCTGCCAAAGTAAGCTTTCATTCTTCTTTTGAAAGTATGTAGGATGCGTTAAATATGCTTCAAAGCAGCTTGCACTGTTGAGAGTTTCTAGCATAGAAATACTTTACTTTAAAATCTGTGGATCTTGTCATAAGTCCAGGATGACTTTTAGTCTTCTTCAGACTTGCTTCTGTACTTGCTAATTTACGGTTAAAACGGACTAGCCTGTAAGATACTCCTATCCCTTCCCAGTAAGAACCATTCTAGTCCCATAAACTTTGTGCTGTGGACCGCAGTAGTATTGTGACAGGTGAGTAATAGAGAATCAGAGATGTAATATGTCCTCAGTTGCACTCTGGCTAGCTTCAATGGGTGTTTTGCATGAGAAAAGTAAGAAGGATTTGGCTCGTGCTGTAATAAATCCTTCTCAATCCTATTGAAACCCTGCATAGCATCCTGTGATGAAATACTTACTGGTTCTGTCCCTCGATTCCTGCATGCAAAATCTTTCTTAAATTACCTTTTGTGGGTGACCCACACCTGAAGCCAGACAGGTAAATGTGAACTAATCTGGTACTAATGCCTCTTTTTAATAGCTGATTATCAGGAGGAGCTGTAGAAAAATTAAACTATGAGGATTTTATGTTCCACTAAGTAATTAAATGACCTTATAGTTATTCTTCTTCCTTGAAAGGTGCACGTGTGCAGATACTCCGTTGTGGGAAATCAGACTTTGTAAATGTCATCTCTCATGAGCTGGCAAATAAAAAATGGAATCTCATGTCTTTTCTCAAAATGGGTGGTTAATCTAATGATTTACTGCACTCCAGGAATGCCTCTTTAAGTTTACCTGTTCCATTTGTGAAATAGTCTCATTTTATAGGTGTCTCAAAAATATCAGGTGACCATAACCTAAATGAAGGGAAGAGGCACTTTTACTATTCACTTAAGCTTTGCTTCCCTCGGATTGACAGATTAATTCCTGGAAGACTCTGTTTTAACCCTGCTGTTCCCCAAATCACATTATTTTCACTGTAGAGCAAATAATTCATCTCTTCAACCATTGCATTGATTGCATGCTTTGAGGGCCAGCTTCGAATTTGTCCTTGGCAAAGATGAACAAGGTCTCTCCTTGTTTTCCCTTCATCTGTAAATCTCTAACCATACTGACTGATGGCTAATGAAGTGTACAGAAAGTGCTAGAGTTTGAGATGCTTTGCCTGTGACTCAGCATGATTTTCTCTGCTTTTCAACAAATACTGCTAATAATTGTCAGATTTTATTAGACTCGCCTTTTTGTTTTCTATTTCATGCTGTATATTATGTATAATTTAGAAAATGAAATTTTTAAAAAGTGTGATTTTGTTCTTGCACGCATTGGTGACAAAAAATACCCATTTACTTCAGTTACCAGAATCCGATTCCCAGTTATAATGCTGATGCTCACAAATACTTCTCCCTAGTTGTAAAGGACACAACTCACGAAGAAATGAAAGGTTAATTAATATTTTTGCAGGCCTCAACCTTCATTGATTGTTCTCAGTTATGCCTGAACTTTCCAGAATATTCTTAAAGCTTTTTTAGTTTTTGATTTTTTGATGTGTGTTGGTAAATTGTTCAAATGTGTCATTCAGAGTGGCTGAGTTGAAGTAGGTGTTTATTGAAACAGCTTGATGATTTCATTCTTCTAAACTGCCCCTGACCCTACCTGTTTGGGGGTTGAGCAGAAAATAGCTACTTTTAAAAAAACCTTCCAGGCTGGGAAACTCTTTGAATGGGCATACTGCAATGCAAACCCATCTTATAATAGAAAATATCAAATGTCCAATAAAAATAATGGCAACACAAACACAAATACTGTTCATGTAATACAGCTTTAAGTGAAAATAAACCTATTGAGTGTGTCTCATCAGCCTGTAGTTTAGGTGGTGAATTGATGAGATCAGTTGTTTGTATTGCTATTTCCAAAGCATTTGAAATATTTGTTCAGAGCAGCTAATTAAGATGGCAAATAAATAAAGGCCTCCACTCCAGCGTGTGGAGAATGATTAAGTGTGCAAAATAACGGAGGCTTACTACAGTTATGTAAAAAGAACCTTTTAGTTTTGGTGTTAATTGAAGTGAAACTAAAATAGTAGCTTCAGAAGGTTCTTTAGAGCAAATGGATCTTTAATACAGATTTCTTTACTCTTTTCAGTGAAAGAACAGAAAATGAAGCTCTAATAAGGTAAGATATTTTTTTATTCCACTTTTGTAACATATTCAAGTTAATTGGAGATAATTTTAACAAATATGCTCAGCATTTTAGGCTAGATCCTAGACCAGCAGATTTCAGCATTTCACTAGTAGATCCCAGTGTGGGTCAGTATGTCAAAACACAAAAAAGAAAGAGTACAGTATTGCAGAATGAGTCTAACAACATTTAACTTTTTTTGTTGTTGTTGTTACTGAACGACTATTTGGTCTTTAATCAAAATAAGATGCCTTCATAGACTTGGAAACTTCTTTTTGCCTGTAAGGAATTTACAGATAATTATTTTTCAGCAGATGCTATAGTTTTCACTAAGCAGTCAATGAAAATCTTCATTTTCTTGCAGTTTGAAAATTAAATATTAGAGGATATGCTGATAAAATAAGTAGCTTGTTCACAGATTCTTGGGTTTTGAGATGTGATGGTGGGAGTTTATGAGTTATGTATTTAAATAAATAAAGGAGGGGTGAACTCTTCTAGCAGTGAATAGTTCCCCTTATATATAACATAATATATATTCAGCTGCATTCTCAAAATGGATTCTGTATCATCTGATAGATGGGCAAAAGGCAGAAGAATGTCTTTCAATACACTTCCAGCTGCAAGGGGTGTTAAAAAAGTGGTTTCATCTTTCCATTTCTTTCACTGCTAGTGAGGATGCTGACATTCATGTGGTGTGTCGCCTAGAAAATGAAGCATCTATGTCAAATAACAAAGCCAGGTGTACAATAGCAAGTTGTTCTGACAGGCAGCTGAAATATGAACCTGTTCAGAGCATTACGAAAATATATAATTACTTTTCTGTCTCAGGAAATATTTCAATTTTAACAGCCATTCTCAAGATTCCGTGGAAGTGTTGTTGGTTATTGATTTCTTTTCCTCCCTTATTTGCCTGGTTTGGTTTTTTGTATCAGTGGTTAAAGTAAAATTTTGCAGAGTTGTTAGCTGGATTTTGTACACCTATTTCAAATCAAATGGCTTCCAAATGAAAGAGTGTTCAAAAGAAATTTTCTGTAAGAGCTGTTGACATCAGTAAAAGTTGATATGTCTGCATAAACTGTGTTTCTGGTTTGCAGAGGGGCATTCTTGGAATAGGGAAGAGGGAGGCTTAAAAAAAAAAGCATTTAAGCTATGCAAAATATAAACTGCTAGAAACCACAAATGAGTAGATATGTGAAGTATTAATGGAAAAAGCAGTAGTGTTGTGAAAAAGCAATGAGGTGTCATAACAAATGGTGGTGTAAATAGCAGACTATCTTTGCAATTCTTACTTTGTATTAATACATGGAAAGTATGTGCATCTGTTTGCAGCTTCAAAGGTGTGTGCTTATATAATACATCTCTGAGATGGCAGGATGCTGCTGTTTTTCACCCATTAAGTGAGAAGGACTGAAAACCCTTCTGGAATAGGGCTGATGAAGCTAAGGAACTTTATAATGTGTTGAGAACCACATGGGTAGTGCGGGGATTTAGTAAACGCCAGAAGAAATTCTAGTTCTGAGCAGTCTTTGTACACTGATCTCATCAGCATCCGTGATCCAGGAAGGACACAAGTCCTCCTTCTGTCTCTTTACCAGGATTCAGCCATACAAGCACTGGGCAAACGCTGCAAAAACGAATTAAACTTGCTGTGTCTGTAGTTGATCACCTAACACAAGGGAGCCTTATGTGGAGCCTCTGAATGCTACAGTAATACAAATACCTAAGTAATATAGCATGACAGCAGTAGTGGAAACTTACTTATTTTGTTTACCGGAGTCACAGCTGGAAGTATTTCAGGGTATACATTGCTCACTCCTGGACTTCTGCCTTGGCAGCCTGCTCAGGTACCAGGTCATTGTTATGTGATTTGACATATGGGCAGTAGAAAACCACCTGCCATCAGCTATCTTTTTCTTTCTAAGTTAACTGTGGTGTTTAGTAACTACTGATCTGGTTTGAGCTGGAATTTATCCGGTTGAAAACGAAGCTATGCAGGTCGCAGTGCTCTTCATCCCAAATTTCCAGGTCATACAAATGGGTGCTACGGAAGCTGGAAAAGCTTGTTAAAGAAGATGTTCAGTGCCTTCCCCTCGCATTTGAATTGACTTTTCTCTTTTAGTCTCTTTAGTCAAAAGCTCTCTCTAATACACCACCGCAGATGCTGTGCGATTGACTCAGGAATTCCTGTTTTGGTTTGCCAAGCAGGCAAACTGTTTATCTCAGGTAAGAGAATTTTGAGGTGTCATGTGGTTAGTATCTAAAAATATCAGTGTAGGGAGATGGGATAGGGCTCTAACAGACAAAAACATGGCAAGATAAGGAAGAGGAGTTCACGTTGGAATTATGATAACGTGGGTGTAATTAACCATTGGAAATGCTTAGAAAGGAATGTGGTAGATCACTTGGAGTAATTAAATCAAGATTAGATCTGCTTCTGAAATATCTTCTAGTAGAGTTACAAGTTCTTGTGCTTTGTAAAGAAATTGCTGCATGAGGTATTACAGGCTGTGCCAGGCAGGAAGTCAGACCAGATTATCATAAGAGTTCCTCCAGGCCTTTTAAATCCACATCTCCACCAACAAAGGCTCTTATGTGGTACAGGCCGCCACAGAATTTCCAAAATCTGAGGGGAGCAGGTCACTCCTGTTTCAGCGGTGAAAGGTTGAAAAGTCTTTGAGCAGATCCTTGCAGCGCTGCGGTGGTGGGTACTCAGTACTGCTGAGCTTGTACATTTTGTGTGCTTCAATCCTGTGAGCCAGTTCCTGCTCTTGTCTGATCAGCCCATGAACACATCCTTCTGCATAATCTTCTAATATTTTACCTGATTTATTTAGTAGCTTGCATTTTTTATTGAGTTCAATGAAAAATAATAATTATTCTACGATGCCTATTGAATCCCTTCTGTGATACAAGTAAGGTCCTAAATGAGTTCAGAATTTTCTTCAGTTACTCAGTGAGCATAATTCCATTGTCTTTAACACAGGATCTTCTACAGCCACTCTTAATGTCCCTATGAGTAGAAAGGGCAGGGGACATTTTTAGCAGATTATGTAGAATTCCTAGGATAAAATAATCCACTTTCCCCAAAAATGAAAAAGTGATAACTTGTATGTTTGCTCTGGGACCTGCATGGAATACTGAGAGAGGGCGGAGGAGACTCGTCTTTCAGTTTTCTTCAGCTGCAGGGAATTGTATTCCTGTCTTACTGGGTAGGAAGCAGCAGATCCTTTCAATAGAAAATAGATTAAAATAGTTGATCAAAAAGTAATTTTATACTAGAAGAAACACAAAACACTGTGGTGAACAAGGATAGTCCTGGCTCCTTCTTTTTACTTTGATAAGCTCATTAATTTCAACATTCAGAATTAATCAGGAATTACTGTGCAAAATCTTGCAAGTGGAAAAATCCGTCAGCTTGAGTTCAGAATTATGTCACCCTACTGTACTTAGGTTGCATAGCTTTCTCTACAGGAATGTTCAATGTAATTCCACAGCAGCATGACAGGAAGAACAACTAAGAGTTGTCCTGGCCATATTTGGGCATAAAAACTTATTCAGGAAAGTTTTCATGTAATTCTGGCTCTGTAGAAAGACCTATGAAAAAGATTTTCTGTAAAATTATCCAGGGTAAATTCAAGAGTGAGCCCAAGATTATTAGAAAATTTTTGTTTTCCAGAATACGTGATACCCAGCCTGACAGCAGGTAGTGCACACTTGGTACCTGACCATCCCTACTGCTCTCCCTCCTTGGACCAAGGTGTACTTATGGTTTACACGTGGCAGCCTAGACCTGAATTGGAAATAATATTGGACTAAAACAGTAGGAGAACTAAAGTAGAGTAGAGAAATACCATTGTGTTTGATAAACCAAAGTAAGGTGGTTGAGGAAAGTAAGTCTGTGTCCTCCACGTGGAGGCTCCACCTGCTTTCACGGACATCCAAGAAAGAGAGAAAGGAGAAAGAGGGCAAGACACTGGAAAAAGAAAAAAAAAGGTTAATTACCCTTGCTAGTAGGTTAGGGATTCATGGCTGTCAGGAATCAAACATGTTTGCTTGGTTGCTATGCAATAATAGTTGTGATTTTTTAGCATGAAGTTTCTTCTGCACCATGTCTCTTGAAAATATATTACATACCTATGGTTTTCACAAATTCCTGATAGCCATAATACTGACTGTGGAGAGTATTTGAAAACAAACTTCAGGATGTCTCTTTTTCACATGTTTTCTCAACCAGTGAGTCACTCTTAATGGATACTTCAGTTCTGAAAAGGAGTAGAGGAGGCAGTGCTGTGGAAGAAAATTGCCCTCTCCATTAGTGAATGTTTTTGAGACATCATACTGCTGCTGTTTCCTTCCATGTGAAAGCTCATGGCTAAGTCACTTAATGTAAAGGAAAACAGTCTTTTCTACCACAGAAGAAGGGCCTCAACTGGACAGTGGCACACAAGCCTGCAAAATTGGCTTTGGTTATCGCTGACGGTTTCCTTGGCATTTCTTTCTGTTCAGGCAATTAATGCTGTAAAAGCATTCCAGATGACAGAAAAGAGCAGTTGTGCTGAGGTCTAGGGAGTTCCTTTGGCCCATCTCCAGTGCACTGCTAGTCCCAAATTCATTGTTTGTATCGAAGAACTGCACTTGCTTTAAAAGCTCAGTTTTACTCCATTTGAAAGCTATTCGGTCTTGTTTCCTGCACTTTGTTTACTTAACAGCCCCTATACAAGAATCCATGATTTTGCCTGGGTAACTTGCTGCTCTCTTCCAAGAAATAAATACACTGGTTTTTAAATTTTTTAAATCCACATGCTAGGTTGGAGGCAAATTTGGTGCAAAGAAGTACCCTGGTGCTTACACTGGGCTCGCAATGTCTGCTCAGATGAGAGTCAAGCGTGCTGTGCGCACTGTTACATAACTCTGCAAAAAGTGTCGATTCAGGGAAATTCTGCTGCTGTGAGAGAATGGGAGCATCAGGAATGTTCTCTCCTGCTTAATGGAAATGTGGCTTTTGGTGACTAGTACATTTAAAAAATAGCAGATTGCGTGTATGTGCTCATTGACAGAGTCCAACTTGAACATCACAGTGATGTTCAGGACAGCAGATCCTGCTGTTTGCTGCAGCCCTGGGAGACTGGATGAGGCTCTGGTAGCAGTAGGCTGGTTCAGCATATGTCTGGCTGCTACCAGAAGGGATTTGCAGCTGTACAATTTTTGGTTTTGAGTAACCTTTAGAAGAGTGCATCTGAAAAATTGCCAGGTTGGCCAAACAGATTAATTCCCATCAGCAGGAGAGACAGCTGTTCGTTTGACTACATCTGCTTCATTTGGCTGTGTGGGTTGTCTTACTGGATGGAATGGGTTCCAGAGACCTGCCTGTGGAGCAGAGAGGCAGGTAGGACAACATGCACTGTGTCAGAAGTTCTCTTCCTCTTTGACATTACAGAATTGGCTTTGCCTTATGGATGTGGTGGAGGGGTAAGTTGCTAGTCTAATTGTTTGACCTTTCCCTTTTGCACATAGCCCCTCTATTTCAGACCTGAGGGATCCTGTTAAGTACAGAATATTTCAGATGGCTGCACCCGGCTAATAGCACTTGTTGAAGCCTCCCCATCCCCGATATATTACTGTGAAAATATGGATAAGAAAATAAATTAAAGGTTGGAAAAGACAGTGTTGGCTGAATATTATCAGTCCTAATCTCTCTAAGCAATATGTATTCTCTGCCTTTTTGCTCACTTCAAGGGTCAAAAGCCTGTCTAGAAGCTGCTAGAGATCTAGATGGTGTTAGCTAGATTTGCTTCTAGGTCATTCTCATTCAGCACCATCCTCAGAGCAAGCTTTGGTTCTATTGTTTCGGTTTCCCCATCTGTGGCTTTAATCCAGTTCTCTTTCTGTAATTACATCCTATATAGACTTGTCTTTTGAGTCCCATAGCTCTTCTCCACTCCAAGTTTAAGATCTCAGTTGTTGTGCAGGAGATCCTGTGAATGATTTTATTTTGTCAGCTGAGGTAAACAGACAGTAAAAACACACACCACAGCACAAAATGTTCTCTAATCAGTTACTAGACAAGCACAGTCTAATTATTTAGCATAGCTTATAAAAGTAATGAAGTCCTTCATGTAACATGAGATTTAACACTCTTCTATTAATTTTACCCTAAGAGGTGGGAAAAGACTGCTATATTTTTGTGTGCAAACTGAGAGCATGAAGCTAATGAGATTTGACTGAGAATACGTAAAAGGGGATGGAACCTTTCAGTGCTTCTTAGGAGTTTTGCTAATAGGTAGTAAATCCAAGCACATCCCACAGTTAGATAAGATTCTGCCTGTGTTGGCAAACCAGAAGGTGCTGTCTGATGCTTTGCCAAAGCAAAACAGAGTTTTCTTGGACCAGCTGTATTTTTTTTGAATGTTTAGCTTAGTAGAAAGAAAAGCTGTAAGTCACAGTCTTGCTCAAGATGTATCATTCAAAATAATTTTTTATAGCATGATAGATTTCATGTTGCTACAAAATAAATATTTAATCAGCACTAATATTTTTGGTTTCCTCAGGCAGGGAGAGAAGTTCTAACTTTTTGCTCAAGTAAGTGCAAATGCAATCTAGCAGGAAGTTCAAAGTAAAATTTATGTATATCCTAGAGATTTTTTTAATGGATTTTGGGTCCAGCCAGCCAGGATTGATGGCTGATTTTGTTCCTGACAGAGAGCACTTTATCTCAAAGTTAAAAAGTCCCTATCCCCAAAAAAGGAAAAGAACCTAAAAAGAATCTGTGTTTGATTGATTTGAGTTGTATGGTGAACTAGATCAGTTACAATTACATTGAAAAAAAAAAACAACCCACGAAGAAGAAGAAAGGCAGTCTGAAATGCTTTCTTTACAGTCACAAAGCTGCCTCAGCCATGCCAGCCCAACTTAGTGACTGAAGGGAACAGCCTAGTGACTCCTTAGAGTTGGACTTACTGGTTAGTTTCTTATTCCTTGATCTTATGTCATCTGCTGGGCTCTTTATTCAGGGGCTTCACTTTGTAGTACAAAAGAACATTGTGTGCTGAGAAGATTTCTTATCTTGACAGCTGCTTTGTCAAGTGCAGTAGCAGAGTTTGGCCCTTGGAGGACATGAGCTCTCTGTGGGCTTCCTGCAAAAGCAGTAGCTCCCACAATCCTCCTCAGACAGGAGGATGGGAGACAAGCACTTGAAATTCATGCTCCTCCTGTGTCTGCAGAGGGAGCAAGGACTAAATGGAGCCCACTTTATTTTTTCTTCAAATGTGAACCACTGACTGAGGCTCCTTCTGCTGTTTTCCCTTTCTGCTCAAGAGTCATTAAGGGCTCTTCCCTGGTACCATGATGGGCAGACCTCTATTTGCAATGGATCAGTCTTGAGACAGTCATTATGCTTGCATTTAAGAAAACCTTTCAGAACACATCTGCTCATTAGTGCTCTTTCTCTTTTGATCTGTTAGAAACTCATTCTCTTCCTTCTAGCCATCAGCATCTTTCATTGTCCTTTCACAAATTAATTTAAAAACCAATCATCCCTTCTTTGATTTAATAATCACAGAAAAGAACAAACAGAGGTAAAGGTAAAATAATACAATTTCAGGATGGAAATTGTGTGTTCTGAACTGAAACTCGAATGCATGTGCACCTCAGAGAGACGCAGCAGGTTTCTCTAAAGGTTGCCCAGAAATTAAGGAAAATATTCCCTGCCATGTCTGACTGTCACTGAGGAAAAGTGGTACTGAATTTTTGCTGACTCTGAGGTGAAAATTTGTCATAGTCCTTTAGTTGTAGTAGATGTGCAGTACAGAGAGAATACTACTGAGCAGTTATGACAAGTTTTGACATTTCTGATTTCCTTTATATTAAGATGCTAACCATAGACACTATTAGTCTCACTCCCTGATTGGGGCTGATTCAGAGAGCCTTAGTTTCCAGATACAGAGTGGGTTTGTAAAACGTTAAGACGTACAGGATAGTAACATTTCCGGTGTAAAGCTGCTTTAAAATACAGCAACAGTACTAACCCAGCAAGATTTCCAGGTAAGTAGCCACAGTGCAGATGTTCACCAGCTCTGATTTTCTTGAGATAAAGGATGTTGTGCTTTTTCTGGCCTGAAATTTCATTTCTGAAAATGAATTGATTGGAAAATACTTAGATTTATACAGGAGTAGCTCCTGCTTTGCTGGCAGCAAAAGCTAAGTGAAAATGACAGGGAGTGCTCACTTCTTTCTGCAAGTTCTGTCTTCAATGGGAAAATGGCCCTGGTGTGTTGCTATTCTGCGTGGGAGGATTTGATGTACTTTGTTTCCAAAAGCTGGTTGTAGTTGCAGCTTTCACATGTGGAAAGAGACAGAGGTTAAACATGAGACTGCTGTAAGAATGTACTAGCATTCATAATTATGTTTAGATTTTATTATTCCTTGCTTGCTTGAAATAAAATAATTAAAGGAACATGAAATAATAACAGAAGAGAAAAAAGTAATTTCTTGTTCTTATAGGATCATAAAATCATAGAATGGCTTGGGGTGGAAGGCACTGTACAGGTCATTTATTTCCAACCCTCCTGCCTTAGGTATGGACACCTCCCACTAGACCAGGTTGCTCAGAGCCCCATCCAACCTGGCCTTGAACACTCTCAGGGATGGGGCATCCACCGCTTCCCTGGGCATTCTGTTCCAGTGCCTCACCACCCTCACAGAAAATAATCCTAACCAGGTTCCTGAATCCTGGTTCTGATAATATTGCAGTTTTTGTACCAAAACCTTTTAGATCCTCTTAAATTTTTCTGCCTTCCTTTTAATTGCCAGTACAGTTGCTCCAACTAATTCTTAAATGGAGTGGAAATTACACAAATAGGAGTTATTTGAAGCTGCAGAATGATTTTACACTCATTCTTATATAATGAGCTAGAACTGCACAGCTGACCAAAAAACAGTCCTTAATTCACAATTCCAGCCTGTTTTTCACTTCAGTGGCTTTGTAAACTTCCCTCTAGTCTTTATGCACCATTTTATGTGGTTTAACTGAAATTCTGAGAAAATAAAATGAACCATGGGCATGGAGAAATGTGGAAGGACAGATGAAGTGGGAGATTTCACATTGGAATGGGGCGTAGAGAAAGCAGTTCTGTAAGAATGGTTTGATCAAAATGTTGGGGATGGTAAAGTGACATAGAGAAGAAATTTGATTAATTGAGAAAGAATGCATGACAGGAAAGATGTCATTTATTGGACTGGAAAAGTCTTCCTCGACGACAGCAAGTGGCATAGTTTTCCAAAGTGTCTGTATTATTTGGGAACTGAAAACTTGGTTGAATAAACACTAGAAAATACCACTGTAGAACCTGTGCTTCTGTAGGTGAGCACTCTTCAAGCAGAAAACCTTTTCAACATCCTTATTCTGACTTGTTTGAGAGAGCTCCTTGAATCTGGTTCAGGCTTGGGATAAAACCATAAGGTATGTTTTCTCTGCTCGCTCCCTTTTTCCCCTAAATGTTATTATACTGCAGCTTGGCTCTGTCCACACAGTCTGGAGCAGACTGTGTTGTAACTCGCTTTAGCCGCCGCTGAATTTAACAGCTTTTGGCTTTGTAAGTAATGCCTTAGGAGAACTCTTGCTCATCTGTTCCCTGAGCCAAAGGAAAACTCCTCCAGTAGCTTTCCCAGTGTTTTCTCTGGCTGGAACACATAGTTACCGATTGCTAGGTGAAGATACACTATCTTTAATCTTATTTTTGTGTTTTTGGTTTGTCCAGCTGACATATTCTAAGACATCCACTTTGACTAAAGCAGTGAAAGAGGACTTTCACAATGGATTTTCTTTTCTTTCCCCTGGACCCCATGTAATTAAATTCTTCCACTGGTGGGTAAAATGCTTTTCCTTGATGTAAATGTGTGGCAAGTAGTTGAATACTGAGCCAGTCAGTCACTTTTCCCTGCTAAGCATACTATTTCCAGTATTTTTCATAACAGAAGGACCTATCTTTGTTTCCTAGCCCTTTACTGTTGGCTTTCTGATCCTATTGTCACTTAATCTGTTGCAAGAAATGCAACCACTGGGAAATTGTTAAATAGGATCTCAATAAACATTTGGATTATATTTAGCAAGTACAAATAGCTAGGAGATATTTGCATATTTATTTGTTGAATCTCATCTTCCACTTCAGGTTAGATGAGACATAAACAGTTATACAGCACCTCTGGCAAAGAATTAGGCTTCAAAGCAAGTCAAAATAACACTGGGAATTCAGAGGAAGATTTCTGAAGTTTTAGAAGGAACTGTGAAAGGCTTGTGCTTTGTTTTAGCTCCATACATTTTATGTCAAGTACGGAGTTAATGTTGTAGACTTTGATACATCTTATTTGTTTTACTCTAATATATCTTTCTAAAAAATATTTATGGCAGCACTGGTCAGAGACAGAGACTGCACCTTTGCCTGCAACATTAATGGAAAAAATTACCCTAATTTAAAGCCAGCTAAAACATTTCAGGGATGGTGTGGTTTTTTGGTGCGGCTGTTTGTTTGTTTGTTTGGTTATTTGGTTTGGGGTTTTTTTGTTTTTTATTTTGCCAGAGTCTATGGATCAGACTCTGCATTGTACTTTGTAACAGAGGCCACAGATAACTGTGATCTGCCAGAAAGGTTTTAATCAGTTTTATGCAAGATCCAGGACCAGGAGGCCAGGCAGTACAGCATGCTTCTGTGCCCTAGCAGAGGAAATACCTCCTTGGATGCGTTCTTGGCCTGCTTCATTTTCGGAGAATCTCTGTGTAAATTATAAGTGAAAATTAATGTAATTACTGGTAATTAGTATAGTGTTTATAGTGGATACATGTTCCAAAATCTTTAACAACAGTTCAGGAGACTTCATAGTTTTCAGGAACTGTAGATTTACAGCAGCAATTAGATCTTTTAGGCCAACCCCAAATACCTTTTGAACTCTGCATTTACTGTCCATTTGCATCTTTGAAAATCCTCCCACTTATTGACAATTAAATTTGATGCCTCGTTGCTTGTGTACATGAAAGCAATTGACATGCTCTTTCTGTTTCTGTCTCAGTGGGCCTTATTTATTTAGCAGCACTGGTGGATTTTAAGTTCTGGAGATGAACCAAAGCATTAAGGGCACAAGGCTTACCTGCTGTTCATTGCTTGTCCTTTGTTGCATGCCTGGATATGCAGGAAAGCCTTGCACTGAAAGTGAGACTGATAAGCTTCCAATTCTCAAAACAAACTGCTATTTTTATTACATAGTAAAAGACTTGAGATGACACTTTGCTTGGTACTCTGTTCCTACACATCCACATGTTCTTTGAAGCTCTGTCCTTAATATTTGTCCTGTAAAATCTGTGTTGTTTAAAGGGAAAAAAACAATAAAGTGTGTTTTAGAATGTGTGATCCAACCCCTTAATATTATTTCATGCTTTGATGGGAATAATCAAGGGTTGGAGTCTGTACTTTGATTTGCAGAAAGATATCCTTGTTAAGTCATTGAACTTTATTTTCTTTTTAGCCACATGCTTCTGCAATCATTTCCAGTTTTGCAGAATATCATGTTCAAAATACTATGTGCTGTATGAGGTTCATGTAAACATATTTTTGCTATTTCACGAGCGTGAGGAGTCATTTGTTAGTACCTAGCCTCTTCTCAGAAAATTAAGATTACTCAAAGTGTATTTGTGTACTTAGGTAGGCATCTATTTTTCTTCAGGTTCTAGTAAAACTTCATTTACAAGAATCCCTGCTCTACACTGTAATCACTCTTTCTCTTTTTTCCTTTTTTTTTTCTTTTCTTTTTGGTGTTTGCGAGACCAGTTTGCAGTTTTGTAGCTGTGGATTAAACTTGTAGCTGAAGAAGATGGGGGAGCTTTCCTGCCTTGGATCACAACTAGAACTTTCCGCCTAAGAGAACTTAGTTCAGATAACTGCCTTTCAGTCAGTGGCCAGAGGAAGCCAGCATTTAATGAAAATTCAGAGTCTGGATGAATTTTGTCTGGGCTATTTATTTTTCCTTGAAGGCAGAGATGAGGAAGGATGTGCAATGATGCAGCACTGAATGAAGGGTAGCACAGAAGACACCAAGACTGGATGCAGGAACAGAAGGAGATTTACTTTCTTCAATGTAAGAATGTTCTTCATGTTCAATGTTCTTCTATTTTTATACAGAAATGTCACCTGACAGAAGTCAGAAGAGAGAATATCCAAGTAGTTTAGATGCAGCTAGAGGCAGGGAGCTAAAGACACGAGGGAATAGAAGAGGCAATTGAGGTGATCTGAATGCACAGCTGTATATAAAAATAGTAGTTGGAAAGGAGAGGTCTTTGAGGAAGCTGACCACAGCTGCATGTGGCTATAATCACAGCGTAGAGGCTGGTGCTAATTGGTAGTGGAGAAATCAAGTGAAAGACTGATGTGTTGTGATGGAGAACTGAGGAGGAAAAAGTGAGAAACAGATGACTCAAAGAAAAGTGGCACCAGAAAAAAAAGGAGGATAAGGTGGAGATAAGTAGAGATTTGAGGCTGAGAAGGAAGAAGGATGTGATTAAAGAACTGGGGACAGCAAATATAAGATAGTTGGGAAGCACCAGGGAAAAAAATGGAAAAAAATCCCAAAAAACCTCATGAAAATCTGGATTTCCTAGTGGCACGAGGAGGACGCAAATGTGTGAGTCTGAAGTCTCATTTTCTTTAGGTGGAAAGACACATCTGTCAGCAGAGTTTATCTGGGGAAAGAGCAGTGTTTTGTTTTCCAAGACCAAGGAAACACTATGGAAAGATAAAACTAAAAACAGTCCTGGAGAAGAAACTTGAGACAAAGATCTCAGAATCCCTTTTGGAACAAAGCAAAGATTAATATATCCAGCCAGAGAAAACTCTCCTAAAAGCTGTGGCTGGAGTGGTTTTAGTAGAATTACTTTGGTCTCTGAGAAGGAAGGTGGGCGAATGACAAGCTAATGAAAATGTACCAACAGGCATGAGGAACTCAGGGTCGTGCAGACATGTATTAGTCTGTAGCATTGTAATTAGTAAATTAAATGGAGTCTAGAAGCAGCCCCTGGCCCTGGAAATCAAATGTATCTACTGTTGATTGTCCCTGGCCTAGTTTTGGTTTATAGTTACGGGAACTCACCTGAACTATTCCCAGGTAAGGTTTGAAAGTTATCTTGGGATTGTTCCCAGTAGGCAGTTTGAAAGAAACCACCCTGTTTTGGAGGGTGATAGACTTTATTAGCATGGCACCTTTCTGTGCCAGTTGGCCTCAACGTTCTTGGACATGTTTATTTTGCTTGTAGAAATAGAGCTGTAAATGGCTCAGTAGATGCAATCCCTTGGAAACTTAGGACATTGACAGTCTTTGATGCAAGCTGTGACAGGCAGTGAATGTGATTTCTTCTTTAAAATGTTGCTGAACTGAGATGTTGATGTGCTCTCACATTTTGTTTTCATGGAGCATGATGACATTGTAGAAGAATTGGTTATACAAAGTGAGTTTGTGTGAAGCATGCATTTACTTATTTCCATTTAAATGTTATACAAGCATAAGCAAACATAGGTCATAAATAACATTCCATCTCACAGAAGGACAGGCTGTGAAATTAAGGAAACAAGGTCGTGAGGTTGGTAGGTAATTCAGTTGGCTGGACTAAAAAGCCCAAATGTTTAAAAGTAGAGAAAATATTTTTAAAAGTTCTTGAAACATGTGTAAAAGCAAGGCAAATCTCCAGACCTACACAGATAAGATAAATATGGATCTAGAATGGAATAGGTGTAATGTGAAGGTGACAGAGACATGGAAACCTTAAAATCAGTGTAGAAAAATGTACAAAATGAAATTTCATGTGTTGTTCTGGATTTTGAATTCAGGAATGATTCAAACTAAAACAGGCACAGCAAGAAAAGCATCTGTGAGAGCCTTTACCTTCGCATAACAGGCTAGCAAATTGAAACCCAGAGCATCATAAGATAGTTCCGAGCTAAATACATCAGGGAAGGGGCTGGTAGAGAGGACAGCTGGTTAATTAAGCTAAACAGTGTTGACACATGAACAAAGTTAGTAACAGATGTCAGTTATAGCAGAAAGCAGTCAATTGACTCTGAAGTTAGATCACCCATGTTACTAGAAGCAGCATGCATCTCAGCTTGCGTTTTCTAAATGGGTTCATGGATGTGACCTGCTCTTAACCAGGAGCGACGTCAGTTTTGTGAGGATCTTCAGAGATGAGCAGGAGGATTTGCACTTTACTTTTGAATGCCTTAGCTTCTGAAGAGCCAAATGCAACATTTTTGGAAAGGACTGTGCAGGGTATTTGGCAGTTCTCCTCCAGCATATCATCAGTCTTTCAGCAGCCATCCTACACTCATGGATCCTTTCCTTTTTTCCTACAGAATCATAGAATCATGGAATGGTTTGGGTTGGGTCTTTCACTAGACAGGCTCAAAACCACATCCAATCTGACCTTGAACACTTCCAGGGATGGGGTATCCACAGCTTCTCTGGACAAGCTGTTCCAGTGTCTCACCACCCTCACAGTAAGGAATTTCTTCCTAATCTAAACCTACCTTCTTTCAGTTTAAAGCCATCATTCCTTGTCTTTTCACTGCATGTCCTTGTGAAAGGTCCATCTCCAGCTCTTCTAGGCCCCCTCTAAGTGCTGGAAGGTGCTCTAAGGTGTCCCAGGAGCCTTCTCCAGTCTGCCCTTTAGATTTGCTCTGTTGTGAGTTGATGTTGTGTAGGTTCTCCATGGCCCTGCCATCACAGGTGCTGTGCTGCTTTCCTGGTTCAGCTGTATGGGAAATCAAGCCCACACAGCAAGTTGACCTGAAGGAGCTTAGCTCCTGGGAGTGTTGTGTCAGACTGTGTCAAATTGTTGCACTATATTTTTCACGGCGTGCCCTGTTGCTGGAGCAGGATTTCATGGATAGCATTCAAAATGTTTATCAGTGTAATATTGGGAAATGTTTTGTTTATGTAGGACTGAATGGGAATGTGAATTGATAACCCCAAATTGTGGCAGAAGTTAATTTTAATGTCTTTTTAATTGTTTTTGTTGGCCTTTATGTAATTGCTATAAATACTGTGTACTTGAATGAAAACCAGACTGATGAATGTGGAAGCCTGCCTGTCAGTGTCTCTAAATGAAAGCTTTCAAATATAAATAACTTTAAAACTATAAATAGAAAAACCTCCATACTGTATTTATCACTGACCACTTTTCCCCCCCCTTTCATTGCATCTCCCATTTTATTTTTAGTGATGCTTACTTAAAATAGTTTCCCTGCTTTCCTGTTGGCCATTAGATGGCCACTGTGGTGATGGCCACAAGTGATTTCTAAGCCGGATGGCAAGGAAAGCATTCCTTACCCAAGCAGTGTGAGCCTGAAGTCTTGTCTGTTCAGACCCGCTTCACTGATGCATCAGCTTTGTCTGTTCGGTTGATTTCATTTACATATTCCTTGGTTGGTTTCAAAATGTGATTCCAGCATTGTTCAGGGCCTCCTGTTCTTCTTATATTGGTGTTATTCTATGTCCCACTCACAAGGTTGTAACTCTGCTTTTAGCTAACTTACTAAAGCCAGTAGTCGTCACAGAAGTCACTAGGTTGACAGCCATAAGAATTTTAAATTTTTTTAAACTCTGATTTAATTGGCTTTACAGTACTGATGTGTTGGTGGTCACCTCAGCTGCACACAAGTAATAGGAACAGCTTTAAATTTTGATGGCCCTTAGGTCTTAGCTTAACTTCACTGTTGAAACTACAGCTTCCTGTCCAGTTTCAATTTGTGCTGTTACATCCTTTTCCTCTTTTGTGTGTGTGTGAATAAATACATAATTTAAAGTAGGGTTGAATGTAGTGTAAGCCACATTACTGTTTGTTAGGGTTTGCAGGCCATGGCTGTTTTCCAACACTACTTGTTTGAAGAGGCTGCAAGGGCATCACATGGTTCTTTTCTCCTGAACTATCTCAAGAATGGGAAGTAAGAGTCTGTAAGGACTGGCTGATTCTCTGTACACTGCTCAAAATGGCAGATGAAGTGTAGAAATGCAGTTATTTAAGGCAAATAAGATCGTGGTTGGTTCCTTGTAGCTCTGACTGCATGCTCTGGTCTCAGCCTGAAACACTGCTATGGGAAGGAAGAGGAAGGAAGCAAGATAGGAATTCTTATGGCAAACAAGTAGGAAACAGGACAAGAGGACAAGTTTTGTGCCCACATCACCAGCAGCGAAAGGCTTCCTGGCACTTCTGAGGCAGCAGTGGTTCCCTCTTGTGCCAAGAGAAACGCCTTCTCCCATGTCATTTGCCAGGAACCAGGAGATGTGTCTGTACAGGTGGGTGAGCAGAGTCCAGGGTGCACCTCAGACATGCCGAGGTGTTTGGTACCATTTCTTGTGGTGTTAGTGGGGTCCCAAGAGCAGCGGATCTGGGAGCTGATGAGTTGGGGTGAGGGGTGACGTTCCTGTCTCTGCCCAAGCCTGTGCTACTGTAGTCATTGCCTTGAGACCCCTTGTACCTTGGCCTTCTTGCACCTGTGGAGGAGCAAAGACAGGAGCAGAAATGTGTTCTGTCATCTTTCAGAGGTGAAGGAGGCATTGCTGCTTGTCAGATAGGAAATCCCCAAAATGGCCAGTTACTACTCATGGACTAAAACTGTTTTCCTGCCCTTATCAGGCAGGAATATTTTTTCCTGCCAGCAGGCCATCATGAGGATTCCTTAACTTTACATCCAAGCAGATTGCTGATGCATCCAGCCAATGACAGGTGAAATGGTCTGTGTTCATGTGGCTCTGAGACTTTGGGGAATCATGGACTCATTTAACCATCAATCTTTATGCTTTGAGGCATGCCAACCTCTGCAAGCTTCTTGTTAGTTTTAAATGCGATTGGTATAGTTTTATTTTTATGCAGTGCCTTCGGATGCCTAGTGAGAAGGGCTCTGAAAATAGGTGTAATTTAATGTGCTGTTCAGACTTCTCATTAATCTGCTTGTCTTCACTCTTACCCAGAGGTAAAATACAAAAGCCACAGAGGAAGGAGTTTGGAATAAAATGATAGAAAAGGGGGCTCTGAAATAAAGACATTTAGTACTGAGGACTTAGACTAGCAGTGGAGGAAACAGAACAGGATGTTCAGAGAGTCCAGGCCCTTTGGCATGAGTTAAGGAGCTTGGAAAATAAGCAGGGCTACAGTGAATTTGTGAAACAATGTTTGTCTTCCTAAACTGAATACTGGAAAGGATCCATTTCACACTTTGCCTTTGCCAGCGCCCTGATATCTATTGTAGCACTCATCTTCTGGCCTCTTTATTTTGAGAGAAAAGTTTGACTTTGTGCTTAGAAGTTATTTGTGTTTCCCATTTTCTAATGGCACTAACACGGTCATGTTGTGGCAACGGGGCTAAACTTTGGAGTCTTAATCTTCAGTCCTGCTGTGCCACCCTGTTTCTGATGTTTGTATTTTAACTGCAGGAATGGGCATGAAAGGCTCCACTTCCACTTTGCTTCACCACTGCTTTGTCACAATTGGTAAATTTATCAGGGCCAGGACTTGTATCTTATGATTGTCCATATTGTTTAATTTCTAGCACATTCCATGACATGATTTTGGTCCATGCCAACTAGCACACTCCCAGATGACAGCTGTGGCAGGATGGCGTGGGAGAGACTGTTCTCGACAGGCATTATTGAAGAGGTAACCATGTTTTGCAGGGGAAAACGATGTAAAGATGTGGATTGGAACTGGCTTTGCCTTTCTCCTCAAGCTTCTGGATTCTGATGTATTTTATGCACTAGGACCTGTCTCTCCTGGTCTTAGCATTTGCAAAGGATACTGAAATACAAACTTTTGCTTCCTCGTTGCATCGCTAGGTGCTGTTATCCACAAAAACATCGAGCCACCTCCTCCTCCTCCCTGTGGGCCATCTGCTCAGGCTCACTGCCACACTTCCATAGTGATAAGATCTTTTGTCTTTGAATAAGTCAGGTTAGGGGCACAACTCAAGTTTTATGTAAAGCTAGTTCACGACAAAACCAATCCATCTGAACTCGAGTGAGCTTTCCAGAGAGTCTCCATCATGCAGCATATTTGCACACAGAGGTACAGCAGTGGCTCACAAAGCCAGTGTTGTCACAGGCCCACAACAGCAATTTAGATAAGTAATTACTGTGCTGGTATGTATGTATTTGCTTATCACATAGGGTCATGATGATTGCACATACAGATTGTACATTTGCTTGCACACATGGATTTTTTTGAACTTCACACCTATAATTCACTCTTCATGTTTTGTTTGTTGCACTTTACATGAAAATAGGGAATGTTTACTTTCCCCTGTAGGACTTGTAGTTCGTGAAGCCCTCTGCAGTTCTCTGTTGTGTAAGGGATCATTGAATTCCAGAGCATTGCTGATGCTTTGGCTGAATGTGTTTTTCCAAAAATTGTTTGTATAAGGTGCACCTCTCTATGAAATACTCTTTATAAACCTTGATTGCTCTCTTTCAGATTTCATTTTTTACTGTCTGAGTTTTTAGTTGCAAATGGAGATATTACTAAAACCAGTCTTCCTCACTCACTGTTGAAAATATTTTTTCATTTAGGTAGTATATGGTGTGCTGTTTGTAGGTTGTAAATCAACAGTAGCTATAGGCTGCACAGATTTGGGTTTTTGTCTTGAAAATTATAGGATTAGCTGCACAGTGAGCATGTATCTATCATCAAGATTTAAGCTCCTGAGCCTGTTCTTTGTGCCGCTGGAGCAGCAAAGGAAGAAACCACTGCTGAGTCACTGGACTAAGCAGCGTAGTTTTCTTCATCATGACAGTCTGTGTGCAGCACTGTTCTCAAGGGGATTAGAAACACTGAGCAAAAGGGATTTTGTTGTGTCAGTGCTAGGTGAAATGATGTTCTTGCAAACTGGTGTGGTGGGTAGGTTTGAGGCTACTGAGAGCCACGACGGTAGCAGTCGCACCCGAAATCGTTAGGAAAAAGAAAGGCTGCGGGAGGGGCAGGGTCTCCCATGTTAACTCTGTTTACAGTTGTTGCCAGCCTATGCACTCCTCTCAGTATTCATTAGCTGAAGAGACTGAAAAGTCAGTCTGGAAGAGATTGTGCTGACTACAAGTTTCTGTAGCCTTTGGTGGTGCCAGCTGCAAAAATAGGCAAATCCGGCTGCAGTGGAAGGGCGTGATGGGGCAGCTCCAGCCCAACTGCTACCCTGGAGGCGTTTTGGAGGCTTTGGCTGGAAGCCGTGAAATGCATCTCCCAGGGGAGGACTGCATTGCAAACAGACCTTGCCCTTCCCTGTCGGTGGATTCCTTTGGAAGTTAAGTAGGCTGGCATCGGAACACCTAAACATATTTATGATAAACTGCAATGATTTTTTGCCCCTCTTTGAGATGGATGTGAGGTTGGCATTGTGTTCATTAATTCATCTCACATATGACCCTTTCAAAACGTCTCTTTACAGCAGCCCCTCATTAGTGGTGGCATTGTGCCTGGCTGAAGGCCAGGTGAAAACATGTTTCCCAATTTCTCACCCTTACATGGCCTAAACCAAACATTAACAGCTCCCCATCGATTTAAGTGCCTCTTGATCGGATCAAGCCTACTCTGTTGTAGGAAACAAAGGACTGGAGGAGTAGCTCCTATTTTTCCTTGGAGTTTAGCTTTCTTAAAGACGAGAACTAGAAGGTCTTCTGCACCCCAACCTGAAGAAATACCTTTGAAATAGGATACTTGTTTACGTGTATAAAGAGATTAGCATTAGAAGTAACTTAGAGGTAACGAAACAAACTTTTATGAGTGCTTTAGAGGACTTTCTCTTTTCCCACAGAATTATGGTCCTTGGTAACTTGGTCAACTCTGTGTAGGAAAAATCTTTCTGGGAAGGGGTTGATGTACAGTGAGAAAAGCCTGCTGAACAAAGCAAGGTTTCTGCTGAAAATTAAGAGTTTAAAAAACCATAAAAGTGCCTTATCTGTTATCATTTTATGCTTTTTTGCAGGGAATAATTAATTTTTCTTGTTCATCTTATTTACTTACTTTCCATGGGAATGGGAAAATGTTGGGATCACTCAGTAGATAAGAAGTCTCAATAAGAGCCAGTCTTTGCTTCAGGCAGCAATTGGACCACAGCAAATGTAGATAGACTGGTGTTAGCTCTCATGAACTGCAGTGACACTCAGATTGTTGCTGAACTAAGTATGCAGGTCAATGGGTAGGTCTCTGCGTCCCATACTGGAGCTCTTACTGCTGTGTGATTCACTGCTTTTAGGACCTGCATTAGTAAGATTAAAGTCAGTGCTGCTTTGCCTACCTGGCTCCTTCCTGCAGGGAATGCAGGGGAAAAATACTTGTGAAATCCTCAGCACACAGAAAACAATGAGAGATCCACACTTACCTTATTGCAGTGATTTTAGGGCTTTTATATGCTTTCCTTTGGGACAAATTGCTGTGTTGCCTCATTTTTGTTGGTGTTGTTCAGACAGCAGTTATTCAGTTCCTAGCCTTGCACAAGTGCCAAAAATCACAGATGTGGAAGTCTTGGACACTGTGATTTTTCACAGCATTCATGACAAAAAGACAGTTGGCTTCAGAGATCAGAGGCATCTTTGGATATGAAAAAAGCTCTTTTAAGTGTATTCTTCCTTTGTAAAGGCAGTTGCTCATTCAGACCGCAATCAAGTGTGAGTACCCTCAGCTGGAACCCTCTGCTGCAGTGTGGTCTTGCTCCTGTTTAGAGTCAATGGGGTTGTTTGCACCACTGCAGCTCATTACCCAGGCTTTTCATCAGCTGCTGAACTTCATTTGTTTTCTGGAGTTTACTCCCTTAAAAACATGGTATCCATCAGCAGAAAACCAACTGAAATGAGAAGTGTTGGGCTTGTTTTCTGTTTTAGGTATTATGTGGTTCTATAGCAAATAAAGGGTATAGATTATTTATTTTTATTCAAACAAATAATTTGCAACAGCTGGTAAGGAAGGGGGACAGCCATGAGCTGAAAATAACATTTACAGCACAATTCTGTGTATGTTGTCAGGGAATCATTCCCATGCAACCCAGTAATGGCGCAGAGATTTCAGGGATTATGTTCAGATTAAATGTCATCAAAAGCTGAGACTTGGCAGTATGCCAGGAAGGTCATATGGGGAAAATCACAAACTTTTACACTAAAATAAAATTGTGCTCTGCTTATTAACCCTAATGCGCTGCAAATTTTAGCACAACTAATGACTTAGTTTAGGAAATCTCATAATAATTTGACTTTTTAAAAATTTATTATTTATTTAGTTTAAATTCAGGACTTTTCACTGCTTTTTGGGATTTAGGACTGTGTCAGCAATTTTATTTGGGGGTTATGCCTCTATTGTATATATTTTTTCTTGATAGCATGACTTTAAGAAACTTCCAAAGCTTCTACAGGTTTTAAAATTTGAAAATTTTCATTTTCAAGTTAAACATGAATGGAACAACACCTTGCTAATACTTCCACAAGTATTATTATTTCCCAGAAACACCCCTGTTATTTTTAAGAAGTCTAAGATGCTGTAATTCAATGGCATTTATGGAAAATTATTATTGGGAGGGAATGAGAAAATGGTTACAAATGCATAATTGAGAATTGCTTTTTCTTTTGTTTATCTGTGGTTGGTCTGTACCACTCCAAAATACCTGTGGAATTACGAAGGAATATGCTGACAGTCTAATACTGCATTGAGAATGTCTCATTTTGGTTTAATCTGATCTGTTTACAGTGGATTGGTTTCAACTACGGAAGGGAATTCTTTCTCTAGGGGATATCTACACATGGAATTGTAGAGCCTTAGCTATACCACTTGAAATAAACACTCTTTTAATCTACTTGCCATCTCTGAAAAAAAGCTGAAACTATTTTAAAAGTGATTTCTTAAATCTCTTAAGTGCTCTTAAATGTGATCCTACTACTGCATATGCCTAAGGGTATATGATGGTTTTTTCCTATTATTTCATTTGCTGCCTGGCACTGACCCCAGCAGTGGTGTGAGCACACCCCTTCCCTGGTGCCCTTTGTGGGCATCACGTGTTACGGAGAGAGTTGTCAGAGGACTTTCTTTTGGGTGCAACCAGCCTCCTGAATCAAGCCACAGCTGTTGGATTTGATTTACCAGTGAGCTTCAATAAAAAGGGAGCAAAACTTGGAGTCATTAGCCAAAGCCATAATGAGACTGTGGATTCAGGGATGCACCTTTATTTTCCAGTTATATATACAGCCCATATTTGTAAACCTTACTTTAGGTGTACTGTATATACTTCAGTATATGTTTATATACCCATGTATGCATGAGTGTGTAAACTTGTGTGTATGTGCATGCTGAAGTTTATTTTCCCCTTTCTCCTCCTCTCCTCTTCCCTCACCTTGCCTGCTGCAGTGAGGCACAAGACAGGGAAGAAAACTGTTTTAGCTGACCGAGGCCAGCATTGGAAAGGGAGAGTCCACAAACTCATCTGCAGTTTATTAAAGTGTAGAGGTTGGGAGATAACGATTTTTATGCTCAGATTCTGGAAAGGGTCACAGTGATAACAGTGGGATCAAAAATCAAACTGAAAAGCACCAGGAGATGTGGCTGGGTGCAGCAGCAGGACCCCAGGCTGGGCACCCAGGCTCCTGAGGCAGAGGTGCTGCCAGGTTTCGCAGAACAACAGATTCAATTGGTTTGTTGTTGATGAAGGGTAAGGTATGCAACCCTCAACGTGTCAACAGTTCTTCAAAGTGCAGATGTAAGAAATTCTGGTTAGAAGTCAGTCCTTTAAATACTATGAATAAACAAGGTAAATTTAGTAATTATTTTGGTAATCTTACAGACCTCGTGTTGTACCATTAATTTGTCCTGAATTATTTATAGGATTTTTTCCATTACTTTTCTAGACCTTTATTTAAACTGCAGTCAGTAGAATTTTACCATCCTACAGCCCCAGACACACAGTAATAAATCAACCTTTATTTCCTTATTTGCTTGAAGCTAATGTGACAACAAATAGTCTGTTCACATACATTATTTCTTTGTACTATATCATATGCAAATATTTCAATTAACATCCTTTTATCTTTATAATATTTTAACAACATGATACAACATGTTTCTCTGATAAATTGAGTTACATAAAAGCAGCTTCACATCTGCATAATGCTTTAACAAAACATTCTCTCTATTTCAAGTTAAAATGTGTGTTCAGCTTGGGAATATCCTCATAAAGAAACTTAATTTGCCTTATTAAGAAACACTTGTGTATTGTCATAAGTTTCAATTTATTTTCTTTTTAAATAATAATTTTATGACATTCTGGACTCCTGCCTGCCCAGGCTGCCCAGGGCTGGCAAAGGTTTGGTAAGTTGAGTTCTGCAGTTAGATTGAGTTGGTTTCTTGTTTGTAAAGGATGTAGCTTGACTTCCTTGCACCTTTTTTTTTGTCCTCTTCTGTGAATATATTCTGTAACTGGATGTTTATTTTCTAGTATTAATCCTTCGTGGCTTGAGAATGATGGCTTTCCCTCTAAAGCTGGTAGAACCATGAAAACTGATGTTACCCCAGCAGGGTTGATTCAGCTTCGTACCTGCGCAGCGCTGTGTCACCAGCACTTTTTTAAAGCAGGATTATTCTGAGGGCCTGTGAGATCCCTGGGCACGGTGCAGCCTCCCCCTGTACGTGTGGCTGTGTCCTGGTGCCTTTCTTGGACAGGTGGGAGTTGCAGTGCCCATGGTGGTCAGAGGGACGGCGATGGCAGATGTGCTGCTGACTACCTGTGTGCTGGGGTGATGCAAGTGACCCCTGTGTGCTGCACACCCAGGGTGGCTTCCTCGGTGTGAGTTGAGTGTCAGGTACTTAGGGCTGTGTAAAGTTACATTGGCTGTATCCTGAAGTATTTGAAGTGTTTTACCCTAATGTGAAAAGCAAAACATGTGAGGGAGGAGTAGATATGTCTCCCTCTTTCCCAAAGAAAGGGAAGAGAAACACATAATGATAGAAGAATTAATTTCCTCTTAACTCTGCCTGAACTGTCTTGAGGCTTTTTATAAAAAGCCAAATAGCATTACTAAGCATCTATTTGCTGGAGGAGTGTGAAATAGCCAGGTGTGCTTTGTGTATAAGCAAGTGATTGTAGCCTGAAACATCGCTGCAGACGCTTCATGAGTCAGATCATTCATGACTGCAATAACGAGATTATTCATGGTAGGCTCCTCATTGTGACAATGGTCCTTTGTTTGAAGTCTGCATTGTATGTGCGCTATACTTCCGATTTGCAGATTCCTTCTCTGCTAGAAAACGGCGTTGCAGTGAAGTGAAGATCAGTGCTGCTAAGTTCAGGATGACACTCAGTGCTGGAAATAATTGAGAAGGTTCACAGCTGAGTTAAAAGCTGTAACCATGACTTTCATTGGGATGGTACTACTTCCTGTTGGTCCTGAGGTAGGTTTTTTATTTGATTTTTAGTGAGTTGTCTTTTGGTTTTGTGGGTTTTTTTTGACTCTGTCTTCTGAGTAGAACTGGTTAAATGCTGCCAAGAGAGTTCTGTTGCTCATGATCATATAAGAGGTATTTTGTCTTGATAGTGAGTCCTTTATGTACACAGGCATTTTGTTTAAGGAAAGGAAGAACAAAACCACAGCATTTCTTTAGTGTTCAGAGTCAAATTAATTTTAAGTTCACCCATATTCTGAATTTTGTTGTAAAATGATGCTTGTCTCCATTATATTACTTTTATGAGGTCCCTATGGTAAGAGGTGATTATCTCCCACAGCAAGGTGATTGCACTTTGTGGTGGAACCGTGACCAGACTGTTTTAGATTTAGGTGCTATAATATGGCCTGGATTGCTCTCCTGTACACCTGAGTGGTCAGACTGAAGCCAAGGCATGTCGTGCTACAGATCTTTCCCCCAAGCAGAGCAACCTTATGTGATCTTCCTGTGCCTGGTGCACAGAGCAGCTGGGAAGTCCATCCCTGGTGAGGCAGGCTGGGGAGCAGGGGGTGCTGGAGTCCTCCTGCTCTTGAGGAATCCCACAAAGCTTGCAGGCAGCTCTGGTGGCTGTGCCGAGAGGAAGCAACCTCTGCCGCCACTGGAAAATGATGACGGTGAGTCAGGGATGACTTCTGGGAAAATGGAGAAACCATCCCGGTGTGGCGGCAGCACCTCAGAGGGAATCACCAGAGTAGAGCTGAAAATAATCATGTTTCCCGTGGAGAGTGTCAGCAGCTTGTAGGGAAAACACAGAGCAAACTCAGTTCTTGAAAAGCACATCTGAAACTAAAATACCGCTTTTGTTTTTAATTCTTTGATTCCAGCTTTTATCATTGAAGCTCAGAGGTTTCCTGGTGTTTTCTTTTGGAACTGTGCTGTTCCATGCAAGGCAAACAAGACTAAAATAAATCCAATGCACGCATTACAGAGACTCTGTCCTCTGTTTAGGCATGTGTTTTTTTATTTTTCCTCCCCGTTAATTATTATATTCTACAGCAGAAGATTGGATTGTTGTGGATGTTAGCCATACATTTTGAACTCCAGTGTAAATTTGAATTCCAGGTCATTTTGTTGGAAGTTTGCATAACATTTATATGCTCACTTTCAGAAATAAAAAAGAGGGAGTTAATTGTTTGACAGGAAGAATAAAGCATTTGACTATTCTGTATTGTGTGGGGTTGTTATGACAGACTTCTTTTGGTTGCACAGCACTCCAATTATACATCAGTAGGGTAACGTTACATTATGTCATCTGTCGATGTTTCTACAAGAAAGTTCATTACTTCATTAAAAATTTACAGTGATCTGAAAGCCACTTTGTGACAGAAATAGTAATAATTATATACATGTGATTTTGTATAGTGTTATACAGATCTACATTTTTGGCATCCTGTAACGAGAAATAGACTACTATTACTCTTGAGAGACTTGCCAGGTAATTGAATATAAAATCTAAAATTTTTACTAAAGTATTTAGTATTTGGATTTTAGCCATTGCAGTTGCAGCTGACAAAAATGCTTTCACTGTCATTGACAAGATAATCAAATTGAGTTTGCTGAAATGGACCTATATTTTTTGAGACTGATTTATTTACAGATGAGATTAAATGGGAATGCAATAATACTTTTTTCCCAAAGCAGTTAAAGGGAGCAGTGTTTACTTATTACCTTTACCACACATCTAGATCAGGCTGTTTAGATTGCAGATTTTCGTTTAGGTTTGAGCCATGAGTGTATCTGACCTTGCTATGATTACATTAACATTCCCTGATGGTGTTGGAAATGTGGCACATCTTGCTGTTTTTTCCAGTATCTTGGAGAGTGGATTTACCATTCCAAGGTGTCAGGATTGTGCATGACTCTTGGATAGCCATGAAGATGCAGATTGATCTCACAACAAATAGCTGAATAGCCCTTAGTAAATTAACTGAGTAATGCAGATTAATACAGTGTTATCTTGTTATTTAATGTAAAAGATTATTTTTTTGAATGAAAGGAAAAAATATACTGTGTTGTCAGTGAACTTTTGACAGTTTTATTAAAAATTGTTTTCTATGAAAATACATAAATTTCTGGGAAAATGTATAAAACCTTTGTTGTGATCAGAACTTAGTTACCTAGTTTAATGGGTATTAATATAATTTTTGCTATGCTATGTTTGAGGAAGCCCTAGGATCTTACATTGGTTATAACGATTATGAATGTCAGAAAACAGACTGGGAGTGAGGGGTATTGGCTTCTGACACAGTCCCCCATTTGTAAAAGTGCAAAATGAGCAATAATTATAGTGTGACTATAATGACATATGTAAGGTGCAGTTGTTGGGATAGGAAAAGGTCTCCTTGAAGCTGCTAAGTGTCAGATTTCAGTTTTCTTATTTCTTTTTATGTTTTGAGACATTCACATGTTTGCATTTGAAGTTCAATGGCAAATACCAGGTTTGAACCTCTTCAGCAGAACTACTGAAGTGTAGTTACTGCGTGTTCACAGCGGAGGAAAAATCTTGACAAGAAATTCCTCTCATTTCCAGTTTCCACAAAACTCTTAAGAGGAACAGTCATGTGAAAATATTTTCTTTAAATTTTTTGACAGTGCCATTCAAAAATGAGATGTTTTGTACTCCTACTTATTAGCTCAAACACAACCAGATAATGATAATTCTTAGACCTAAGATTATTCATTGCTAAATTTATTAATAACAGTACTATTTCACTCTTGTATGGTAGCTTTCCAAAACAATCTATGTAGTGAAAGGCAGCCTGCTCATATTTTCTCTTTTACCACCATAGCAGTCTCCTTTTTCTTTTTTTCTTTTTTCTTTTTTTTTTCTTTTTTTTCTTTTTTCTTTTTTTCTTTTTTCTTTTTTTCTTTTTTCTTTTTTCGTTTTTCGTTTTTCATTTTTTCTTTTTTCTTTTTCTTTTTTTTTCTTTTTTTCTTTTTTCTTTTTTTCTTTTTTCTTTTTTCTTTTTTCTTTTTTCTTGTTTTTCGTTTTTCTTTTTCATTTTTTCTTTTTCATTTTTTCTTTTTCATTTTTTCTTTTTCATTTTTTCTTTTTCATTTTTTCTTTTTCATTTTTTCTTTTTTTTCTTTTTTGTTTCTATTTTTAAAATTAATTATTGTATAAAAAAGTATATGGAATTTTAATATACAGCCTTGCTAGGGAAGAGAAAGGAGGGAAATAAGACAAATTAGCTTAAAAGTAAATTGAAGTCTAAAATGTAAGTAAAGCTCTTAACTGAACTGTACTTTGAAATATTTATCTAGATCAGTAACAATTTCCTCTGTGAGCACTGTAAAAAAAAAAAAAAAGGAAATCTGTAATTATTTGCCAAAGGTTGAAGCATATCGCTATTAGATACGTGTTGCTGCTATCTGTGGACCATTCAGTGGTTAATATGTAACAGTCATTTTATAATGGTCAGTTTATTTGTATCAAAATTTGTTCTTAAAGATCTTCACAAATGTTAAGGAAGAAGAGATTTATTTTCTTAGTGTGGTTGAATTAAAAAAAAAAACCCAAAACAAAACCACTACAATTAAACCTATTTTAGGACTGTTTAGAGGAGATTTCTTACACGTGCTTTCAACAATACTTTACCCAAAACCATCTTTTCCACTTCTCATTTTTTTCTCAGTCTGCAATAACTATGCTCCAAGGGTGTCTTCACTTCCTTCCTAACCTCTCCTGGACTTGGGGTTATTCCACCCATACAGAGAGACCTCAAAATACTTGTCTACTGAAGTGTTTCTTCTCAAGACCTCTGGAAATCAGGCTTGCCCTGAGACTGAACTGGTCTATTGTTCAGCTCAACACTAAGTAAACAAAGCATCTTCGTATTTAATAGGAATGGAAATGTGTTTCCATGCTCATGAACTTCTACAGAGAAATCCATTTGCTCAGTCTTCAGTGTAACAACATTGTTAACACAATTTCTGGATGCTTAGGATCCTTTTTTGACATTACTGGGAGAATTTGGAACATGTGGTAAAGGCCAATGCACCACACCAAACACACCATAATAAGGCTGTATTTCCCTGTTTTCCTCTGTCTGAGTAATTCTGACTTGGAACAAGTGATGGTACCATATGAGTGAAATATTTAAAGTTATGGATGTGAAGAGGGGCTGTTTCAACTAGTTTGTCCAGGAGACAATGTTATTAACTCTTCTGCATGTACACAGCCTTCTTAATCACTGAAAATCTCTTGAGGAATTTCTGGGTTAGTGCAAGAGCTTGGCCATAGGGCTGGAGTAACTGACCCTCAAAGCTGGAGAAGATCCAGAAATTTATCTGGTGGATTGTCATATGTACACCATAGAGATGACCTGAATCAAAACTTTACCTGTCAGAAGGGTTTCAGAACAAGTAAAAGCAAACTGAATGCAGTTTCTGAACTTTGATTAGTTTTGTTGGACTGTCGTGCTTGGAAAGATCCTGGTCATCCCATTTACAACAGCACCAAAGTGGGCAATGATCAAGACAAATATCTTGGTAGGCAGAGTCAGAGAAACCTTTTGGAAGCACCCTTTAATCTAGTGGTGTGGCATGTGTGGAATCCCCCAGGGGTTACTGTCATTAACTACTCCCATGAAACTCCTGACAGAGAAGGGTTTTCAACACCAAATGTGAATCATGAAGCATGCCTTTGATTGATTGCAGCCTCTTGTTTGGGGATGTAATTAATGCCTTGGTTCAGCTGCCAACACGCTGATGCCCAGTGATACTTGAGATGTTGCAGAGGGTGTCCCCCTCGGCCTCTGGAAGGAAGGGTATCTCTTTGCAGGAGACACCCCGTAATGTTGGGGTGGTATGTGGAAATAGGCAGTTGGAAAAAAAGCCCTTCTCTCGGGAGAGCCTTGTGTTATTTGAACTCATGTGAGAATATGGGATTTTTTCCATTTTCATCCTTTTGCCTTTCACTTTTTCCTCTGTTATAAATAACACTTAAGTATTTCTGTAAAAGAGGACTAGATCGACGGCAAAGATACCAGCCCTTCTCACAAGGAAAGAATTGTTAGTCCTGGTCTTCATGTTGTGTAATAATGGCCAAACAATCAAAACGTAGCATTTTTTCTTTAGTCTTTTTGACATGGAGATTAGCAAATCATAAATTGTTTTCTGCTTTGGCTGCTGATGTCCTCATTATAGAACTGAAGGCTTCTTAGGGCAGTTCAGTGACGCTTTCAAAGTGTTTCCTCTTGGATGAGATCCAGAGGATTCCAGCATGGTCGTTTTGGCGCAGTTGGCTGGTTTTATAAAACAGGTGTCTACATGTGTGTAATAAATCCAGTTATGCTGATAAATCCGAAGAGATAATTGAAAAGTATGGGTTACAGCGAACAAGGCTGGTAATTTACCATGTCAGTAAAGCAGAATATAAGCAGCATTTCTGTAATGTTCAGTAATTCTGTAATTTAACGGCTCCATTGTGTGAGCCATTTGTAAATTCCTGTTCAAGATGTTCTTGATCCAGATGTTCATATATTTTATTTTATTACGAGCTGTCTTTTGGTTAAAATCTGCAAGACTGATTCTCTTCTTGCTTTACAGCGGTACCAGCCAGTCAGGCTAACCAGCAAAAGTCCATGACAAAGGATATTAAATTAATGAGGAAGTGGAGAACTGAATCATACACATTAAAAATATATGTAGTAGATGAAAATCATCAGTAGGCTAGTATTACCAAAGAGTCACTTTTCCAGTTGATGTTCCAGTCAGTTCTTTGAAACCAGAAAAGCTTTTTAATCCTGCTCATATCACTTACATCAGACTGTTGCTAGTTAAGTTGCTAAGATTCAGTAATATCTCATACGTTCTGGAAATCTTAGAAAAGCAGACTGGCCATTTTACTATAATGAATTTCATCATTAGCATTCTGATGTTTTGGGCTCTTTTTATACATTTCCTTCCAAAGTTTTGAAGTCTCAGTCCTTATTTCAGATTAATGCATTGTAGTATTGATGTAATTATCACCATATTCACGTGGAGTCCCATGACCTTCAGAAAAAGGTAGAGGATCCTCAATGTTTTGTAAAGCTCATAAACAGCTGAATAAAAATTAAGCTCAAAGGCTATAGCCTCCATGATTAATGTTACTGAATTTAAAAAAGGAAGCATTGCAAGGAGACAGTTATATTACATTTACTAGTTAGCAAAAGTTCTTCTAAGACCCAAAGAATATGCTGTGTTTGGTCTTTGTTTTTCAAGTGTGTGACAGATTTCAAGGGTTGCCTCCAGCTCTGGGAAGAACTAGGGCCTGTGATCAAAGGCATCAGAGATGCAGAGGGAACTGCTAAAGGAAGTCCTGGATTCTGCAGTGGTTTGGGATGTGTGCTGAAGCTGAGGATCAGTCAGTCAGGATCAGTAGATGAGTATCTATGTAGTGTAACTGTACCTCTAAAGCATATCTATATTGTATCTGTACATTCAGGATCTATGTATGAGTTGATTATTTAGGGAATGTGGCCTCCATAACTCGTCAAATGATAATCCAATCCCTCATTCCTTTAAATGCTCTGTAAAAGTCCAGCATTCTTCAGAGGCCACCTGTATGAGAGCTGATAAATGGGATTGGAACAGACTCTTTTCCCCTCTTTAAGGTGTTTTTTTCTTTGCACAAGCTCTGAGAATAAGTCTGATCCTGAGGAGACTTATTCTAAATGCCTTTTGTTCGAGGAACTGCATATATTGTTCCTGTTGCCTCCCTTCCTCCTGCTCAGGATACCTAGCTAGAGCTAAGGGTAGCTTTGGTGAATTAAGAGCTTTTTCACTTTATTTTGAGGCTATTTTCATCATCATGAGTTTAGGAGCATAAATTCCCTTTAGGATCTCTCTGAGCTGCTGGATAAGAGTGAGGGAACTATTCAGTACATTGTCTGAAAAAGTAGATATATGAATCCTCTTCAAACTGGGAATATAATTTCAAGTAAAGAACTTCTTTTATGTGCCCTGATGCAATGATAGTCAGTTAATCTAGTTCTCTTAGCTGAGTACTATGGGGGGACTTCAGATCTAAATTCAAATATCTAAGGAGAGTTAGGACCTGTAGATTAAAGATTTTATCCATGCAAAACACTGTGAGAACAATTTGTGTGTTGTGCTTAGGTTCAGCTATAATTACGTTTTATGACCAAGAGGAGGAAGTGTGATTTACAGAGTTGAGATTTGCGATGCTTTCCATTAGTTTTGACACTGAAAACAATACTGGAGCTCTTGTATTGTGTGCTGCAAATCTCCCCTTGATGAAAGTAACATGGAGACAGCAAGAAAACCATAACATTGATGACCATGCTTATAAGAGTGTTGTGTGATAATCCATTCCAAATCAAATAACGATGTACAAGTTCGTGTTCTTGGTTTAGGTTCTTTTGTGTGTGTGTGAAATCTAAAGTTCGAAGATATACAGCTATTGAATTTTTTTGGAAGAATTAATGTTAAACTCTATACTTACTGCCAAGTCAACACATAAAAATAAATGAAACACTCATACAAACATTCTGCTTACCATTTCTGTGCTCAGAAAGGTTTCAGTTTTTATTGCCTCTCTCAACCAACATGTAATGACCCAGCATTTCTGCTGCTGAAAAAGATTGATTTGTTGTACAAAATGTATGATACTAATTGTTCTACCTGAGCTGTTTTCTTGTGTCTCTGCCCCGTCCATTGGTGGTGATGTGGGGGTAGGGCTCCAAGCCTTAGGTGCCTGAACTGCTTGCAGTAAATCTCCCAAAATCACAGATTATGCTGAGTTGGAAGGGGCCCACAAGGTCCAACTCTTAGTCCCATGCAGGACGATCCCCAAGAGTCACCCATGTGCCTGAGAGCATTGTCCAAATGCTTCTTGAACAGATCAGGCTTGGTGCTGTGACCACTTCCCTGGGGAGCCTGTTCCAGTGCCCAAACACCCTCTGGGTGAAGAACCTTTTCCTAATATCCAATCTAAACCTCCCCTGACACAGCTTCAGGCCATTCCTTTGGGTCCTGTCACTGGTTGTCGAGAGGAGAGATCAGTGCTTGCCCTTCTCTTCTCATTAGCCTCTTTATCTCAAGAGCATGCACAGGGTGCATCAGAACATAAGGGTATGTTATGGTTGTTAGGCTTGTAATATCTTGGACCTTATTTGTATAAGAATACTGGAGGGTTTATGCCCTTCAGATTGAATATGAGCAGAATGAATGAAGAATTGGATGGCAGTTGAATTGCTTATTCCAACACCAGCTTTCAACTGTAACTGGATTGAAATTACTCTGCTTCTGGTTTAGAATTAGAAAAGTTTTTAGAAGCCTTAACTAAACAGACACAGGGTCTAGATTTATTATCTGGTAAATGGAGAACAGTCCGATGCTTTTGCCTCATCCACTGCATATATTCTCCATAGTAATATGAACCAATGCAAAAGTAGTTTATACCATATATTAATATCTTGTTCTTGCATGGATACAACCTCAAGGTTACATGTTATCTTTAAAAAGTGAATGGAGATGGACAGCAGATACGAGACAGACCAGATTAAGGAAGGACAGTGCAGGTTTTATTGATGATACCTCCAGTACTCAGAAAGAATTGCGCTGGTTTTTGTGAAGTACATACAGTACTAGCAAGACCCTTCATGCCAGCCTTGCCTTGTGATTTTTTCCAGTGATGATGCACACCCTTTTGTACCAGAAGGGAAAGAAGTTAATTAAATCCTTTACAAATACATGTGAAATATGCAATAAATAAAATCTTCTAAGAGTGCTGCTTAAGGTTATAGCGTTCATATGTCAGCCTCAGCAGAAAAGTCCAATTACAAATCCCCATGCAATGAGTGGTTTATGTTATGTGTGCAGTACAGATATCATAATAGTTTTCTTCTCTTGATATATTGGTAATTTACTGAATAGTGGCATGAGGTAGTGATTTGTTTTATGGCTGTCTAAGATCATGGTATAGTGTTAATGCTTCATATTCCTCAGGCTGAAATCGTTTGGATGCCTTTTCTATTTTATTGAGGTCTAGTGCTATACATAAATGTATTTTACCTTACTGATTTATCAGCTTTTCATAACCATATCTGAATTGTCTCAAATATCCTCCTATCCCAAATCATTCAGTTTGTGTTATAGTCACACAGACACCATCCTCACAGCTGCCTGTCCTGCATGATCATCTGTGCTTTTATTCTCTGACAGAAAGTGTAATTAGAGAACCATGATTTAGCTTTTGGGTTGGCATACACTTAAATCTTACTGCAGTACTCTTTCATCTGCTGCTGTTGTCTTATCCAAGTGTTGTAAGCATCTCTTGTTTTTCTCCAGTTAACTTCCCAGCTCTCTCAGAGGTGAAATGCTCTGTCCATTAGCCATATAAAACATTATTGTCTAGGTGGGGAAGAGAAGAGTTTCTCTTAGTCAGCCTAGTGTGGGAATTTGGAGAGGCAGAATGTAATTAATTATCAAGCTTGAATTTTGGCCAAGGCTCTTTTAGAGATGAGAGTTACAGTTTATGAATTTCTTTCATTCTTGTGATGATAGGGTGAGCAGGAGGGAGACGAGAGTGGGATTTTATGCAAACACAGAAGTTTGGACTCTTGCTGTGGCAACGTGTTTCAGTTGTCATCATGTTAAACTGGACTGTTTTATGTGGCTGTGGCAGGAGAATGGGGGGTAAAAATGATAGCACAGCTTCAAATGAAATTGTTTGCAGGGAAAAAAATGGTTAATTATACATAAATCAAGCTCACAAAAACCAACCAGAGCATGAAAGAGCTACAGTGCATGCCCTCTGCCTTTCACAGACTCTTTCCAATTCACTTGGTGCTTTGTGTTGCTTTTCTGAGGCAATTCTTTTCTCTTTATGTGCACCAACACACATTTTGTCATAGTTTGTTGATGGTAACTTTTGGGCCAGATCTAGCAAGTCTCTAGTAGGCTGTTTAGCAATTAGATCAAATATAAATCAAGAAGTTGCTGTATGTTATATTTTAATTCCTCCTCCATGTCTAGAGTTAATTTTATAGGGAAGGAATAATCACAGAGACAAGCATTAAGACTGAACACATCCAGAACTGGAGGGGAGGAGAAGCTATGTCTCCACCAATGCCACTTTTCTGCTGTATTGTTGGGAGCATATGCCACATCAGCCAGCACTAAAGGAAATAGTCTTATGCAATGGAGAAACAGGACTGCAGAGTAGATGATGTGTCTGACAAATACCTCTCTTGTGAATTTTCAGTTGTGTTCCTTTTTATCATTGAAATTCTTCAAATGTTATCTAATAGTTTATATTAAAATGATGGAAGAAAGTAATTCAAGGTTCTAACTTTTCAGAATCTCTTGCTTTTATGAATTTGTCTTCTTAAATGCATGGTATGCAAAGTCCCAATATGTCTCTAAAATAATAAGAAAATAATAATTCACAGAGAATGAGCTCTGTTTTTCCTCTAAGGAAATGCTTGCATTCTGAAAAGGTTGTAGTGGTGTGCTGTGTAATGGTTCCACCATCCTTGTAAAACAAGATGTACTTTGTCCTGTTAAAATTAGAACTACTTAAGAGAAGCCACATTTACTATGAAATTGCAAATCGTCTCTCCTGGGAGAAGATGATTTTCCTTGCTGAAGGAAAGGTGGCATTAATAAGTACATAATTAATGAAAATAGTGTTGCCATAAATGGATATTGAAGTTTCTATCTGTGGGAATAAATAATACTGTAGGAGGTAGGAGGAAAAGCAGGGTGAAACTGCATAGACAGCGTTCCTCTCCTTCTTCTGCCTTTAGGACTAATTCATCACTTAACCAACTAGTTGTGCGAAGTGGAATTCACTGTTGAAAGGAGAACAGGTGAATGAGAGAAAGTGAGCAGAAAATTGAAAGAAAATAATCAGTGTATCTTTCAAAGACTAATAATTGGGTACAACCTTGAGCCCCCAGTCACAGGAAGTATTCTGCCTTACTTTGTTCCATTTCAACTCTGGGCTGTGGTGTAGTTGCACATGCAATGCCCTCTCTCTGTTGAGCAACCAACACAAGAAAGGTCAATAATTAACCAACACTTGGCTACTGATCAAAAATCACAGCAGAAATCGGTGAAAACCATCACCAATTCTGCTGTGCTGAGGCAGGTTACCCATCCCACTCTCTGCCCACAGAGGACAGCAGTTCAGGACTGCCCTGTCCTTGCCACTGCCTTCTGACCCTGGGTGTGCTGGCGTGGTGCAGCTGTGCTGGAGCAAACTCACCAGGGCAGGGTCTGAGCTGGGGCTGCTCCGAAGGCAGAGGCATGGGGGTTTTGCCCACACGGACTCTCTGCTGCTACTATGGCTGGGTAAAAGGTGGTGTGTGCCAGGCTACACAGTAGCTACAGAGTAAACACAGTTTGACCTTCCAAAGGGTTTTGTTTAATGTTTTGTTCTCAGTCGTGATGAGTAGCTCCTGTGTCCTCTCCACAGGACTGATGAAGTGGAGTTGTATACAGCTGGATTTGTAAGGAAACGGGGAAGATTTTCAAAGGCATATTTCCTTAAAAAACTCTGTCAGAGCTATCCACCTGATTGCTGTTAGAGGTACTTCAGACCATGTTTCTCATTTTTTATATCTACGTTTCTAATCATGGAAACAGGGGGGGATTTTTATATACGCATTAAAAAGAGGGGTCTTTTCCTGATAAACAGAGGTTTATTTCTGACTGCAGTTTTGGGGATGTTTCAAGTCTCAATAACAGGATACCTACGTGGAGTGGCCTAAATATTTAGGAGCAGCATGTTTTAGTCAGTATCTGAGAACATTAGCTTTGAGTTGTACATTTCTGACTTCTAAAGTTGTTATAGCCTTTTAAGTACATTTTAGTCTTACTTAAGTGCTACACACACACAACACACAGAGTTTGCAAAGTCAAGTGCTGTACCCGTGACCCTGTCTGTTTCTTTTCATCACAAACTCATTATCAGTCAGCTAAATCCTCTTCTTTTTAATCTCTTCTTCAGGGGATCCTACTTCTACATAAGTGGTCTGTATGAGCCATATACACCTTCTTTCTCCTCCTCCTCTTTCTAGCAGTTTTTTTCCTGCCAGAGTGTGGTTCAGCCTGGTCCTGCTCTCTGTGCTGCCTGACCTCCATCCTGGGCAGCAGCAGTGGCAGGGAAGGCATCTCACCTTCCTCTCTTTGCATGAGGATAATGCTTGCCAGTGGAACCCAGCGTTAAACCCAATATCCAGCACCTCTCACAAGTTTGCAGATGTTTGGAGTGTCATCATATTTGAACTGATCTGAACTGGCCTGGCAAGAGCCACTTCCTTGATTAAAATGTATTCTCTGCTGTTTAAAACAAGAGGGATATTTGAATTCTTGAAGGAGGAGGTACCAGATAATATTTTCTCATTGTAAAACAGTGTATTCTTTTTTTTTTTCCTGGCTTCTATCTTGGAAATAATTGAACCATTTTGGTTAATGTAAGAAAAAAATAGCCTGAAGCACACATCCAACGTGGAAAGTTTCAGCCCAAACAATTAGTCTGGCAACATTATAAGCAAGTGAAAATCAGATTTATGGGAAGCATTGGATAATCCTTAGTAACAGTCTGTGTCACAGCTCCCACCTATGTGTGTTGGATTCACAAGACCACTTTCTTTTCAACATGCATGCAACTTGCACACACTCTCATCCAGTGTACTCTGCTGAAATGCATATCACTTAATTAAATAATCCACTTAACATGCATAAGAATCACTCTATCTAATATGACTGCAGCTAATCACATGTGCTGTTAAACCTGTTAATTGCTTATCATCTGTTTGCGTAGATTGCATTTTATAACAGCAAATGGAGGACCAAATGCTCAGTTGTCCTTTATAATTGTTCCTGTTAGACATCTTTTAATAATTATAAAATTTTTGTCCATCCTCAAAAACATACAGTAAATTTATCATATAAAAGCTCAGTAATTTAAATGCTATTGTGACACAGAAAGCTGCCTAGCAATTAATGGTTCAGGAAAACAATAAGTTAGTGCAAAGCCTCAGTCTTCATTCTCCTAATACATCATTTTTTTTATTTCCATACTGTGTTGTTCACAGTGGGAGTCAGAGGAAGCCTTTGGCGAAATAATCTCTACCCCTAGCTAAGAGACTCTGTTGTGTTTTCATTACATTTGCCTCACATAATCACTCACTGTTAATTTCAAAAAGCCTTTGATATTTCTGCATGTGTGTGTCCTAAACAATAAGCTGATCCATAATGCAGAGTGATTTATTGCCTTCTGATCTTACACACAGCTTTTACTTGTGGAAAACAGCTTATGACTCTGGGTGTTAACTGCAGCCTGAGCAGCACAGGTAACTTCCTTCCTGTGTGCAGTACCTGCATTCCTAGGCAAGGTCAGTCATCTGTTCAAGTGAGGCTTCTTTGTTTGGATGGCCTCTCTTGCCCACATTCCTCATAATAATTTTTTTTCTATATTCAAGTATGCTTCCTGAACCAACTCTGTGTGTGTGGAGAAGTCTTGGTATTTACTGTGACTACAGCTTGGCTATGCAGTGTATCTAGGCTGAGTACTCCCAGGACCAGATGGAAAATGCCGGTGTGCTATGGAAAAACAGCAGCAAGCATGAACACCTTTCCTTCAGCTTGTTTGTTTCGATGGCTTCACATTGTGCCACCAGAACAAGTCTGATGTAAGGGATGCTGGGCAGGAAGGCTGAAACTTGCCAGACAGACATGGAGAAGGAAGGTGGTGTGCAGAGAACATTGCCTTAAAGCTTATAATTTCCAGAGAAGCTGTCTGCAGGAATGCTGTAGGCGTGGAGGAATGATGATCTCAGGAGGTTGCACTGGCTGTACCCTGGGATATACACCCATTTGTGGGAGGAGTCTTTTCACAACATTGTAGGTAGAAGTGTACAAATTTAAGTGGCCTAACTGAACCCAGAAAATCATTGCCCAGCATTAGAAAGTTGGATTTAGGAATCTGAGTCCAGGAATCTCTGCTACTTAGTTCTCTGGTAGATAGAGTAGATAATTGTTGCTTAAGGCACACAGGAGGGAAAGGGTTAGAAGAAGAAAAAGTAAGCAAAGAATTTGGAAATTCAGTATCTTTGCACAGGACATATGATCAAAGTCTGCTAGAAACCTCTTGTGAGAGAAAGGACATGCAGTTAAAGTAGTTATTTGTTGTTCAGGCAAGTTCTTTTGGAAAAAGGTGCCTGACTGAATCTCCAGGTGCTAATGTTGAGAGTGTCAGTGGTTACTTCTCTAGTTCTGCTCACTGTCATGGCTTGGCCAGTTTTTCCTTCTCTGTCAGTCTCTTCAAGCTGGGCAGAGCCGAGGAGGATTTTGCTGTAGTACGATGGCACCATGCCTTGCAGTCAGTTCCAGAGTAAATGGAAATAATGGAAAAAGTAATAAGAAGGCAGCAGTACTGGGGCAGGAAGAGAAAAAAAGAGGGTACAGTGGTACTGCCCTGTTCTGTGGGAATGAAGGATCACACATTAGGGGAGAAGCTGGCTCTCCTATGTATGGAGATCTGCCACACACATGCTCATGTGCTGATCATGGTCAGTGACCTCATCCGTATGCGGGCCTGGATATCGCAGTGGTTAAGGTTTGCCAGCCAAGGACTGACTCTCTGGAGGAAAGTGAAGACTGGCTGGTTTTGGCAGAGAATCCCCACTCTTTGCGGAGTCACTTGGAATCCTGTGAAGGCCATGAATCTTAGAGTCTTTTCTTTGCAGGCCTTTAAAGGTGGATGGCAGATGAAATAAGTTCATCTACGGGTTATTTCATTCCTCAACTAAATCTGCTTTCTATTTGTACCTGCATGAGCTCACTGATTTGCATTCCTGTAATGTGCTCTTTCTCTTTGCTTTTATTTTTATGGGCCATCTTACTGTAGAGTCCCCAAAATCCAACACCCTACTAAGTCCACTGAGACACTGAGGAATGGTGATACCCATTCTGTGTGCAGACTGATGGGAATGTCAGCAGTCCCTTGGAAAGGGTCATGACAGTTCTGGATCAGCAATATAAGTCTAGGCTGAAGCCTCTGTCCCTGCAGGTGCTCTCAGCTGGATTTGGGGTCATCAAGATGTTTTATGTGAGCTAGGACTTGGTCTGTAACTCAGCATTTCTGGACAGGGAAAGGCATGCTAACAGGACTGCTCTATCCCAGCAGTGCTGCTCAGCCCTGTCCAGGACGTGCCAAGTCCTCATTAGCATCTTTTGCCCACTCTTGACATAGTTCTGGGATGGCAGTGGTTGGTATTTCCATTTAGAGGGACTGATTTGAGGTTCCTTTCATAGTTCTGCATCTAGCAGTCCTTGCTAAAGCATACTGTCAGTATACATGAAATTCTCCTGTGGTCCCCACAGCTCTGCAGTAAAGGTACAACAGCAGATCCCAAGAGACAGAGCATTTTCCCATAAATTCTTTGCCCTGTCTGTTTTCAAATTAACTGGTGATGGATGAGGGGGAAGAGGAGGAAAAAGAATAGCATAATAAAACTCCCCTGTTGCATCACTTAAAATTCTCAAAGAATGTTCGTAAAAACCGATGTTGCTTCTCTTCAAGCTGCTGGGGGGCACAAGTCTTTAGTCAAAGAAATTCTCATTTTTAGACTTTTTTTTTTTAGCAAAGCTTCTTAAATGTCTTTGTGCTGTTATGTGTGTCTGGTGTTACTTTTCTAGCTAAAATAATCGGATAAATTTTGCACATTTTAGGTATATACTGGATAAGCAAATAATAATGGGAAACATGAAAGTATGGTTCACATTAGGAATTAAAAGTTGATGTAATCTGAATGGGAGCCACATGAGTTTGAATTGTTTGGCTAGTTTAGTTCATGCAATTGGGCAAATAATGGAAAGGAAACATAAGCATGTGTGGTACATTTGGTTACTGTGGATAAAGCAGAATATCATCTAAAATTGCATATTTCTTTTTGTGATAATCTTTTCCAGTCTTAGGAGGGCAATCAAGATAAAATAAAATCTGTGAACTGCCATTTTCCCTGTAAGCTGTAAAAAACTTATTCTGGTAATTTGTTCATGAGTAGGTGAATGTGGCTGTTCTTATTGTAGTCCTAACTTTCATTTTGAAAAAGGATATTAATCTGGCAGGCTTTACTTGATTTGTGTTTCAAAAAAAAACAACTGGTGGGATATATATAAGCCAGATAGGAATAATTTTATCTGAAGATACTAGCTTCTTTAATAACAAGTCATCCCTTCTCAGTGTAGTTTATCCCACTACTTTTTTCACCCATTTCAGCTCCAGCAAGGGCTGGTATCCTGAGAAGACCTCCATTCCTTGTGTTTTGTGTCTGACCTCCCAACAGTAGTACTTGTTTACCTAGGGAGATAATTGTTTTCTGGAGAGCATCCAGCTGATAACTTACTTTTTCATTAGACCCCTTTTTCTTATTAGTTATCTCCTGTTAGTTGATCTGTGTCATTTGATAAAACTAATTAGGTAATAAAAGACTGTTTCTGAGCTCCTCCCTTTAATTTGGCATGGTGAAATGTGCTTCTTGGCACCTTGCTCTTTCCACATAAAGACAGCCTTCAGTTGACAAACAACATTAATCCAAAAGAAAACAAGCCAGTTCACGCATCCTCTCTTGATATATCCTTGTGCCAGAACAAAATAGTTCCTAACAAATTATTTGTACCAAAGATAGTGACATAACCCTGGCTCTGTTTTAGGGTTTTGCAAATGTTTGCAGAGCTTCTCAAGAGGCCAGGCTAAAAATACTCAATGAAACCATTCAGAATTCTACTAAAAGCATTTTGTTTCCTAGGACTTTCCTCCCTTCTGAAAATGCCCTCCCACAGCTCCATGGCATTTATTAGAAGGTGATGAAGGTATAAGGTAGGAAATCACATTTTATATTTTATTTTTAAATTTAGGCTAATTTTCAGGCTTCCTTTTTAGATTACATACTTTTTTTTTTTTTAAATAAAAGGGATTTCTCAATGGAAGGTAAGCTTGTTAGGTTCAAGTTGAAGTATACTCATCCAGTATGGCTGATCATATTGTCCTCCATGAAAGTTTTCAGTTTGGATGTTTGAGGTGTCATGATATGCAGCATTTCAAAGACAGCCAAGAATTGCCACTTCTTTATGGACAATGGCCTCTGCTGCACCCTAATGACGTAGGAATTTCCCAAGGATGTTGATTGCTGCACCCCAGAATAAAGTTCTTCTTCAAAGTTTACTTTGAGAAGAGTATAGAATATGCTATGCTCAGATGTGAGATCTGTAGAAATCACTGTAGTCATTTTCCATTCAGCCTAGAGAAAATCTATCAGATCCAGTGACATTAAACTAACAAAAAGATCGCCACATTAGCTGTTCTGTGTTTTACACTCAGAAATTTCATCTCTCTTAAAAGAATGGCTTCTTCCTGTTTGGTGTTCAATGCAAGCAGTGCTTTGGTCAGGTCTGAAGAACTGTTTTGGTATTAGTTGCATATTTACTGTGTGTTGTATTTACTTCCATCTCAGAAGATCTACCATGGGGATGTTCATGTTGTGCTTGCAGAGATTTGGAGCATTACATCTTCTGGGATGCAAGAGCCCCAAAATAGCAGTGTATGAAACTTTAAAATTAGTGGTATGATAAACTTGGATAGTACCAGAGTGTGTTAGTAAGTGAGTCATGTGATAAATAAATGATGGAAGTGATAGTGAGAGGCACTTACAGCAATAAGAAGTGACTGTTTTAAAAACTAAGGGGAAATCAAAGTTTGTACATTCATTTGTCCTAATTAGATTCAGAAAAGGTTTTGACTTGCTTTCTGCCCCTGAAAATTTTTTATTATCTTCTCTAGATGCACTTATAGCCAATAGTGACTCATGGGCATTCGGCTAAGATGCCTGAGATGGTTATTATCCTCTGGAGCTGCTGCTTTTCCTAACAGGAACAGTCCTAAGATACCGCAGTTTATAACCTGCCATGATGTTAACTACAGCTTTTGTCTATTTTGACTATCATACCTTGTATCTCAGGCAGAGTTGATTCTGCATTTCTAGCATCAAACATAAAAGCTTTCCAAGCAAATGGCAGTTACCACTGCAAGGGAATTGAAAGCAAGGACTAGCTTGCCGTTTTGTCAAGTCTGATAATTGCTTTTCACACATAAGCAGCTCTAGAAATCCAAACAACCAAGCCTGTTTGTCCTGCATGCTTTCCTTTAATGTACTGCTCATTTTCACTTTGGATAGTTTCTTAGCCCTCCTGGCTGAAATTCAGTGCCACAAGAAGCCCCTATCAAAGCCTTGCACAAATTGTTCCGGTGCTGTGCTTAGTGGTGCATCAGTGAATTGTATCCTGTGTTGGCGTGATTTACAGCTTACTGTGAACAAATTTTCCAGGATTATAGATTTTCTAAGAGGTAGAGTTGAGAGTCTCTATATTTATAGGCAGCCCTGTTGTGCCTGGCAGCATGACACTCATTTTCCCACAGGATCCTTTCCCCGTCTGGGCTCTGTGCTGTCCGCCCCTGTTGTAAGCGAAGATGTGGAGCACTGCCAGAGGTGCTCTTGCCAGCAGGGTTATGGGCTCATTTTGGCTTGACCCCAGAAGAAGGGCAACAGATAAGGAACAGAGGAGGCTACAGCCCAGTTTTGAATGGAGTTGCTCTTGGTTTCTCTGCCTCGGCTCAATGTTTAACCACGGTCTCTGCACAGCTGTCAAGATCCGATCCATGGGAAGGGAGAGAGACTGCTTGGCTCACACTGCTGCAGTCCTGTCCTGGGCGCTGCAAAAATAAATGAGGAAGTGCTGTCGAGCAGAAGCACTGCTCTGGGTGTCTTGGCAGGAGACAGCATAGCACCTCTACTGCTTTTATGGCTGGACAGGGGGCGAGAACTCACCTGCCTGCTGCTCACTTGTGCTGCCGACAGATGCTGCTTGTACAACCGACGGGAGAAGCAAACCTGTCCATCCCCACCCTCACACTTGAAGACAATGCAGTTTAATATAAACATGTCCTTTTCACTGCTTACAGCTGTTAACATATTGTGGATTAAGCCATTAATATTCACATTTTCACTCATATGGGGTCCACAAATGCTGTCTGTATATGGAACCAAGAGTGCATAGCTGTAGGAGAACTGTGTCTTTACTAGATAACTACTGTGTAGGATTTTCTGAATTCATGAGAAATCCTTGCACAATGCAGGATTGTTTTTTCTAGTAGGGATTGCTGTTGTGACACTAGATTCTTTTCAGGTTTGACCACATTGTGCTTAGATGAGACAATTATTGTTTTGTTGGATTTTTTTTTCAATGAACATGTCAGAGAAATGCCTAAACTCACCTGAAAATTATAAGAGGAAAAACCCACCCTATTTTGCTGCCATGCTAGTGTGAGCTCTACTGACAGTTCAGCAGTCGATGATGTTTTACAGTGCTTTTTTTTGGTGCTAAAAAAAATGCTTTCTGATGTATGCCAAAATTACATGGAATATATGTAAGAGCTAAAATTGAGTATATCTCTTTCAAAGGAGAATAAAAATTGGAAGGAAAATACACTAAATTGTGGTGTGAGTGGGTTGTGGCAGTGACTTTCTTCTATGCAAAATTTAAGATAAAAGATGAGAAATGCGAAAAGCTAAGTAACAGCTGGTACTGGTAAACTGTATTTGTCTTCAAAGAGCCGTAGGGATTTTCATGGATTTCAAAAGATCCATAAGTGAAAGAGATGATTTGGCTTGACTCGCAGATATTGCTGCCGAAGCAAAGAACTTAAATAACTGTCCATAGCCAAGCCAAAATGAAATCTGACTCAGGTATTCTTGATCTCTCCCCTTGTTCTCCGGTTGCTGGAGTGTCAAGGCAGACTGACACAAAATTGTCAGCAAGTTGTTCCTGATTATTGGGGTTTTTTTTAGCTGTTAGAAACTTCTGTTCTCTGCAACAGACAACGTTTGTACTACAGATACATGAAAGTGGTTTGAGCATGTCTGCTTCTGAATATATTTTATTTTTAGAAACTGCAGAATTTTCCCCTGTTCTTAACCATTTCCTGTGGTTCTAGTCTGGAGCATGATGGATGAAGAAGGCTATTTGTGTGATTAAGGTATGAGAATAGAAACTGTAGATCCTGGGTTTACAGTTGCAAGTCAGATGTGATGGTCAGTCCCTGAAGTGTAGTAGCAACAAGTGAACTTCTTCATATATAAAAGAATATTTGTCCTATTAGAAGTGTGTAGGAGAAGTGAGGCTGCATGAATATTTTAAAATCCCTGTGGGATCCACGTAGGAAAGTGTCTGTAGAAGTGATATTAAATCAGTGAGAGTGTAGAAACAGTGCATTCACCTGTAGTAAGCAGTGAGAGAATTAAGCTAAACAGGAACACGATGCACTGGAAGAAGTGTTGACACATGGAGTTAATTGAGAACAATTAGGTCTGTGTGTAGACAAGATCTACATAGCCCGTTTGAACTGCATGGCATTATCTGAGTAAAGGGTGCAGGATTAGACCTTTTGTTTACAGATTTACCTAATGCTTTAAACTATTTGGATGAATGGTGTTACACAAATGTTAGTCATAATTATTATTTAATTATGCCCACATGTTTACTTTGAACACAGTCCTATGCTTAATATGTAGGAAAGCCGGGATAATGTTGCAGCTTCAGTGTGAGAGCTACTGTTTGCCAAGCAGCGTTTCCCTAATGGCTTCTCCTTCCACGGGATGAAAATGCCTCCCTGGACGGTGAAGTTGCACCAGTTGTGGTATGTGATAGGCAAATAGTTTTCATTGGAATACCTTCAGCTAGAACATTTTGAAATATGCATCTGAGATACAATGCTAACTTATTAAAATTGATGCTATCAAATGTGCTGCTTGAACATAATTTCAAAATACCTGAGATGCCAGTATTTCATTCTGTTTTCATTCAGAGTGCAAAAAGCAAATTTCATAGTATGATTCATAATATAGGAGTGCTACAGAATATCTATAATTCATGTGTTTCTACTTTTTTTGCATTTAAATGTTTAAACTGTTAAGAAATTGAAAATTCTTTAAACTTTAACCTATTTTTTTTTTACTCTTAAGCAGAAGGAAGTTGTTCCTTCTTTAACTCTATTTTGAGGTTTTCCTTTGCTCAGATCTTCCATTTCAGCTACTGTGGAGATCTTAAGATAATTTTATGAGTGGCTACAGATATAAGCAAGAAAGAGCTTAGTGGGGGGTTTTTGTGGTTTTTTTACCTTTTGATTTTTGTTCTTTTTTTAAAGACCCTTACAAGAAATATAATTCTAAAGGGTGTATGGGATATCCTAGGTTGCAAGAGATGGGATGCTTTCTATCCTATCCTTTTCACTAAGTTAGTGTGGGTGTTTTTTTAGGTGACCAAAGGTAAAGGAGAATATGAACCTTTTCTTTAGAATGCTTTTAGTGCTTTGAATGGAGATACTTCAGTTCCTCCACACGTGGCATTTTACAATGATTGTTGGTGCTGCTGAGAGGCAAAAAAAAACCTCTCTTGAGCACAGACTGTACACATGGATTTCTGTGTGGGACTAACTTCTTTAATTCAGCAAATATTAGTCTTTCCTTTAACCCAATACAGGAATCTTCTGATTCCTGACTGAGTTACTGAATCCCATATAGTAATTGCAGCTCATATTTTTCTCATTGTTTAAGGCACTTGATCTTCCCTGTGGACCTTCCCCTGACACACTTGCCCCTGCTCACCACTCTGTAGAAGAAGATTTGTGAATCTCCTAGTGGTGACAGGCTTAAGGGGACATGACACTTCCCACGTGCACCAAAAAAGCATGTATTTCTGTACTTCAGTTTTCCTGAGCACCTGTTTGCTTTGGTGAGAAATGACTTATCCAATACATTTAAAAAGAAAATTAAAATATTCAATCATTTAGAATAAGTGTATGTTTTCTAAGGGGAAGAGGGGAGACATGCTGGTTCCTGCAGGAGAAAAGAAACTTTTTTTAAAGTCTAGGTGTTCAACGTTTACTTAAACTTTCTTTCACACGAAAGACATTCTGTTCTACAGGACTGTGTCAACCTGGAAGCAAAGTATTTTGGTAGAAGTCATTTATGTTCGATTTGAAAAGATTTCTGAGAAGAAGTTTGGTTTTAAAAAATTATTTCACCCCTTCGATTTATTATTTTGGTGAAGAAATGAAGGTAAAAATAATTTGTGAATGCAGTTTCCTTGAGAGGACTTGAGTTTCTGCATTCCTTTGCCTTTCTCTGTGTTTTTCCAGCCTGGCTATACAATTGGATGTTTGAATATTGTAGTGTCAACAGCTCCTTGTATTTTCACTTGATACAGTTGAGCAAAAATTTTGACATTCAGCTGAAATGTTTGAGGAGCCATTACCAGCATAATTCTGCTTCTCAAGTAAATCTCATCTCAGTGCTTGAAATCTAAATGGATTAATATTTTTAATGTCTTGTTTACAATGCTGCCTATGAAAGCCTGTATTTGTCTACTTGCCAACCTTCCTTCTTGGCCAGGAACCATTCTGGCGTGAATCTCAACGCTGGGCTCCCATCCATTTTCCTTGAGTCTCTCTTTGGTTCCCTCCCTTTTCCTCAGGGGCTCTCTGGAAGATTGTCAGAAGGGCTTTAATTTCTTGAGCAAGTCAGCTTTTTTTGACTCCTAAATATTTCTGCCCCAGCCCTGGATTTCAGAGTTTGCCAGCCAGCCACAGATGGCTCGCCCTGGTGGTGTTACAAAAAAATACATACATTTTCAGGTTTCTGTGAAAACAAACCTAAAAACAAACCAGTGTTAGCTTTGTAAGTGGGCAGAAAAAGATGCTTAAGAAAAAAGGATCATACAGTGTGTGTGTGTGACTTGACAGGGTGCCCAGCAGTCATGGTGAAGTAAAGGTGAGCTAGTAGGTAACTCCTAATGTAGATTGTATTCATTATAGCATCCTATACCATTTATACGTTTTACCAGCAGAGCCATACTAGCTAGGAATGCCCCAAAAATTACTAAAATTAGGAAAAAACCCCCCATATGTCACCAGTATGGTGGCACTGGTTTAGCTGTGATTGCTGAGCATCTTCAGGGGTAGGGGGGCTCTTAGAGGAGAGTCTGGGGACTTGGCGAGTGTGACCTTAGCTCAAGTGCGAAAGCAGCAAGCAGGTTATTAGAGAGTAGAAACCAGGGGTGTATGATATCAGACTACATTACAGTAAAATTATGCAGCTGTAGGTATGGTGAACCCTCTCTTCTGAGCAGGCCAGCGAATCCTCACTAGTGGTTATTTTGATAGGTGATACCCTGATGCTAATCTAAGGAGTTGAATGCAAAACCAAAGAAACTCCAGCAACAGTGAGAGCCCTTAGCCGAGTGAGGAGCACTTGGCAGTTCCTGCTGCTTTCCTAGAAACAGAGAGTGAGCACAAGCTCCCGCAGTGACAGGGTGCAAGGTTCGTGGAGAGGCATGGACGGGTCCCCGCGTGCTCCCCTGAGTCGGGTACATGTGGAAGGAAGAGGTGGTGTCCCCACATCGCGAGACTGAGACTGGTAATCAAAAAACTCCCTCAAAGCAACAGCAATTTCTGCTTGGCCTCTTTTGAGGTGGGGCTTTCTGCCTGGTCTGGCATTAGAGGGGAGAGCAGTGGGTTGGCAACCCTGGAGCAGAGCCTGACCAGAGACACATTTTGCCAGCCTGCCCCTGGAAAAGTGGGAGCCGCTGCAACCCCGTGGTGGAGGAGAATCCACATTGCCCCCTGCCATCAGTACCGTGCTGGTCTGCCTCCTGCCTGTGCTCCCTCTCAGGAGCTGGGCTCCAGCCTCCTGAGGAAGGTCCCTGCGCTGGAGGTGAAGATGAAGGCGCGAGGGAGAGGAGAGAGCCAAAGCCCTGCGTGCCTGCCCACGAGACACAGGCGGGGGCCAGCTGCACCCCAGGAATGAGCGAGTGAGTGAATGCATATGTGTGCATGTAAAATGCTGATTTCCAAGGAGATTTTAATTTCTGGTTCTTAACATGCCATTTATTTTTGAAAACACGGTATTACTCAAAATGAGATAGGTTGATGAGACACAATAATCTTGACAATCTTTCATTACAGATATCTAAAGAATATGAGCATTCTTAATGTTTTATAGACTAGTGTGTCTGACTCTCAGAAATTATAAAAGAAGTATAAATAGCAGGGATAAAGAAAAGGGAAATATGGATTTAATATGTGAAGCAGCCAAGTATTTGGCTGCCCTTTATCATCTATTGATCATTCTCTCTGCTGTTCAGAAATTATTTGGAGTCAAGGATCCTCAGATTTTTTTTTTTAAATCTCCTTGTCTGTCTCAGACACCAGGATTACAAGACGAATGTACAAACATGAGTGTATGAGTCAGGAAACATGTCAGTGGAGGTGGCTGTGTGAGCAAGGCTGTAGGTAAACAGAAATAAAGTTAATTGGCAGTTTTCTTGTATGCACGGGCAGCTGAAGTCCTTTTCACTGGAAGAAATTTTCTTTTCCCATTATCCTTCAACATTCTCTTGGAGGGATTGTCTCAAGGGAAGTGAGTGAGTCAGAAAATATGCCAAGTTCATGTCATGGCTGTTTCGGCGTTTCTTTCTCTTGCTGGCCTCCAGGAGCTTTATTGGCAAGTGTTTTTAAAGGAAATATTGGCACAGGAAGGCCTTATTGTTTATGTCATGAAAGTCTCTTGGCTTCTTCTGCCTTGTTATTTTCTCCCTTAAATGGGGAAATTAGGAGTGGGGGGGACTGAGAAAGGAAAAGAGGAGAGAAGCAGAAACTATTGAGGGTTGCTACCAAAACTCTTCCCCTTACATCAGGATGTATCTTGGTGAGTCCTCTTTTCTTTTTCTCTGTTGCTGCTTTTCAGGCTCCGCTGCAGCCGGTAGAGGGGTTTCTAAATGTATAAGTCTCCTCTTTATGCTTTTCAAAATGTGGCACTTAGAGAGCTTTTTGAAAGAAGCCAGCAGTTTTCTGCTGGGCTCTCCTCTGCCAGAAAAGGGCAGGGAGAGGCGAACGCAGAACCCAGCTGGGGTCAGATCACTGCCACCTTCTCACATGCGGATCAGAGCTCTGTGATGGGCTGTGGAGGACATTTCATTAAATGCTTTTCAGTTCTGTGTAAGGTCCGCATACAAAATACAATGTGATTTACAGGGAAAAAATAAAAGTGGGAAGTTCTGCAGAGCAGATGCAGCGGGTACAGAGAGAAACAATAGTGAGATGGTGCATGGTCAGAAACGTTGCTTGTTAAAAACCAAAGGAGAAAGCAAAAGCATTCCTTCAAACGTGTACACATTCTTAAAAAAAATACCAAACCAACAAACCAACCCCCTCCCTCCACCTAAACTTACTCATATGCACTAAGGCAATTTTGGCATAACATAAAAGCACACAAAAAAAGGATTATGTCCAGTGCAGCAATAAAAATTGCTGTAACCTATTACCCTCAAATTAGGTGAGAGTTGGAAAGTCTCTGAGGATGCTATTAAAGAATTAAATATTAACATTTCAAAGAATGTTTCAGTATTTAATAATTTTTCATTTGGAAAGTAAAAAGTTAACTCTCCTTGTGATACGTCATGGCAGAAAGTCTGTTTCTAAACCAGGTTCATTTTTATCTATGATATTTGCATCTCTGATATTTGTGTATGCAGCTCAAAGATACAGGATAAAAAATTCTTTCAGGTTAATGTAACAAAGGTATGCATTGATGTACAACAAAAAGCATAACCTTATTTCTTCTGGATTTGTTACCACAGAAAAAATAAATTAAAGCAAATGCCTATTTTTTGTGAGTTAAACAGAGAAAATGACATCTAAACCACTTTTCTTTGTACCCAGTTAAACTAAGGATTGTCTGTGAAATTAAATACCTATTTCAAGGCTGTGATGCAGTTTTTGTGATGTCTCTTCAAACACTAAGTATTTGTTGGTACATAATACATCTTTTTATTGTGGCATCTTACTTGAATTTTGGTGATGCCTTTTTGGAATGCTCTTTTTCAAAGGAAAGAGAGATGATTAATCTTGGCTCTTTAACCTACATTGTTTCACTTTTCAACTCTTTCATGTTCTTTTGTTTTCTAACCTACCTATTTGTGGTGTCTGTGTAAGATTCTGTAGTGCGTAACAGTTTAATTTGTGGAGGCCTTTCCCTTCCCCCTCTATTTCCAATTTTGTACTTTGATTCACTCAGACCTTGCTTTTACTTTCTTTAAAAATGTATATACAATTGAAGAAGGTTAGTTCAAAGTTCTTGTGGAACATGCATTTCTAGACCTGAATATCCTTAGAGTTTGTTATTTTTTCAGATTTGGGATCATGTTCAGCCTGTTACAGGAAAAATAACTGCCTGCCAACATTAGAATCCAGGGAACAGGAACCTGGATTTTGCTTGGAAAACACCTTTAGGAAAGGTGGCCGTGGCTTTTATATTCCTGCCTTCAAGTGTTTTTACCAAGATTGAGCCATAAGAATTATATTGTAAAATGACAGTTATCAAACCACGAAAAAAGAGCCCTTCTAGCAGCACTAGCATATTTGTTTATAATTTATTTGTATGAATGTGAATCTGGAGCAATATAATCACTTGAAAGGATATCGTAGTTCCATATAGGATGTTGCAAGTGAGCCATTTTCACAGTGTTGCAATTGTTATCTAGAGTGAAACATAAGCTTTTTCTGGTTTTCTCTGTGTGTACATATACCTGTATCTATGAATATATTTGAATAGTTATATCAAAAGATAAGCACTGTAATTCTTATGGGAATATCACCATGGATTTTTCTGCTATGTTAGGAATCCTACATTTGTCAGTTCAAGCAGGCAAAAACCTTTGTGCTGTGTTCTTTCTGTCTCATGTCATAACATGAGAAAAAACAAACCATAAAACTGGGTGTGAATAACTATACTTTGCCCTGTGTCTGCTATCCACTTTACCAGACAGCCAAAATTCTTTAGACATGGCAGTAAAAGCTCAATATTAAATCATCAGCCCATACCTACTGCTCCAGTGTCAGGCACACTGTGACAGTATTGCTTTATTACTATGCTGGAGCACCGAGTGAAATCACCTGTTTCCTTAGGGACTTTCATTGGAGATGTCTTTCTCTTCTGTCCTCTGAAACTTTGAGGTCTCTTCTGAACTAGGAAGCCCTCAATTTGGGCTCCTCCATTGGTATTGGGCTTGTTGGCTTCCTTAGCAATGAACTCTAGGAAAGCTACCTTCTCCTTTTCAAGAGCTTTCTCCTCTCTCCCACAGCTCCATTCAATTTTATTGCATTGGAGACATAAAAGAAAATAAAAATTGGATATGGTTAATAACAATCCTGTAAAAAAAAAATCCATAATTCGGAACTTTTCATTTTCTGACAGCCAGACAGTAACATGTGCAAAGAGAGCTGATTGGGATGAGCATTCTCAAACCACAGCTATAGTTTAGTGCTTCAGCATGAAATGAATGGTAATAGGGAGTCACTTGTAATTTAGGATTGTGTTGTTCATCGTGCAGGCTAAACAGCCTGGCTTAATGGGAAGAGGCCAAAATTCACAAGTCTACCCAATACTTCAGGGGAGGCAATGATTTGGGTAAAAATTATGATCCAGGTATAATCTACTTGAATTTCCAGAAGTTATTAATAGGGTTCTTTCCTGTCTTTATAAGTCTTCTTTCCTGAAGACTTATAAAGAATTAAAAGTGGTGTGCAATGAAAGGGGAACTCTTGTAGTGAATTAATAGCAGGTTAAAAGTTAGGAAGTAACAGGGAGTAAATCAGTGAGTTTTACAATGGGGGAATCCTGTAAGGCATCAAATCCAACATAAGGAAAAAGGGGTTAATATTGGAGTAATAAAGCCAAATGGTGGAGCTTGAGTCAACTGGGAAGAATTGTACAAGGATTTGACAGTATTGAGTGTGACCAAGCAATAAGACAGCAGAGGAAATTCAGTGACAGTAAATGTTAATATTTTTAAAAGGAGAAGAATTGCAATCATAGTGGACTTACAGCCACTTAGGAAAAAACTGCTGGTGTCTAACAGATTTTTTATAAAGGTAACAGCTGAATGTCCATCATATGTCAAAAGCAAACATTGGAAATTTTTAGGAAAGGGAAAGAGAAAAATGCCGTATTCTCCATGTTACACTCTACGTAGGACTGCATCCAAGTAAAGTGCTCTTTGTTCTGACCTGTCAGTCTGTAGTGCTAAAACATGTGTAACAGCACACTATTTTCCATCCTCAGATGCATCTTTTTCTGACATGATCTAAAAACCCTATAATATGAAGAACAAATGAAGATAGACTAATGCCTACCAATGTTGTAGCACTTTGATGGAAGCATCTAGCAGCTTCTTACTGGTAATTAAGAAAGGAAAACATGAGCGTATCTGAAAAATAAAAGGAGTTAAGCCTGTATGAAATTTCAAGCTGGGAAAAATGAAAAATTTTAACAGCTTTATGCTGAACAGAAGCCCTCTTAGTAAATAAAGATAGTTCATCTGGGGACTTTACTGTAACATGCCTGTCTTCCATAATGTTTTATTCCAGAATGGGTTAGTCCCAAAGGACTTTTTGAATGTGTGGATTCAGATGTATGTACATATAGCTGCTGTACCTATCAAATCCTGTATTTATTCCAGAGCAATTTTACCCAGTAAAACTTATGCCTGTTAGGTACTAAGCACCAGTATCATGGCCATAAATATGCAAATTTAACCAGTTTGCCAGGTACTTTCCAGGTACAATAACTGCTACATATTTTGTATATATTTCAATTGTTCTCTTGGTTACAAACTTGCACATGAAGTATGAGACGCATACTGCACAAAATGATTTCTACTTTTCCCTCCCCATCCATCTGAAGGTTTCAGATATTTAACAGAAGAAAAATATTCTAATCATGCATTCGTGAAAGTCATTGGTCTTTGGATAATTTTACTTATGGTTTTATATGATATTAAAATTTCCCAATTTCTGACCAAAAAAATGTGCAAAATTCTTTGTCACCTACAAACAGCTTGAGATCATACTGACCAGACTGCTCTTCAGAATTATATAGGTGCATTCAAACACCTTAAAAGACTATTATCATTGCTTCCCTGATTTTTTTTAAAAAAAAAGAGCAGCTAATGTTGTTCTAAGGTTCATCTAATATGTATATAGCAGTAATAAGTAATTTTACAATTTACACAAATGTAAGTAGAAAAAGATTGAAATTAAAGAAAATCAGAATAAACAGATGGATAATCAAATGTATTTTTTCATAGAAAAAGTAATGCAAAGATTTCTACTGTATAAATAGATTGTGCATAATGACAGAAAATGTTATTTCTACTTTGCTTAATTTCTCATTTTTCTCCCTGACATTTTGAATCCCGCATTAGTCTGTAGAACAGATTCAAAATATCAGAGGTAAAACAAAAAGCCAAACTTTGTCTTCAGGATGTAGTTTCCCTAACTTGATTGGGCATTACTCAGAGCAGATCCATTTTTAGCATATTGCAATTTGCATACTGACCTTTTCTGCACTGTGGATGAAAATTGGTGCTGTGATGTGTTGATTAGTCCTGTAAAATAACGTTTAAGATTTCATTTAAGGGTATTGTTTGGTGAATGATTCCGACACCTACTCTATTACAATAATAAAAATATCCATTACAATAATAAAAATAAATCTAGATTGCTTCCAGATAGCTGAAAAAGATGATCTTACAAAGCTAAGTTTTATTTTCAGAAATGCTCACTGACTTTCTCTGTCTTTGGTAGCTCTCAGTAAAGTGCAGAACTGTTGAAAGTTTAACAATCTTATGCAGGATGGATGTAGACATCAGGTCTGAAATGGGGGAATGCATATATTTGCATGTGTGCATATGCTGACAACAATAGTTTGGAAAAATGTCACGTCAAAACTTGAGACAGAGCAGCTACTCCAGGTGAGCTACGTAAATGGATGCTTTTATTTCTCTTCCAGTGTGATCGCTGCATAGTTTAATATAAACTGAGAGCAGACTTACTTCAGGGAAAATAATCTGGAGTAGTTAATGTGTAGATCGCCGTAACTAATGACTGCAAAATATGTGCATAATTACTTTGACCTGCTGCGGTCCCACGTGGAGCACCTGCTCCAGTTTAGTACTGTAGGAGAGAGAGTGAGCAACAGGAGAGAGTCTAGACAGGAGTATCAAGAAATACCAAAGGCATGGGAAGCTTGAGTTCTAAGTAAGGGTTTAGCAATGCTGCTTAGTTTTGCAAAAAAAGATGATTGGGAAGACCATGATAATAGTTCTCATGAAATGGATGTAAGTTAGCTGTGAAGAAGAGCCAGCATTGCTTGTGGATGTAGCAGGACACTGACAGTTGTGTCCACAGTAAGACAACCCTGTCCTGGGAAAAACATTCTAAAGAAAGGAAGAGATGAGCAATATGTTGCCTAGGGTAGATGTGGTGTTTGAAGCTAGGATAAATGGGACTGGGTTTGCAGGAGAGATACACCGACTGGCAGATCTCCCTTAGTCACAACTGGTGAGGTGCTCACTTTATCTCAGGTGAGACATGGCTGTGGTAGTCCCAATAGGCAGCCTCTAGGATGACAGAATTTATAAACCCTTATAAGATGAAACCCCTTTTGATTGTTGCTGTCCTTCACTACCTCACCCTGCACTTATGCAAATCCTGCTCACTAATTGCAGCAGTGTGTCTGTATGGACAGATGAAGTAAATCCACTGCTGAACTGGAGCTGATCCTGCATTGAAAGAACAAACTTCAAACTTGTTTAAATGCTAAAAGCCTGTTGAATGCTGCAGTTAAGTTCTTAATGCAAGGCTTTAGGATGTTTCATTGCTATAGAGAAATTGGGAAAATAGATGCAGATTATACTGTTTCAGAGAGGTCATTCGGTGATAAACTTTCAGCTGTGTGTCTTGGAAAAAGGAAGCAAGCTTTCCATCCTTCACACTCCAGTGTTCATTCTGAATGACGTTTAACGTACAGCCCACTGTGGCACCCCCTTTAATTAGCATTTGCTGCTTTTCTTCTTCCGAAGACAAATGTGATAGTGGCAGACTTCATGTCTTTATTACCAGCAAGAGGGGAAAGGCTCCTGTAACTTCTGTAACTGATGGGCTGAGACAGTCTGGGTGCCCGCAGTTCCTAATGAGCAGCGCATGACATGGTGCAGAGTATTGGCAGGATTAATGAGTCCAGATTTCCTTACCAGCACACTGCCTTGTAATAGCAGCACAGAGAAGGAGTGAGAGCACTAGCACACAGTCTGCAATGTACCATTGTACTGATAGGAAAATCCTTTGCAGCCAGCCACAGGAATAGATATGAAAAAAAACTTCAGGCTTCTATTTGCAAATCAGGATTCATGCAAATGGCTGGGGACTGACCATTGTTATCAGATTGAAGCCCTAAAGGGGGAATCTGCCATCAGCCTTGTTTTGGGAAAATATTCCCATATGCGAAAACAGATCAGAATACACTCCCCTCCAAAACTGTTCCCAGTTCTCTTGGTAACATCAAAGGGTATTTTTAATTTGTTGAAGTCCCTGTCAGTAATTTTGTGACATCTTTAACAACCTACCTCATTTTAACAAGAAAATATTATCACATAAGCCCTCTGAGCTAAATAATACTAATTCTGATGTTTTCTATTCAATAGATCCCTGCTAAGTTTTCCTCTATACTGGTGAGATTGTTTTCTGAATGCTTTAGTTTGGAAAGCTAACGACGCTTGCAATAGTTTCTGACTAAGAATTTGCAAATACCTGATTTTCATCTGAAGTTTCTGATTTGGTGATACAGACAGCTCTAAGGAAGTGTAATCTTTTGGGTAATCTTGAGAGTGTGAGGACACAGAGACTCATTTGAATTGAATCACGTATTATAACCATTCAACTCATAATTTGGCATCTAAAGTGCTTAAAAACACCCCCTGATTTCTTATATTTCCTGACTCTTAAGGAAGACCAGAAAGATGAAATGTTAGGAGTCTGTATGGAGTGGGATGAAAGGAGACTAACAGAGTCTGTGCTTTAACCTACCTTCCTTCGAGGAGATCAGCACTTGAACACTGAAGAGACCAGTGACTTTATTTGAGATCAAAAAGCTAAGTGCAGTACAGGACTCCTGTGTAGGTAAATACATGAAGGTTTTGCTGTGTGATACCTATTTCTCAGAGTCTGAAGGTTATTTCAGGCTTAATTCTTGGTGTTCCTTATTGAACTTATACGTGAAGCCCCTCCAGCTGCCCGTAATGAGAGATGCCTTGGAGAGGAGTAGAATCAAAGTCTTACCCCTCGCTAGCGGATTGGGGCTGACAGTGTTCAGCTCTGGAGCCAGGCAAGTTGTATCCATTCCTATCTCCGGAAACCAGGAGGAAATGCCCGATGCACAACCGATCAGGTTGGCAGCACTGTGGCTTTCCTATTCCTGTCTCTCATCTTGTCTGATTTGCTATCTGACTGTGAGCTTCCTTGAGAAGTAGGTAGAATTAGCTCCAGTGGGGGTCTCTCAGCACCCCAGCTGAAGCTGTTTCTCTTTTTATATAAAATATTTAAATATTCCCTGAAAACACAGAAAATAAAAACCTGTCTTTTCTGGGAGAAATCTGTGCAGTGTGGAACTGAAATCAGTCTGGAGTTGCATTACACAGATTTAGAAAACAAAACAAGACAAACCAAAATATCCACCAGCAGTGCAAAAGTACTGAGAGAAGCAAGCATTGCCCAGCATCGAGTGAGGGTTTCTTTGGTGAGAATATAAAAACCTAGATTTCTTCAGGAGATTGTTTACATGGTAGTAATAATTTTGTAAGACAGAAGAATGTTTCAGAAATCAGCTGTCCAGTTCCAGAGCAGCTGAGACCTGTAAACAATGGGTACCCATAGACTGGTGAAATTTCATCTGAGAGCCTTGATCTCAGGCAGTGCATCTGAGTTGTGAGACAGTGCACCAGTGAGGGCTGTGGAATTGCAAATGAGCACCGTGCTTCTCTCCTCCTGGGTGTTGTAGGCAGCTTTCTGCTCCAGGCTGCTGCCTACCTTGCCTGCTGCCTTGAGCTATCTCTGCTTTTCCGTGAAAGAATATAAGCAGTGGGTAGAGAAAAATTCTCTTGAGTTAAATGGGAACAGGATCAGGATCAGACTGCTTGTTGGTTTTTTGGTTTTGCAAAGTCGAAGTATTTCAGGTGAATGTCATCTTTATTCAACCACCTGAAACAGGGAACTGACGATCTTTGTAAAGAGGGTTTCACTTGAGATCATTCTTGTGTACAGCTGCCACATGTTATTTCTGAGCCTCAAATAAAATCTGAGTGTTATATCAAAAACCAGGAGAACTGTGATTATCATTGCCTAAGAATTATGGAAAGTCATCTGCCCATATATTCGTCATGATTTTTTAAAAATAAAATTTGTGCAAGTTCTTTCTACCTAATTTAATTATTTCATATTTTGTTGGGAATTTCAATAGCTTATAACTAAGAAAAAAAAAGTTTTACCTGCATGTCAGAAATTTTCCCCACTGAGCAGTAACAACAACAGAAAAAGCATACAGGTTATTTTGTTACTTACCTTGCAAATATAATTTTTGACACTGCATGTAGGTTGATCTACTTCCAAACTCTTGGATGTTTCAGTGATGAACAAATCCTAACAAATAGAACTTTTTGTTTAGCAGCTTAAAATTTTCTTCCTATTAACAAACACACTATGTGTAAAATACCGGTCTTCCTGAGACAACACTAATAAAGTATGTATGGTACTGTTAAATATTCTAGTAGCTAAACCAAGCAAGAAACATGCTGGCAATGACTAACATCCCAAATCTCAGATTCCTCCTAGGAGTGCCTGGATTTTCCAGTATTAGGCTGCTTTGTGCAATTGTTTGCATTTTGTAGCATTGAACAGGGCCTTTGCTCAGTTATAAATGTGCTGTGAATGCAGGTGGACATTTTTCAGTGGTTATTCAGTAGACACTCAGTCACTGTCTCTGAAAAATTGAACAGATTTTAATAAAAAAAACCTTGTATTAATAAGAGTTAATATATTTAGTGACTTTTCTGGGTTTATATCTACTGTAAGTGTCTTGGTGTGGAGCCAATCAGATTTCTTTCTGCAGGCTGGTCTCTGAATTTTACTAAGTCTTCTCCTTAATGAACAAGCCCCTTTCTCTTCTTTTCATCTAGCTCTCTTTGAGAGTTGTAGAAGTCCCTTCTGGTTTTGAGGATAATGACTCACATATGATTTCTTTTTTGTTCTGTGGCATCTCACTTCAGAATTTGAACCAAACTTCAGAAGCACAGCTGGCACCCAAAGACAGAACATCTGTCTGCTGGAAAACTTAGGCTTAGTTATCTCAACATCAGTAGTTTACACTCTGAGTGGGGGTACTTGGATTTGATATCTGTGAGGATAATACAATATATACTCCTTTTAAGGATAATTTGTGCAGTATCTAAAGGCAGTAATACTTATAGGAAAATGTTGTCTGTATGAAACAAACTGAAAAAAGATCTAAGGGATATTTTAGAAAAGCACCAGTGGAAAAAACAATTTGGAAGGAAGAGACTTTTTCCTAGTTTTCTAGCTAAGTCCCTATTGTCCCCAAAATAATGCTTTCAATGTAAGAATGCAATAATTTCATATAGCATTTTTGTAACGAAATGGGCAATTCTATTTCATTACCTTCTCTTCCACTTACTGAATTTAAAGACATTAACTCCTTCTTTGGGACTAGGCAAGCAGTGAAATGACTTCAGATGATTTTTCCAGTACACATATGTTGTGTAGAGACATCTAAAAATAATCATCCCCTCCTAGCTAGGGAAATTATCCTGGCAAAGCCCCTAATACATACGAAGCTATGCCAATGGAAAAGTGCTGCTGCCTTTATCAGTTTAGCTGATGCCATTTCAGGGAGATGACGCAGTGTTGGTGGGAGAGGGTTTCCTTCTGCTGGTGTGCATGTGAGGAGAAGGTCAGGAAGAGGCTGATGCTGTCAGGCTTGGTACATGCACCACCACGACAACACCGAATGCTTAATCCATCCGCCTTGGATGTTCCCCTGGGCCCATCCCACTCAGCTCTCCCGAGTGCGCCAGCAGGTCAGCACACGTGATGTGCTCAGAACAACAGTCTTGGTTGGTTGTTCCAATTTAGGACAACAGGCTGCAGTACTCAAGTGTGTCCCCACCTTGTCATTACCCCCAAGCAGCCCTGGTTAATGTCAATTGCATCTGCTGTTACTACTCCTGCCATTTCTTGACCCTCCTTTTTGCTGCCCTTGTACCTCTTTTCTCCATGCAGTCTCGTCCCTAATAAACAACCCACCCTTAATTGCTTTTTTCCCACCCTGCTCTCATTTTTTCCACATCCATCTCAACCTTGTAAACCTGGCCTCAGGTGACAGGATGGTTCCTGCTAGCCCTGTGTGGCTGTACTCTCCAGCATGTCCTCTGCCCTCCCCTTTCCCCATCTGTGGCACTTGTCCATCTCTTGCCAAGCTCCCCTTCACCCATCAGCAAAATCATTGAAACTTGGACAAAGGGTACAGGAGTGACAGTCCCAGTAGACTTCATTGAGCCTGCTCAATGAAAATGAGTGCAAATGAAGAAGTACAGAATTTGGCATGAGAAGCTCTTCTTTGTGTCCTAATCCCTTGCTAGAGGAACATGGTACAAAACAGCTGACGTCAGTAGCAAGACTCCCTTGGCTTCATGGGCCTTCCAGCATACCCTTATCTTTTCTCTTACTATCTTAATGCTGGCTGGATGACTAATACAGACAAATATCCTAAAGCTGACAATGACATCTTAAATCTGTCATGAAGGATCGAACAGAATACTTATTTCTACAGCTGAGCAGATTTTTCATGAATTATAGCCCATTTTTCTACAAAAAAAGTGTAAGGATGAATAAAATCAAAATGAAGAAATACTTGTAAAATGTAGCAAAAGGATATATGATTGAAAAAAAGATAACTGGAAGAGAGACACGTATTTTGGCTATAGCTGTTGACCACAATACCTGAGGAATGAAGCCTAGTATGGTTATGAAATTCCAGCAAATTGATGGATTGTAGCGATATCAGTTTGTTCAGGACAGATGTCTGTGTTACTAAGGCATTTCTAATGATCCAGTACTGTCAAATTCCAGCACTCGGGAACTGTGAATCAGGTCATTACTGCCAACTCTGCTACTTCATTCTGAATTTTTAAGACTTTTTTTCTTTTTATTGTCTGTATGTCATCAAGGACAGCATTTTATAATCCACTATCCCCCGTAGCTTCTGTGCCAGTTCAGAAAATGCTCATAGTATACCCTTTTGAGAGACCTACAAAGATGGGTTTTTTTAAAAAAAAGCCTGGTTTAAAAACATATCTCATCCTGTTTCTTAAGTCCTTTTTTTTTTTTTCTTCTATAATTTGGATAGGATACCTCAAAGAAAATTCTATTTTTAAGTCATTATAAATAACTTCTTATGTAAGATTCTTCAACAACTTCACAGATACTAAAAAATAAGCCCTCTCCAGAAGCTGGTACATTTTGTGCTTCCCATATAATCTGCTTTGTCATTTAGACCAAAGTCTCTTAGTGGATGGCACAGCACGAAAATAAATCTGGGAATCCTGTTCTTATAAAGTTTTCCCATAGTTGGTTGCAGATACCTTCCATGGACAATACAAGGTGTTCTCTCATTCTGTCAATATCTTTGGGTTTTTTCTGATTAATCTATCTGTTTTTCATAGTAGCGATAATCCGTTTTGAATTGCACAAAATAACAGAAACCTCCATGCTGTATTTTTTTTTCCACAGAAATTTCACTGTGAGCTTTTGCAATCTCCACATATTGTACCTTGGCACAAAACACTACCTCTGCTTATGGTTTGCATCATTAACTATCAGATTGGCTGCTCACTGTGTTTATAGGATACAACAAGAAATAGCCTGTTAAATCTGGCTGGTTGGTAAAACTGGTGTTAGTTGAATCATTGCGCTCCTGTGTTCCCACATCATACAGAGAACAAAATCCCATAAAACTAATAAGCTGTAAAATAGAATTAAAGTCAATGGCAAAGACTATGCCCAAGTGTAGTAATAAATTGAGAATAACTTTTCTGAAGTCTAAAAGAGTGATTCCCTAAACACTGAGAGTAGACCAGAAATGTTTTGAAGTAAAAAATGCACACCAAGCATATATGATATTAATAATAGCAGTTCTGATGGCTTATCTGTAGATCTTACTGGCATACTCTTGGAACTGAAGCGAGTATTATCATCTCCGCCTTATGGATGAGGAAGCTGGGTAACCGTAAGAATAAATTTTCAACACAGAACATGAAACAGTGTTGACTCCAATTCCCCTTGCAACTCCCCAACTTTAATTATTTTTCTGCAAGCTTCGTTTGTTTCTCTTCATTATACAGAACTTGTTCTTTCAGCACAAGGTAATTTGGAAAACATTGAATGTAGATTGGATCCATATATTAATACTTATGAAACTTATTAATTCTAAAATTGATCTGATAGATTAGCTCCTTCCCATCACTGGATGGGAAAATGCCCACATCCTTAATTTAGATTGGTGTGTTGCTTTTCACACTTAATATTTTACTGCTTGAGACACTATGAAAAGCAATAGGAAAATAATGTCTCTGATGCTTATTTTAGCATGTTTCCAGATAAGCCTGGTGGGAAGTATGTGGAATATCTCTTCTAAGATCATGTATTTTCACTGTCATTTTCAATATCCATGTGATGCTGCTGAGATAAATCATGGGAAGCCTCAGTATCAGCAATACAAGGATGATTTCCCGTTCTGCTTCTTCTGATTGATGTGTGGCATAAAAACTGCCTCTGAGTGTCTGGCTAAAATCAAACTGCATATTAGTTAAATAGAAATGCTGCTTAATGGAGGACTGAAATCTACTGAAAAAGTAGCGGTTTGTATCTTGCCTTGTATTTGGGACTCATTTTGCTTGAGGCTTCTCCCTTGACTCTCTTTGGCTTTCTTATTGTCTTTATTTTCAGGGCAGTCTTTCCTGACATAAGCAGAGAAAATTCATCTGGTAACTTGACTTGGATAATCCTCACATTTTTGTCTTCCATCCTTACCAGTGCAGTGTGTTTACATAGAGCTTTAACCAGAAAACTCTTCAGTTCCTTGAAACTGTTCAGTGTGCTGCACCTCTGGGAGCACTCAGTGCTTTATCATTGTCTTGCCCCTGGGGCTGCATACCAGGTGGGATTCAGCATCTTCCTGCTAACCTTTGAAGCCATCTCTGCTGGCTGTCTTAAAACAAAGTTTCCCTTGAATGGTGATTGCCCCTGCTTGCAGCTATGTTCTTCGAGGGTCTGTTTGTTTGTCAGGCAGCAGATGCACAGGAGCAGCACATGGAGTCATCTGGGTCATGGCTTTGGCATTTGGCGGTGGAATCCCTACATCTGAGATCCTCAGGAATGAAATGCCACATCCAGTTTTCCTGTTGCATAGTCACACAAACAAGATGTGAAATTAGAACAGAAAGAGAGATTAATTGGAAAATTGGAAAGGAGGAAAGAGGAGAGAATTATGTACTAAAAGAAAAGCCTGGCCCATCCCACTAACTCGGGAAAGCAAAGAAACTCAGATTGATAACCTTGGTGTTACCTCAGGCACATAGCCATCATGAAACACTATTATAGGGAGAGTTTAATGAACTTAATGAAAGGGGTGGATAAGATTTCTCCATGTGAATCTTGGTGTGCTTTCTGGAGAAAGTGTATCTGCTCATACGAGGGTTTTGCTTCAGATGCTGGCAGGATGCTGCTTCCATACTGACCTCCCTCTGCCCTTTCAAGACCCCTAATTTTACTGCTTTGATAAATACATGCCTTAAGTCCTCAAAAGGGTTGAATGCAGGAAATAGTGAAACTGGAAAGATCTCAGCCAGCTACTGACAAAACAGGGAAAGCAAAAGAGCTTCAGATGTGCAATTCACAACTCAGGGGAAGCAGGTGGGGCTGAACAGGGCCTTACAATTGAATTTCCCCTGCTCAGTTTTTCCATGCTGTCCTTCCAGAGGCTTGGACTCCTTGTGTGTTGTCTCCAGCATGGACCTACGTCTCTGTGCACGTACAAGCAGGCCACCCTTGAAGCTGTTGTTTCTTTCAGTGGTTTGGCTTTGTGTATCAGTCTAAGCTTCTAGAACCCCTGCACAAAGCCTCATCATCTCAGGATAGGTCAATATGGATCATACTATGACGGGTCATATAATATTAAAGTATATTCAGAATCAGCTGTTAGAAATATTCTTCTTAGTAGTAATGCAGTTCCATTGCTTCATCTTTGCATCTTTGCATCTTTACCTTTTATAAGCAAATGTAAGCTTTCTGATTGTATCCTCACTCTCTCTACAGATACAGTTTGTGGAGCTTTTCCTGGCTTCTCTCTGACAGGCTGTGCTGTCCCTGAAGGCCATCCAAAAGCTCCTTGTTAAAAATTTAAATATCTCCCCTTCTTGTTTACATCATTCTGCAGCCCCTCATGTTCCTCCTCTGCACCTGTGAGCTGTCTCACAGTGGAAGTGCTATCCCAGCGGATGCAGAGATGGGGTGCTCTGCCGAGGAGTGGCACAAAGACCGGGGGTGGCGAGGTGAGCTTCCGAGGCGTGCTGCCTGTGGAGGTGGGGAGCTACTGAGATCAGCAGGGAAGGCGTCAGGGTGAATGCAGCAGTAGAAATCTGGCAGCAACAAAATGCTGCACCAGAATCTTCCAGCAGTGTCTTGGTAGCCTGTAGCCAAAGGTAAAAGCCTTGATGACATAGCAACCTGAAGAGGTCAATTGCAGCTTCCTCACTGCTCAGAAAGATTGTCTTTTGGAAGGGTTATTGTAGGTCTTATTGTGGTGTGCTCCATAAACTACTTTATTTATTCTATTTGTTTATTCATTTTACTCCTAATTTCATACACTTTTTTCTGGTAGGAACAGGGAAGAAAGTATTTAATATCTAGGCCAATCTCGGATTTTAGTGTTGTTAACAAAGTTTGTGTGGGAAGTTCAGCTTGCTAAATCTGTCAGCTTTCAAGTGTGTGGTCTTCATTATTTCTTTGACCCACTGTTACATTTAGGTAACTTAGCAATGATGTGGACTGGGATTCTTGCTGGAAATTTATTCTCGTGTCTCAGTAGTACTAGATTCATGAGTTTACTTAGTGCTAAAGGGAAGACTGACCTTACCATTTCATATTGTCATTCTGCAGAACATACAACTAGCACTTTTTAGTGCCTTTCTTCAGGGTATAAGGATCTAAACACAAAAAAAGTTACAGTGAATTCAGTTGTCTCTTGGGGCTTTTTTTCACAGTGCAAGACTTAAAATCTTCAAAGGTATTTCAGAAAACTTCAGAATTAATTTAACAATTAAAAGTAATTTCAATGCATGGAGTCCTAGTTTATTACAAAAGACATTAACCTATCCTGCATTCCTCTGGCATGCCATTTTATGAGACAGGGTGAACCTCATCTCCCTCCCCTTGCCTCAAGTAGCTGTGGTCTCCTGCCACTTGGTGCCAGCTGCGGTGCTCACCAGCCACCTCACAGGCATAATTCAACTCACCAACCCAGCACAAAACTACCCCAGCAAAAAAGTGGGTATTTTCTGCAGGGTCAGTGAAGTGAGTCAGGTCATGCAAGGGGTAGAAGGGGGCTGTCCTACAGAGAACAAAATCTTTTATGTCTGTCCTCATTAAACATTATGTCTATCCTTAAAGCCATCACCAGTTTTTATAGTGTTTTGCATGTAGATTTTCAAGTGGGCTGACTGTTAGCCTCATACTTAAAACTCCCTGTGTCCCATGTGTTAGGTCTTCCTTATTCTCTTTATTTCGAAATTTGGCTGTTAATATATTGTCGTGTTGCATTCCAAAGAGTTCTGCTATACAGCAAAGTAAGCATTGTGGTGATGGGCATTTTCTAGAACTATTAGCATAATTACTCCTTTATTAAAAATTATTTCAAGCAACAAATCAATGCCTGATGTTATCTACATACTAGGAATAAAAAATGCCCTCTTCTATTTGCAGTAAACTTTTGTCCATTAGAAATATGCCACTAGACATTAAAATCAAATCACCTAAGAAAAGCAGCTTAACTCCTCTTTATCTTCAGCAACTTCAGCAGTTTTGCAGAGCCACCTGTAACTCAGAGTGGTTCGACAGCTCCCCACTCATGACCCCGTACAGCCATACCAGGAACTAAATAAACCCTACTTACTAGCAATTAAAGTGATTTAATTTAAAACACACTGACAGATGCATAATGGGTTAATTAGAAAATAAGTAATTAGCAAATAGGATGGAAAAGGTTAAAAGGTTGTGGACTTTTGTTGTTTGCTTGGGAGAGATAGCGAAATCATCAGCGATTAAACTTTTTCTTTTAATTTCTGGGCTTAATTCTATTATTGTTAGCTGTAAATGAGGCAGCAAACAAGAAGAGAGGTCTAAAAAAAATTAGAAGAAATCGCTGTTTTATCAGACTTACTGAAAGGCCATTGTTAACACTTAGGCTATGTGGTTTGTTTCCAGTCTGCACGCAAAAGCAGGCACACATCTATAATGTTTGTACTTAATATCCTGTATACATCATCTCAGAAGAAGTAGTTGTCCTCTCCTCTCTGCACTGGGCCCCCAGTGAGGTCAGGAAAAAAGGTATAAGAAGTGATAGAGATTAGAATACACCTCTTAGGAAACGCTGCCTGCCTTAAAGATTAAATCAGTGAATTATTTAGTTGGGAATATGGCATAATGTGTTTGCTCTCAAAAAAGAAAATGTTAAAAAGGAATAGGACTTTGAATATGATAACTTCTGAGCTGTGAAAATCCTCAGCTGAAATCCAGTTAACTTCATGCAGTGCTGGTTATACAGACAAAGCCATTACAGAGAGTACAAGCAATTTTCTGTTAAAAAAAGCGAAATAAGAGCTTCTACTTCATTTTCACAAGTATTATTCCTTCTCTCCATGACTTTTGTCTGCCCAAAACCAGAAGCAAATGGGCATTTAGATAGTTTTAATACAGTCATATTTTATGACCACTAGCTTATTGCCAGGTAACTTGAAACTCTTTATTTATTTATAATAATAATTATAAATGTATTTATGTGTCTATGAAACATGTGGTTTGTATTTTGAAATTTTACAGGGAATGTTTGCAGAAAGCTTTCTCCAATTTGAGCTTAATTTTTACTGAAGTCATTGAATTTTTTCTTTTGAAAAATAAGCTTTTGGGTGAACCTCAGAAATGGCAATATGGAGTTTTCCATTTCAAAATATCAATTAAAACCAGGCACAAATTTTTCTTTTTAAATATAGCTGCCTTCTAACCTAATTACATGTCCACCAGTAACCATTAGCATAATTTGACCAAATTTCCCAAAGCAGTCGCATTCTTCCACCATTCCTTGCTCTCTTTTGAGCATGGCTCACTTCCTCGTCACTTCACCAAGCCATAGTTAACTCTCAACAGTTGGTCCAGCCCCTTAATCATTTAACTTTACATGTTTGTCCCTCCCTTTCTACTAGTCATACTTTTTTGTGTCTCTGGTGTGCTTTCAATGTGCCTTCAGGGAAGTTTTCTGCTTTACTGCTTGATATAAAGCCTGAACCTACACATCCAGAGATGCACTGTCCTGTTTTGGTGTGTGTCACACTGTCATCAACCCTCTGATGCCCATTTCCCTTGAGCCATGTCTGCAGTGGCAGGCAAAGGCTCCAGGTCTGCCAGTGTGACTTTGTGGAAAGGATCTTGCAGAGATTTTAGCTAGTCTTTATTCACCCACCATAGATTTTGCTGGTTAGGGATATAGATTTCAGAAAGCAACTAACTTCTTGTTCTCTTAAATTTTGTTGAAAATCAAGTCCTTCAAAATTTTCCCCCAATTATAATTGAGTTTAAGCCATATATTTCAGGTCTGGAGTCTGTGTCGAACATTTCAGAATTCAGTGGTTTGGCAATTCAGCTATCAGTTTTTAGGAAAAATAGAATCAAATTTGGAAACTCATCAAGTCACACAATAGACAAAATCCATGAGGGTAGATCCATAGCTGTAAAAGCATCTCTTGTTTTCTTTTCCAAGGTTTTCTGCAAAGTTCTATATATTTGCACACTGTAACTCAAAGCCTGCAATACAGATAACAGTTTTTAATTTAGAATTTCTTTTTTCATTTTAGAATTTAAGTGGTGACTTTCTGAGGCTCTGGTTAAGAAAAGCAGAAAGCCTAAAGCTGAGTTAATTCTGCATTTCATATCTGAATCCCTGAAAATAGCTCAAACAAATGCCAGTACCAATCTTTAGGGTAATACTTACCCCTATTCAGAGTGACATTTGTAGATGAGAACATACTAATTTCTGCTCCACTGATTTTTTAGGCACAGCATATATAAGATGCATGGACAAAATGTATTCGTGCTAACAAGATTCATCCAGGTACCTCCCCTTCTGACATTTAGAAAATATTATTTTTCTTAATCCATTCCATCATAAGGGGTGAAATTCTCCAGTTTCAAGGAAAGCCTTTGAAATTTATTATCTTTGGGATTAACTAACATTGGTCAGTTGCAGAGTAGGTAGGTAATTCAAGACAACCTTCATCTAATATATACTTCTAAGTGAGAAGTAAGAGAAATTAGCATCGAAGATAAACTGTCCCTTGTTGAAATTTCAGGGAGATCTAATGTTTCCTGAGTTGACAGAACAAAACAGACAAACAAGAAAAGTTTTATGTCAAAGCTGTTGTCTGAATGGAACACCCAAGTGCTGGAGAAATAACATGTGAGCCATGAAGTGTCTCAAAAAACCACCGAAATAATCACCCAAATTAGAGATCTTTCATATTACCCCCCTTTGCTTTTCTATCATTCATGGCCCTCCAGGGTCCTTGCTCAACTGGATATTTATTCAAGTTGGTAGAGGTCTTTGTGAATTAAGGCTTATATATTTAATGATATAAACATCACTTATTTCACAGTTACAGATCAGCTACTCTTTTGCAAATCTGGCAAGCTTGCACAGTAACTTCATGTTAAGAGAGTAACTCACAGGCACTAGAACACTGGTTATCAAAATAGTGGCTAAACAGGGCTGTCTCCAGTTCTGTGCTCCTCTCATGCCCTCCTGTGTACACAAGTAGTAGGCCAAAGCAAAGTGCTAGAGAGCTGACATTTCTGCTAGGGGATGAAGTAAAGCGAAGAGAAGGCTGCAGCCCATTACACTGACTGAGTGTTAAGCTGAGTGTAAGTAGATTTCTTAGAGCCTTTACGTCTTAGGGGCAGTCAGCAGCTCCAGATCATGATAATAAGTGATTTGAGATACTCTGGAAATGAGATAACATTACTCATTTCTGTAAGTACAGGGCAAGAGAATTACATATTCCATTTTCTGCTTGATGCCCAGGTGGTTTAAAGATAATACTAAAGTCTCCCTCCGTGTTCTTTCAATGATACTTAATGAAACTGCCTTTCTAATCTGTTCAGGCTACTGGGAAACCAACAGACACACTAAAACTCTGTTTCTTTTTGCCTATGAAGAAATGCATTATTATATTTTCCATGCATAATATTGCATTATATTTTCCATTTATAAAAATATGTATTTACCCCAATACAGTAAGTCATTAAGTTTTTATGAAATCATAAAGACAACTTTTATCTTGCTTTTGTCTTGCATTACTTTATTTTGCGGTGCTGGGTCTCTTTTTTTCATAGCTACGTTCAAATCAACATCTTTATCATTCAGGCTGTCCTGCAAACCATATGCCACATCCAAAGCCTTATCACAATGAGACTATAGGAAGAATTAGTTTTTCTGTCTAAATCAGTAGTGTTTATCCTGCAGATCTGCTTATTGAAACACAAGAGCTTTCAAAAACCTGTAAAACAGTGAAGTTACCATTATCTTTTATGATACTTATTGTCTGCATGTAATAATTTTCTGGCTTTTGTACTGTAAAAAATCTGCTGATGCCTGCACAGAGCTGAGCACGAGTTTGAGTCTGTGTGAGGAGGATATTACACAGAACTACAGGACAATCCTATTAGAAAGCTCAATAGCTCTTTGCCTTTTGTTCTTATGTTTCGGGATAGACTGCAAAAATCTGTATTATACAGATAGTGCACTGTGGTTTTGATTTTATGCTTTATTGCATGTTTTTGTGTCCTTGTGAGTTGAGCTATACTAGCAATAAAAAGTATGAGTCAAAGCCCACTTCTGATCTTGCGCCTACAAGCTAGTTCTTATGGGTGCATTTCATTAAACATATTTGGAAAATTAAATAGATTTTTATTTCTCATGCAATGCACAGTTGTTCATTATGTTTTGCAAGGGAGGAAATACTGCTGGCTCATGATAAATGTATCATGTACCGTAAGCCATGGTCTAGTACATTTTATACTGAATATGTATAACTTGCAAAATCCTCTGGATGACGTGTTCCAAAAATAGTAATTTTGCTTTGCTGTTAAATATTGAAATATTAAATACTGAAACAACAAAAAAAATTCAGTTGGGCATCAATACAGCCTATGGGCTACCATGTAACTTTTCCTGACACGGAGTTGCTACTCTGGATTTTTCACACAAGGTGAACTTAAAAGTGAGAGCCACTTTCACAGAGGGAGCTTGCAGAACAAAATGTTCATATGATACATCCCATAACTCATCACCCCCAAGCCAAGATAGCCCCCAAGAAAAGCAGAAGTGCCATAACTTGTGGAATGGCAGGGCATGAGGGGCTGGTGTCCTGGGGCACTCCCTCTGACTGTGATGAAGCTTTTCCCCAGCCCCCTGTTCCAAAGCCTATATGCTCTGCTATCCCGCTCAGTGCCCTCGCCAGCTCCCTGCTGTGTCCCAGGACCTGGGCAGGCTCCCCCTGTCCCCTGGTCTGCCAGCAGCCCTTCCCTCTTCTCGGCACAAGGCTGCTCTCCCTGGAGGCAGCCCAGCTCCCGGTAAGTGTTGTATAAGAGTGTTGTATAAGAGTGCTAGGGATAAGCCAGAGACACCGGTAGTTGCAGGTAGGGTTACAGGAGGGACTTGTGCAAATGAGCCGGGTTACCCCATGGCTCTTCCTCTGGCTTTTAAAAGGGGATGTCAAGAAGCAGTCCTGCAAGGAGACGGGCAGCGTGTCAGTGCTTCTGAAAGGTGCGAAATCCCTTTTCCCACCTGTTTCTGCCTTGAGAAGAGACAGGAGGCAGCAGCGCTTGTCCGCCCTGTGCAGCTGCTTGATGAGTGGGAAGGGAAGCCTGACACCTGCCAGAAGGTGTGCAGTTCATGGTATGGACAGGAACCAGGATTCAAACCACAAAATTACCCTGGCCCTGGCCTAGAGGAGACTGGTAGCCACCACTTAAATCTGAAGCCTCAGAATACAGTCAAAAACACCCTCATGCCCTGGGCGGCACTCCTTTTATATAGTCACTGGTTAATCTGATGCATTCATGAGAAGGAGGAGGCACTTGGTGAAAGTGGGAAAACACCTAACTACACTGATTAATGCTAAATGGTTAATCACTTTTCACTGTGGAAAAAGTAAGGATCTGCAGTAACTGGCAATATGGCTAGGCAGTGCTTCTTTATTGGAGACCAAAGCCGGAGAATTAATTCCAAATATCACCTGTTCAGGCCAGAGGAGCTGAAGATTCCAAACATGTTTCTTTTTTACAATTTATTTTGGGGCAGTATAAGAATATTCTTTTCCTAGTGCAGGGCTGTAGATCTGAAACAACACTCAGTATCAGGATGGAGTATGTTTTTTGCCGCTTCCATTTGAGGTATCCAATATGATCATGAAGACTACCTTGTTTGAAAAAAAAAAAAAAAAACTAGGGTATAACCCCAGTGATGGATGGAGAAGGAGCACACTGCCCAGTCTGCCGCCACAGCTCTCTGGCAGGGAGGTCATGAGGAGTGTGAGATAGCAGCCTCTGAATTAGTGCTGCGTGCTCGGGGACTGTGACTCAGAGCCATGAGACCTTGGGTAGCTCTTTTGTGGGCAAGTAAGCGCTCAATACACAAAAGATAATCCAACAAAGCCTGCTCCCTGTTCCCTATGACGTTAGCAAAGCTTAGCCATAAAAATTGTGTCACTTCTGGCAAGAAAGAAACTTACTCTGCAGTGTCTGTAAAGACCCCCAGACATTACCGGGCTGATGTAGTCTGTGACTCATCCGCATCCTTCCCATTTGTGCCTGCTCACGTACTTTTTAGCTGAGGACTCTTAAAAAGAACCTGATTTCCTCCAACATCTTACACAACTATGCCTTCAAGAGGAACTGGCTCTAATTAACCTAGACACCACTTAATATTCTTGCTCATGTGAAGTAGAAGCTGTGTTGTGCCTTCAGAAGACTGTGCTATGTATATACCAGAATGGATAAATAGTTCTGTATTTCCACAATGTTTCCATCTATGGGCCACATTCCTTGGAAAGAAAAATAGGAAATTACTTCTGGCATATAAAATACAGTATAAAAGCATCCTGTAGAAAAGTCTCCAGAACATTTGGGAAGATTATTAAAATAATAAAATATTTTAATTATCATTATGATTTTAATTGTTATTTATTAGTATTTTAATTAATGGTTTAAATAACCATCATAACAATGATTAAAATCATCATGACAAAGCAGGTATTACAAATGGGCTCATTTACTGTGACTCTCTTGGCGGTTGCTAAATTGACCTAGTGGAGATGCCAGATGGGTGAGATGCTGTACATTTACAGCAACATCAAGACCTGCTCCAAGAAACTTTATCTCTAGGCAGGTACGAAGAGAAAAAGAGGATGCACGCTCTCCATTTTAAACTGTGACACACAAGAAGACTGCCAAAGCCAGATATGTTAGTGTAATGCTTTAAACAAAAGACCAGCTTTTCTTACAGTCATTTTGTAATTAGTTTTTTTACACAAGTGACAGCTGCTTTTATGCCAAGTCCTAGTCTCATCAGGGAAAATGGCAAAACTCCCAGGACAACTAGAATTTTTCTCTTTATACAGAATTCATTGAAGAACATTGTATTTATCCTTTTTTTAATTGTCCTTTTTAATAGATTGGTACAAACCAAATAATTTTAGGTTTAGTAAGTAATTATTTACAGGAGGGGCAGGATTTTTGTTTAAAACACTCAATTGTTTACTTCAAGTATGCTTGTGTGTCACTGAGTCACCAAACCACAATTAATTCTGGGAAATGTCTTATTGTTGAGGTTCACGATGTCCCATGTCATGGTGGGATGGGTCAGAGTCTGATTTTAATTGGAGGCCTGATCTAAATTTGTATCCTTTCAAATCAGGATTGACAAACTTTGAAGGATTTTGAAGTTCCACAAGATGTCAGTAGCAAAAAAAAAGACCTTGCATTGTCGCCTCTGGTTGTCTGGTTTGTACATGGGAAGTATCAAGCAGAGTATTTGCTCTTCCCTTATAAGATTAAAGAGATTCCATCTTTTCTAGGAGCCCAGATGAAGTCTTGGGTGGCTTGCTTGGGAGAAAAGCAAAGAGGCAAAAACACATTGTCACACGTATGCTGGAGGATATTTTACCAGTTCACGGACTTGTTAGGGTTAGAAGGAACTTCTGGAGATGATCCAGTCCAACCCTCCTGCCAAGGCAGGGTCACCTAGAGCAGGTTACAGGTGACACATAAACATGGCCAGGTGTGTTTAAATGTCTCCAGAGAGGGAGACTCCATGACTGGTAGCATGTTACAGTACTCTGTATCCCTCATGCAAAGAAGTTCTTCCTCATGTTGAGATTCTTGCTGTAAAACTTTAAGTAGGTTTTGCATTGTGCTTGCTTTGCAAATAGAATGAACATTATATCCTGAAATCAGTAATTTTCTATTAAATATAATATACTACCTGGAGAAATCATTTCAGATAATTAGGAAATTAGAAAGGAAAAAATAAATTGGTGCATATTTTTTTTTTTCCTCTCTGGTCACCAGTGAGGGGACCCAAGGGCATGGCATAAAGAGATTTATGTTGGATATAAGGAAAAGGTTCTTCACTCAGAGGGTAGTCAGACACTGGAACAGTGTCCCCAGGGAACTGGTCACAGTCCCAAGCCTGCCAGAGCTCCAGGAGCTTGAGATAACACTCTCAGGCACATGGTATCATCTGCAAAATCACAGAATGATAGAATCTGCTGAGTGGGAAGAGACTCATCAGGATCACATTCCTGGGGTTGTCCTGTGCAGGGCCAGGTGCTGGACTTCGATGATCCTTGTAGGTCCCTTCCAGATCAGTATATTCTATGATTATGGGTTTGTTTGGATTTTTTTTTTTTTTTTTAATTGGGACTGGGGGGGGTAAGTGTTATTA
>VXAD01001941.1:0-15093 GCA_013399195.1 Dicrurus megarhynchus | reverse complement strand
GTTTTTTGTGGTTGTGGGGTTGGGGGGGGGGAGTTGTGTGTTGAGTTTTTTGGTTTGTTTTTTGGTTTGGTTTGGTTTTTTTTTTTGTTAATCATGAGCAATTCCGACCTTTAGAGTAGCAATTAATTTAACTTAAAGATATATGCAGACATGCCCGGTTAAGGCAAGGAGGCACGGAGTGATGGAACAGCCCGGGAACAGCGCTTCGGGCTGCGGCCGCCAAGGGACGCTGCCGCGCCGCGGGCGGGTTCTGCCTTCGGGAGGGCGGGGAGGCCCCGGCTGCTCCCGGCGGCGCTTCCCTGCGGCCCCTCCTTTCCCTGCGGCCCCTCCTTTCCCTGCGGCTCCTCCCGCCGCCTCTTCCTTGCGGCGCTTCCCTGCGGCGCTGCCCTGCGCGTCCCGGGCCGGCGGCCGGCCCTCGGTGGGCGCGGGGCACGGCCCTGCCTCACAGCCCGTCTGCGGCAGCGGGGCGGGCTCGGGGCGTCCCGCGCACACCGCGTGTACGTGAGCAGAGCCCCCGGTGTGGGAGCGGCCCGGAGGCCCGTGGGCTGAGGGGAAGCGGCGGGGCCGCGTCCCAGATGCATTAATTACCGCGTACTGCGGCTCACCTGCTCTCTCGTTCTGACCCCTGCCTGAACACAGCAGGTGCGCTCGATGTTCAGCCGGCTGCTGGGGAGGATATTTTGTTCAAGGGGAAGACTCCCGGTGTAAGAAGAGGAAACACGGACAGGGCTATGGCACTGGATGGATGGAGAGAAATAAAATCCACAAGTTTGTTAACAAAGATCTGTTTCTTACCATAAAATGATGATCAGGACAATTTAAGAGATGTTCTACTTCCTCTCTGAAATGTCACTTCCATGCTAACATTAAAAGATAGGTGTTTCTTGATCGTAGAATAGAATCAGCAAGGTTGGAAGAGGCCTTTAAAATCATCCAGTGCAACCATCAATCCAGAACTACCGCTGTAACCCCTAAACCTCTAAAGCACACCACCCAGCACCAGATCCAGATGCCTCTTTAAATACCTCCAGGGATGGTGACTCTACAACCTTCCTGGGCAACCTATTCTAATGCCTGACCACCATAACAGTGAAAAATTTTCTTCTAATGCCTGAGTCTCCCCTGGCTCAGCTGAAGGCCATTTCCTCTGGTGCTCTCACTGCAGTCACAGCAGAAGAGACCGACCCCCACCTCACTACAGCCTCCTTTCAGGGAGTTGTAGAGAGGGATGAGGTTCTCCCTGAGCCTCCTGAGGTTAAACAACCGCAGCTCCCTCAGCCCTTCCTCATAGGATGTGTTTTCTTCACAAGCCTTGTTGCCCTTCTCTGGACACGCTCCAGCACTTCAATGTTCTTTTTAAAGTGAGGGGCCGAAAACTGAACACAGTACTTGAAGTGTGGCCTCTCCCGTGCTGAGCGCAGGGGGATGTTCCAGAGAGCGTGACTCCGTTCTCAGGCTAGTTTTCCACAGGCATTAGTGGGGTCAGTTGTAGGCCTGGGATTTCTTACTTAAAAATTCTAATGAGATCTTGTCTCTATTCTGGGAGTAATGCCTTTAGGATTGTCTCTGCTCAGGTTGGATTGTTGGCGCTTAAACTAGGGAGCGAGCTGGGATCATCCAGCTGGGCACTGTGTTTTGGGCAGGGATGGCTGAACAAGGGCATGCTGCCTGTGATGCCTCTGTGTGAAAAACATGAGGGCTGGTATAAATACCAACATGGCTGAAGGATGATATCCTAACTGGTATCCATGACTTTCTTTCCTGGCTCTAAATTAGTTTGCAGGGCTTCAATCTTTGCTACCAAACAGAAAATGAGTGTAGTTAGTATGTCAGTGTGTGCGTATGGACATATGAAAGGGGGACACAACCTAAATATTAAAACCAAAACTTTATAATGCCAGATTCAGTTCTTCACAGGTGCAGGTGTCTCATTAATAAAATAGAAGATTTCATTGTTCAAAAGTTAAGTATTACGGACATCTAAATTAGATTTCTACCAAATGACTAAAATTACTATTTACATCTCAGAACTTTATAAAAGTCAATAGACTTTTGGGTTTCAAATGACTGAATCGGTGTAACTGTAAAAGAGAATTTTTAATTCCTTTGAATCCTCTGTTTTTACTGAACCTGAGAGTGATGTGCATATATCATTAGAAACTGTAAGGTAGAAACCAATTAGCTCCTAAAGTTACATATTAGACTTAGAGGATCTTCTGCAAAAAAAAAAAAAAAAAAAGGAAAGTGTTTCATGAAGTGGGCAGAAGCATTTTTTTTTTCTGCATCAGTAGGCAGAAACCTTTAGACCTTGCTTCCAAATCCCTGTTAGCCGCAGCTCCTCCAGTTCACCATGCTTTGGACCTGGTTTACGTTTGTTACCTCATACAGGAAAGCAAGATGCTTTGAATTTAATGTGTTAAGCCATCAGACATGGACCATGCTATTAATCCAGAATGTTCCATCTTGCTTAAATGTTAATGGTATTCTGCAGATGTGCTTTTATAGATGTATTACATGAGGTTTTTTTCTTTTTTTTGGCAGGTGACATTGGTGATGGAAGAAGGACAAGAATGATTACATATCCATAACTCCCAGCAGTATGTCAGGTAATCATATTTCATAAGAACACCTATGCAATACTTCTTGCCTTTCTGGAGTGATTATTACTAAATATTTACTGAAAAATATTTATTTAACAATTTCTGAATTCATGGTGCTGGTAATGGAAATCATTCCTCTACCTAGAGCACAGAGATGTGGGACACATAGTAATCTTCCCCAACATTTTTGAAACTCTCATCTTCCTTGGTTTGCCTTCCAGAACCTAGTTGTGTTCTAAATGCACATTCCAACTTCAGCATTCCTGCTGAAGCTGCCAGCACAGGAACAGTTTCTGCTGAGTATCCTGGCCTAAGCTGCTTTGTAACATGGACATATCCCCTGAGCTTCAAAGTGAGAGAGTCAAACTTATTTTACGTAGATTGCCAAGTACACTTTAGAGAATTATTGACTAAGTCTGCAGGTGGGCTGAAGATCCAGAGTTGACATGACCATTAACCGTTTTAAGCCTGCTTAACCATCTTATCCCTGCCAGTTGCAAAGCATCTGAAGGCTACACATAAATTAGCTGTGTCAAACCCACCATGTATCTAATCCCAGAGCAGGGTATCTAGAAAGATGTGCTTATTATGTGGAGATAATGTAGAAAGCCAGAGAATTTCAGACTTCCAGAATTTGTTTTAGTATTCATCAATTTGCCTAAGAAAATGTTCTACTGATACTGTTTGTCAATGTGTATTTCAAGAGCCAAATGCTTAAAAGGGACCTTTTAAAAACCTGCTTGCAAAATGCAGCATGTGCTACACAGGAAAAGTCATTACTAACAAGACTGTATTCCTGGTGTTCTGCCCAAGGGACAGCTTATTTTTACAGACTATGCAGATCAAATATCCTCTCCTTCTCCTTAGAAGGCTGCCATCCATTTGTACTGGCCAGCAAGCTGCATTCACCAACAAAGAAGGTCTTCTGGCTTTAGGTTTCTAGATAAGATGTAGAGGGTAAAATTCATGGGAAGAAACAGAGTATTATACAAATACATGCTTTCATAGTAAAACATATTACTTGATAATATGAAAAGGTATGTCTTTTATGGTTTTTTTGATGCCTGTTGAAGCAGAGATGGATATAAGAAGGAAGCAGAGGTCATTTTGTGGAATGAAGTGGAATACTGACCCTTGGTTGGTGTGTCAGGCTCTGACTTAGCATCACTGCCACATGAGGATCAAGAAGGAGATAGTGTCCTTAGACTGCATTGGCAGGGCCTGCTGGAGTGGTTTTGCATTGTCCTGCAGGCATTCTGGGCAACGGTGATTTCATTTGGCAAATACCTGTTTTGGAAGAATTTAAAGCATTGGTGTGTAACTTGTTCTCTTCCAACTCTCTGTTGTGCTCTCCCCTGTCTCATGTTAAACTGTGTTTTATGGCATTTTACTACGGGGCTTGATGTTGGTGTGATTTTGGAGGGCACAGTTAATAGCTTCTGCTGTGTGATGGCAAGAGATGAGGAAGGAAACACAGTGTACCCACTTTATCCTCACCTTATCTGTTGGGCCTGTGGCTTCCTTTGGAGGGTGGGTTTATGGAGATTTTCCACTAGCACTCTAACCAGTCCTGTCTCCTTGGACTTGCCCCTGGTAGGGCAACTCTGCTAAGCTCAGTGAAACACAAAGCCTAATTGAAAGCACCTACATTTTCTGCATTTCTTTTGACAGAAGTCAGCAGAACAAATATGTACAAAGAAAATAATCAGGAAAAAAAAAAAGGTTGAGATGGAGATGACTGTTTGTACAGCTGTAATTGTCCAGCACTTTCATTATGAGCAGTTCATCTTTTCTGTTTCTGGCTATAGGAATGACATTCTCTACATGAGTGTAAATGTGAAAAGAAGCATGGATGAAATGAAAATCTTTCAAACTGTATTAAAACTTCATAAATACCACCATCCAGAGCCAGACCAGAGTCCTTTTCTAATGAATGAAATGGAAGTTTAGATTCTGTTACTGAGTCACTGGAATATGGGAGCAGAATCTAATATGAAACCAAACCAGTTGGCTAATATAACAGGCTGTATTATTCTGTATTTTTGATAGATAATTTCTCTCCCCATATGTTATGTTTCTACTGCAGTATGTATTTTCCTCTTGTAGGCACTGCCTGGAAGCCTTTAGGTTCTATTGCAATCTAGAGAAGTTTTTCTGACAGGAGATTGTAGAATTTGTCCTTGACAATAAAGCTAGGCTTTAGTACATTTGCAGTTTCCATAAGAAAAATATTTTGAATATTTTGACATCTTATCTTTAAAAACACATACTGGTGTGATTATTTTACATGCTTATAGCTTTTAATAGAGTTCTAGTTTGCCAAAATTATTTTGGGAATTTCAAAGTTATGGGTATCGTGGAAGGATTTCAGAAATATAGAAGCCCTTACTTTAAAGTGAATAAAATTAAAAATAAAAGGCAGAGTGAATGTATGAGGTAAAATATTTGCATGCAAAAAGCTAAACTGAAACACAAAGACTGAATTAATGAAGTCGAAGCTACTCTTCCTTTTTCTTAGAATGCAGCAGAGTTCAGCCAGCAATGCAGATAGAGTTAATGAACACCTAATATTGGGTACTTGATGTCATAAGAAGCAGACGAGTGAAAAGCTGGACCTACAGGTTTTGTAGACACAGTATTTGTCAGTTTGCTTTTGCAATTCTGCCTGTTGCAGGTGTCAGGACTTGCTGAACCAGTTTTTTTTTAAACTAGCACAGATGATGACCAAACACTGAGATAAAGGGATGCTTCAGGAGAGGGAGAGATGGACGTAATATGTCTTTGAGTACTGTCTCTGAGACAGATGCATTCTGTTCTCATTAGTTGAAGCTTGGTAAAGTAAACAGTTTTCAGATGAGCCATCACACACTTAAATGTAACAAAGCAAATCTAAAACTTTAGCTTTTCTGTTTTGAAACATTGTTTTTACTAAACGTGGGTTGTCTTTTATAGAGTCACAGAATGGCTTGGGTTGGAAAGGACCTTTAAAAGTTGTCTCATCCAACCCCCCTGCAATGAGCAGGGACATCTTCAACTAGATCAGGTTTCTCAGATGCCCATCCAACCTGATTGTGAATGGGATGGGGTGCACCTTCTCTGGGCAAGGTGTTGCAATGTTTTAACACCCTCATTGTAAAAACTTTTCCTTATATCTAATCTAAATCGACCCTCTTTCAGTTTAAAACAATTACCCCTTCTTCTGTTGCAACAGGCTAAAAGGTGTGTCCCATCTTTCTTATAGGCCCCCTTCAGGTACTAAAAAGCCACAATAAAGTCTCCCCAGAGCTTTCCCTTCTCAAGGCTGAGCAGTTTCAACTTTTTCAAGCTTTCCTCATAGGAGAGGTGTTTGATTCCTGTGATCACCTTGGTGGCCTTCCTCTGGACTCGCAGGTCCATGTCCTTCCTGCTCTGAGGACCCCAGAGCTGGATGCAGTGCTCCAGGTGGAGTCTCATGAGAGGGGAATAGAGGGGCAGAATCTCCTTCCTTGCTCTGGTGGCCACACTGCTTTGGATGCAGCCCATGGTATGATTTGTTTTCTGGGCTGCAACAACAGCATTCATCAGCAGTTTTACAGTTGACACCAACAATTGCTGCCCACAGAGTAATATCTGAGAAAAAAAATTTTATCAGCATTATAAAATTAGTACTATCTTAGCAATAACAGCATACATTCTTTCTTGTGCATACATTTGCACAATAGAATAGTAAAAAGGTTGGAAAGTATTTTCTCATTGAGAAAACAGTACTTTCAAATTATTATGTAATTCATATAAATTTAAAATACTGAAATTTAAATAATTTTAAAAGTTCTTTCTATTTTAACACTGTAATGAAGCTTCTGGTTTAGCATCACTATTCACTGGCAATAGCTATCACTGGAGGCTCCCTTCTGTACATTTTCCCCCAAAATGCAGGACAAACCCTGAGACATATCTTCATCTTACTTTATTTACTGGAGTGAGAACTGAAGAAGAAATTCAAGAGTGGGTTCTAAAACCTAGAAAATAGTATTTGTAGGATACAACAAATCTCATAATTTTTACCTTCATGGCAGATGAAGAGAGAATGTAAAGACTGGAATAGTGGTTCCAGTAAAAACTGCAGCAGTTCTTTCACTGATTTCAATAAGGCCAGGGTTTTACTCTGCTTTTACTTGGGAGCTTCAAAATCAACTCAGTCATTGTGCTTCTACTCAAATATCCACACTGTTCTATTTGGTAATGACTGTAAAGTTAGATCAATAGATAGGAATTATAATAAAATTAAGTGCTTACATTGGGGAATATAATTTAAATGTCATAAATGCATATTTTCAGTAAGTAGAATTTAATATGCAACATTTCTTGAAACAGGTCCCTCATTTGGAGAAGAAAATTAATCACCTTTCGTGCAACAAATCCATTTGAAAACCAGTGTCTCCAAGGGTGTTGCACGTAGTTTCCAAGAACTGGGAAAAGTAATAGAATAGGAAAGGTACCACATTTTCTTCATGAGTCTTTTCACTGTAATGCTCATTACCCTGTAAACTTGACATTAATTCAGGTGGAGAACAGTTTATTGTTTAATATCAGCTGAGAAATTATTTCTCCTGTATTTCTGTAATGAATTTCTTAGGATAATTTAATTTGACATACATCACTGTCTGACTGACACTTCTTTGCCTGCCCGACCATGACAAAATCCAACTAAATCAAGTGTATTATTTTTTTTAAGTGACGGACCTTTTAGGAGGACAGTAAATACTTTAATATAAGGTTTTGTTATGCCAGGATTCAGCAGCTTTGTAATGAGCTTTTGGGGATTTTCAAAAGGTTAACAAGATTTATATTGTGGGATGTTTTTGCATGAAGCTATGAATCACTCCATGATGGCTCTTATTACTTAGAAGCATATTTCTGAATATGCAGTTAAAAATATCACACTTGCCAAGTTCTAGGTTACAGACACTCTGGGTTAATTTTACCTTTTTTTTTTTTTTGGTTCAGAATTTAATATTTTTAAAAGTGCTTCATAAAAGTGCTATATAAATACAAAAGCCAAGTAGTCTGTGAAACATTTTGTAATGTTTCAAATTTTATGCGATTCTTTAATATGTTGGTGTTTTCTTTCCAATTTACAAATACCTGCTGTTTTTTCCACAGAAGATTACACACTTTTAAAAAAAAGGTGGGGAGGGATATGGTTAGATTTCACAAAGAACAGAGAAAACAAACTTGTTGGTTTGTTTGTGGAATTTTTTTGTTTGTTTAGGGATTTTTTGCTTTTTTTTTGTTTGTTTCTTTTTAGGTTTTTTTTTTAGTTTTGTAGCATTTGCTAGTCATTTTAAGTACATTTCATTATGTTAATGCTGATATGTTTTTCCTTTTCTATTTTGTTTTTAATGATCTATCATGTAGTCCCTTTCTATAGTAGTTTTATTTAAGCCAGAGCTGTTTCTTTTGTTAACTCATTTTTCTGAAATTTATTTCTGATGGGAGCAGACTGTTGTGTTTGACATTTTGAGTATAATTCTTAGACTGTGTAGCTGTGTTTCACTACTGGCATCAGGTTAGGAGGACTGCAAAGGGTTGTCAGTATAAAATGTACTTGTTCATTTCGCAGGCAAGAAGCTTTTAGAGTAGTTATTTTAAAGGTCCTTCTGTGTTTTCCAGGTCTTTTCCACTAGCCTGTGAAATAAAACACTTTGCTGTGCTTGCCACAGGAGTTGCAGCCTGCCATTTTATGATCTTCAAAAGCCTGACCACAGCTGCTGTTTATTTCTTCTGATAACTGTGTGTCAAAACAATGAACTTAGAACACTTGTCCTTGGTATTGATTCCTGTATGTAGAGAGGACTGTAATTTTTTTTTATGTACCAATTGTAAAGCTGTGGGTAAACTCTAGGATCAATCCAATCAGGCATTTTCCAGTTATTTCCATATAAACACAATACCTTCTACATTTACTAAACACACTTCTCATTATGTTCTTTAAAAGTATCAGATTTGCTGCAGTGCTTATCACAGAAGAAGACAAATGTTTAAGGAAATGTGTAAATGTTGCAATACACAAAGGCCAGACTTTCATTATTGCTTTGTTGTGTTTCTGAAAATGCTTTAGACCTGTACCAAGCTTGAGTTTATTTCAAGTTTAAAACAATTCTTTCGTCACATCCAAGTTTGTCTTTCTTACTGAAGAAGCCTTTGACTGCATTGTTTGGGCAAACTTTATTTGTTTATTTACTTTTTTTGTCTTTAACACATTACATATTTGACTGCTAGTTTTAATACCTTTGTTTATTTCACCTGGCCATTACTCAAACCTCAGTCCTTCAATATGGGGTGTTATTTCAAGATACTGACTATCTCTTTAAGCAATTCTAGAACTAAAACCACTTGAAATATTTCACCACCTTGAAAAAAGAAAGAGCTTCAGTTATGTGCATGTATCCCCAGGATTTCATTAGCAAGGTGTGGCCAAATATACTGTCCATTCACCCATGGGAAGAAGTGTAAGGTCTAATGAGAGATTAGGGAAAGACCATATGAATTGGTTTGAAAGCTCATGATGAAAATAGTACTCAAAATCAGGATTTTAGAAAAAGGTGACAGTGATCTGAAGTGATTTGTGGAAGTGATTGGAGTGATTTCCTGAATGGTTTAACTGTAAGTTACTTGTTTTTAACGATCTATTTTATGTATTTTGAGCCATACTCTGAAAATGGTGTTTTGTCTTCTCACTTTTATTTTAGTAGGTTCCCAGGCATTGCAAGAATTATCTAACACAACATGAAGAGAGTAAACATCCATTAACTTTCTCATATTCACACAAACAGTAGTCTGCAAAATGAGCCCTGGAGAGGTGGATTGCTGTCTGTTGGGCATTAAATCAATCTTGCTTTAAAACAAACAAAGGGAGGGGATTCTGCACATAAAGAGACAGACACTGGGGTTCCTTGCCAGAGGGGTTTGTGAATACAAGAAATGTACTCAAGAATAGACTGGGCTATACTTCAAAGAGAGATCCATTGAGTATTGCTACATTTTAGAAAGGCCACAAGGGCTCAGGCAGTCCCTTGGGCTGATGAGTATCTGGGGATTGGGAGACTCTTGTTGGGAACTCTCATACGTGCTTGCTTTGTTCTTACTCTTCCCTGAGTATCCACTTACGACTCCTGTTGGAGAACAGCAGCCAGGTGAGCCCTGTGGTTTGAACAGAACTGCTGTGCCCAGGTATAGCTTCTTCTCAGGAAAACTCCCTCCCATGTGTTGTACAGAACTATGAGAGGGAAGAATGCATTTAGCATCTATGTGGCTGTATTGGTTAGCACCACTGTTCTAGTTCCATTGTGTCCAGGTATTTTACTGCTTTTCCCCGTATAGCTTTGCTCATTAATTTCTTTTGGGAAGTTTGTTTGATCTGCAGCTGCTACCAGATTCCATACTGGCCTACACAATTCCTGTTCGCTTCTCCAAGGGCAGGTTTTCAGAGAGCTCTTTACATACCAAAGCCCTGAACCCTGATCCATTTACTTCTCTGTGCTCAGAACCTCCCTCTGGTTAACTTACAGATGAACTGTCATGTTCTTCTGGATATGCTCTTTCTCTGAATAGTTTTTTCTCATGTTGAAGAATTCGAGCATAGTATCAAGCCTAGCTCTTGGTAAGTATATGTGTAGTATTAGTTTAACAGTTAATAGAAATTTAGTGTGTTTTTAAAAAGTGATTGCACTGATGCAGAGAAGAGCTCATTATGATATATCAAGAACAAGGATAAAGCTATTACACTGTTTATTACAAGTTTCCTAATATTGCCTTTTCTTACACATTAGAAACTGTTTACAAAGTTTATTGTAATTATCTGTGCACTCTTCTTTCATGGTGATTTAATACTTGTCCAAAAGATTGGAAATATTGAAATTTAATTTATCTTGAAATCCATATTCTAAAATGCAATACTTAAATATTTTATAATGTTGCCACTGCTAAAGCAAGTAGCAGGACAACAGTCCTGGATTAAATAACCCTGGCTGTTTATTTCCACAAGCACAGCCATACACACAGGTTTCTGAAATATTGAAAACCACCTAAGAGTTCCAGTAGACATCACTAGTTCTACCTGCTACAGTTCCTTTCACTCTACAGTTTTTTTTCCTATAGGCACTGTAATTTTTATGTTTTAAAAATTTAGGAAAGAAATCACATGTTCTCAAAGGTTTTATTTAGGACATTTACAAAGGCAGAATTTGCATATTTAAGAAGAAGAGTGGCTAGTCTGTGTGAGCTGGGCTCCATCCTTCTGCTTATTCAATGATCATATGAGCCTAGTTTAAAAGTTGGGAAAGTCAGTTATGAAGTGTTTCCCTCTTTATAAGGAAGCATAAGGAGAAAATGCTATGCTGTTTTTTGGGACAAAATGAAAGGATGGGAGAGAAAAGAGGAAGAGGAGAGAAGATGCAAAATAAATGAGAGAAGATAAAATGCTGTAAACTGACAGCAAGATTAATGAGAAGAAATGAAACCTTAGGCTTGTCTGGCACAGATGGTTTTGTCTTCCCCAGCACAAACACACATGAAAACTTTATATGCTTTTACTTATAGTTACTTTGTGTGGTTTAAAATGCTTGAACAAAGTATGAATCAGGTGTTAACTTTACTAGTGACATATCTTTTAATTGTAGTTTGGTTGCTTTTTTCTTTTTTTCTCTGAAGTCATCAAGTAAAAATCCTCCAGTGTTATTGGACCGGGTCCATACAAAGCTAGGCTGCTTCATCAACCTACTGTGCACCCCTCAGTCCTAATCCTGATTACGTTTGCCTTGGTTGATCTCTCTGAAGCCAGCCCACTTCAGTGTCCTTATATGTTTGCATACTTCAATGGCAAAACAAAAAAAACAAGCCAGTGAAGTGGTGTTGTCTTTGCTGCTCTGTTTTCAGTAAACCTCAAATATCCGAAAAGGCAAAACTTTATTATGTAAGTTTTGCAATTGAGTAAATTAATGACAACTCAGAGATCTCTAAGTTGTTCTCCTACTTGCTACTATTTTGATCAGCTGCAAATTGAAATAACATTATGGAGAGAATTTTCTGTAGAAATTCTGCTGTGAGCAGTTTTGGAATGTAAAATAACTTTTTGTTGAAGAGGAAGTGTCTTTGTAACTGGGAAAACAGCAATCCTCTGACATCTCAGAACTGTTAATTTACCTTTTGCCTAAGTGACAGCCTGTTGCTGGGGGTGAAAAATAAATGTTTGCACTCCCCCAAAAAGTGTGAGCAATGTAGTCAGTCTTTGAGGAACAGGGACTGATTGCCTGTGTGGTCACAGCAGCTTTCATCACCAATGGATCTAGCTGTCAGCTGGAGCTACTGTGGTATAAAGCAGTAATAGTAATAACGGTAATGCAAATCCAGTCTTGATTGGGCAGACCCCAAGCAAGGAAAATTAGTGCAGTTTTCAGGGCACAGCAGGGGGAATTTAATGCAATGCCTCTAAGGTTGCTGTGAGCATAGGGAACAGGCACTCTTTCGGTGTGGTTTTTGGTGCTATTTTGTGCACTCAATTTTTGTCAGGATCAAAGTTCACGGTTGGTATACAGCTCATTCCAGCAGGAAACACTGTCCTGGCTGGCTGGCTACCACCTCCCATCTTTCTAGAAGAAACAACTTAATGACTCTCTTTACTTGAGTTTTACTAAAAAAGGGAGAGCTTTTTGTGTATTGCTTCTTTGACCACTGTTGGCAGATGCTAGTAGAGAATTGGGAACAAAACAACATAACTGAGATGAAAACAAATGAATCGTTCCATTTTTTTTTGGTAGTCCTTTATATACAGATGTTCAGATAACACTGCATGTCTGAGAACAGGCCAGCCTTTACAATCACTCATAAAGGAGTCTTTGCTCTGGCCTGTAATAAAAGAATTCTGAGGGATTCCCCTTGCATATCCTTTTAGTGAAGCTCAATGGGCAGTTCATCTGCTAAAACTTTTCTGCTTCTATAAAACAAACTTCCCTTTAAAGACCCTCTGATGGGACTTTGAGGAAGTCTTTTGACCTGTTGACTGCTAAGATGCCAGTTATTGCTACAATGTGCATTTTGAAATTGCTTGATGATTCCTTGATGAGAAGAGCTCTGGCCCTGCTTATTAATCCCTCTTAACTATGAAACAGGGCCTGTGGTTTTAGTCGTGGTTCATCCCAGTAGGTTGTACTGTGCTTCCTGCCTTGATTATAGCCATTTTAACAGTAGCTAGAGGGAGAGAGAGATGCTTCTTTTACAAATAAGGAGCGTGAACAAAATTACATTACCATCCTTTATCAAAGATTTTGGGTTGACAAGACCAAGAGCAGATGCAGGAGATTTCAACTGTTTTTTGTTTAAAAAAAAAAAAAAAAGAAGAAAAAAAAGAAAGCCTTTGAGAAATTCAGGAAGGATATGTTAAAAACCAATGGAGTAGAATATATAATGTAGTCCTCTCACGAAACTAATTTAACATTATAATAAGATGAATGGTAATTTAAGATATAAACATCTACTGTGCCACAGTATATGAAGTACAAGAAAAGGAGACAAAATATAAGACCCCTCAGTGGCAGTTCCTTACAACTTAATCTTTGTCTAGCAAAACTTGAATGTGAAATGTCCCTGGCAACTGAGAAGAATTTTTGAAATGAAGTGGAAAATTGTAAAATTAAATGAACTGTAGCTAACATGGCAGACAAAATAGTGAGGGAAATTTCAGAGGGAAGTAAAAGGAAAAGACAGGATATAGCTTCTTGATGTTTGGCTAGCCTTGGTAAACTCTGCCTGGGTAAATTGCAAATGATGGAAATTGTAACAGAATCAATTTCTCTTCATAGTTTAAATGTATCTTTAATCGTATTTCAGAGTTCCACAGTTGCTTTGCAAACACAGAAATTGGAAGATATGTTTTGATTTTATTTTTTAAGTTATGAAGGGTTTTAGAGTTCCTTGTTAAAGTTAAAAATCTATAAGCCTTGTGTGACACCCTCTCTGAATCCTTGGGGAACAGAATTTTTGCCATAGTCATGAATGTATGGGTTTTAATTAAAATCAAAGGTACACAAATCCTCATAGGCTAAAAGACAGCAAAGATGGTCTTTAATATAAAAGATAAATTTGGGGAAAAGATATAGAAATTTTTGCCTCATGAGATTGAACAGCCTGGATTATGAATTGCTGGACTTGAGGACTAATAGCAAGACCTGAGTAACTGAGGAGATAACTGACATTCTAAACAAGGTCAAGAATTGTGTGGCATCACTGGCTTGCTCAAGGAGCTGACAAAGCATGGATCTATTTATGGGTGTATTATAGAAATGCCTACATTTTTAATATATGTATTGCTCATGCCTGACCTTTGCATTTCATGAAGATACAGTATCATCCATGCAGGGAGATAATTTGGGTGTGAAGGAACTCAAGGGAGAGTAGCCTTGTACTGAACAAGGAACACTGTTTGAGGTTATGCAAAGTTTAGAGGAAGGGTGGGTTGTAGTGCACAGTTCCTCTTTCTGCCACAGAAAATGAAGTGCCTAAATTCAGATTTTAGAGGGACGTTCTCAGCTCCCAGAGGGTCTTACCAGAAAAATCCTATTTCTCCCTCTGGGCTTAGATTTATGAAGTCAAGAAAATATCAAAGTGTTCAAATTATTAAAAAAAAATTATATTCTGTTCTTTTATTTTTTTAAATTGCCTAGTATTTTCTGCGTTTTTCTTTCTTTCTTTCTTTTCTTTCACTATTCTATTTTAAACTGAATATCCTCCTACAAGTGATATTCTCTTGCCATATTACCTGCATTTAGAATTCATTTTTAATGTTACTAAGAAAATCAAGTCTGAACTAAGAACAGATCTATAAAGCCAGAAGTAAGTAGGTAGGGGCAAATTATGTAGGTAACTTACCTGCCCTTTGTGTTGAAGTCTGTGATGCCAGGTATTTTCTCACACAAATTCATGTTATTGATGTCCAGCTGAGATACAGAGAGTAGAAGAAATGGACGTGTAGCTGCAAATGTCAGGTAAGGTTGTATTCCTAGCAGAAAAAAGGTGTTTACGTCTAAAATTAAATAACATATTGTGTAAAGCTGTACATACAGAAACTAACATAGGATAACAGTATTTAAAACTAACCATGATTAAGTTTCCTGAATTTGTCCTGTACTAACAATGTTCCACTTAAGAGAAGTCCTAAGACAAAAGATTCAGAAACAGCAATATTATGATAGATCTGGTAACTGAAATCTCAAGCTACTTTGAATAATTTTTATCTGGAAATTAATGACTTAATGTGCACTTACTTACTAATATGTTATTTTACTGAGTGAAATGTATGTAAAATTAACTCTTAGGTTGATTAGAACAGCAGATTCTTACTATGATTAAAATCACTGTGGGTATCAGACATCAAATATCTGGAATTTGCTATTTTCTTTATACAAGTTAAACAGCTATTTTGTATTTGGATTTTGTTACATATAATATAATATAATAT
>VXAD01001938.1:1130461-1201885 GCA_013399195.1 Dicrurus megarhynchus | reverse complement strand
GGGGGGGGCGCCGGGGGCAGGCTGCGTCCTGGCTGGGGCTGGGCGAATCCTGCCCAGCCAGGACAATACAACAGGTTTGCACTGGCTCATCTCTCAAGCCTGTCAAGGTCCCTCTGGGTGGCAACTAGTTGTAACAACTCATGGCTGGAATAGTGATTTCAGAGAGGATCTCCCTTGACTTTAACTCATTTGATCACTGACTCTTTTCATTTCAAGTATCTCAAAGAGGAAGATGACCAAGTAGGATCCCTCATTAAGCCTGACTCACTCTCCACTGCTCTCTTTCCCAAAAAGGTTGTCATCTGGAAGCGGATAAAGCTGATGACTTGCTCTGGGAGATTGCTGACTCCTTATAGCTACCCCCTTCCCACAGAGCCGCAACAAGACGGGCGACTCAGAAGTAGGCGCGCAACCAGCACATGCATTTGTATAGTCAGGACTGATGGATGTACACTTAGCAATCAGCTCGTTCCAAGGAGACCCCTTGGACTATTCCTCAGTAAGGCTGCTTATGGCTGATGTCAAACATTTTGAGGCATGAGAGGACCACTGCACTTGAAATGTGGTGGAGGTCACGACAGGGCTCACAGAGCTGTTCTTTGGCTAGAATGGAGGCGTCTGCAGTCAGTCTAAGGCCCTGCCTTCCAAGTGGTCGAGACCACATTAAAACAAAGCCAGAATCAGGTAAGTGACTTTACATACCTCCTTATGAAGGCTCATATTTACAACAAAAGTACCAGAAGGCAATGGAAGAGGCAATATATTTTTGTAACATGGTCTTGTACCTTAACTTATTTCAGTTTATATTACAATAGTAATATTACAAACTAGCTCCTGAATACAGAGTTCTTTCTTCCATGTGTTGTTAATTTAGCAAAGGTAGGCCCTTGTTTAGATTTTATAATCTTCATCTTGCAAATGTGCCTAAGAAATACCAGCCCAACACTGCACCCTTCAACAAATTTTCATAGCAGTGACAAGCAATAGTCTTAGTAATGTGTAAACAGGAAAAGAGTTTGTCACCTACCTAAAACCCAGTAACTATCACACCTAAACCGTATTAAACTGTAGAGATAAAAGGAGTAAACTCAAATTTTATCACTAATATCAGAAAATGCAGATCTGAGTAGATTTTGAAGGGGAAAATAGTCACTCTTAGCATTATTTTGCAGCATAGCATTGCCTTCGAATAACCTCTGGGATGCACAGCCCCATGACTTGCAGAGTCATCTGTTAAATACATGCAGCAGATGAATTTGTAAGTAAATAATGAGGCATAAGTGCATTCCAGATGATGGATTCAGTGTCTGGCAAGTTAGGCCTTGTACATTGACACACATGGCATAAAATTATCATGTCTCATGTATAGAAATCCAACAGACATAGTAGAAATGCTTTTATTTGAAGTATAAAATCCCAATATAGTTGAAAATAGACTTTTGTGGCATTGGTAGAAGCTTGTCTAATTAATATGCTTCCTGGCACAACTTACTAGTTTTGAAAGTGAAGTTGATGGTTAACAGAAATGTGTATGTGTCTTACTTCTCCACTGAGATATTTCACTGCATAATGTCAGAACTGTTTTTTAGACCTGTCACTACTTAATACACTTACTTAAATGTTTTGCTTTTTGAGAAACCTCATGAGCACAGATAAAACTTCCTGAGCATCTCAAAAGAAATTTTTTTCTATTGTAGTCCACAATGTTTTAGTGTAATGCAAACAGTGTAATACAGTTAAAAATGCAAGTCCATACATAAGAAGTCACAACCTCAGCTCACTTGAAATAAGACTTCTTTGAAGTAAAAAGTTAAAAAATACATTTCTGGAGTTTGCTTTAAATTACCATGTAGTAGCAAAATATTACAGACCTTTAGCAATGCAAAACTTTGTTTCTCTTTGTTTCTCTGTCTTAATCTTAGCTACATAAATTACAGTTTTTTATCAGGTAAGAATAGTGTGTCCACAATATTAAGTATTTGGCTAACTAATTCCTATCTCATTTGAATTTTTTTGATGAAGAATATTAAAACCAAAGTTGCAAGTATATAACCAGTATAACTATGCTCTTCATTCAACACCCCTAAATTACTGATTAAGATGTAAAAATAAGAAACCTGCTATCAGACAGAATTATCAGAGGACTAATGCAGAGAATACTGAAAAAAACCCCAAACTCACCATCCATTTTCTAATTCACTCAGATTTTATTTGTATTTTTGGGCTCTTTCCCTTTAGTAAAGATGCATCCATGCAACAATGACTTGGCACATAAGCTTGATAAAAGACAGAGACTTTTAGCAATGGTACCCAGTCACATGCCGTCAGACAGAACTATGGAAATTTAAAACACAGTGGAGCTACCAATTTTACGAGGCATCACAAACCATTCCTATGCTTGGTTTTAACAGAAAGCAACTTTGTATCCTAGATTGTAGAGAGAGTATCAAACCTCAGTGATTTTGTCAGAAGAAAAATTGTTTGAGGAAGTATCATCTACTGGTTGTTTACTTCTCCCCATTTTGCCCAATCTTGATTTCTTAATATCAAGAAAAAAATCAAGAACTTGCTCTTGAGTTTCTACATGTATAGTTATGCCAACAACAATACCATCAAGTTATTTACATAATGAATGACATAAAATAGCATGCAAAAATGTTTGCTGTTGTCTAATAGGCAGGAAATCAATTAAAAACATATCTAAATTAGCTTATTTTGTTTCTGTGGCATTTCTGGGCTACTAAATATTAATTCAACTCCAGCATGCTCTCTTCCTTTTCCACAGAAAAGCATGATGATTATTATCACAGACTGTTCCATAGAGAAATAATTAGCCTTGTATTAAGGAGATGGTCTCGTTAAAGGCTCGCAGTGACCTTATTCTGAATTTCAGAGTTACAGAATCATTAATAGCGTTGTTAGCATCATCTACAAATTTGTAGTAAGTTCTGAAAACTGCCTTATGAATATAACCCATGCAAATCCTAGAACATCATAGCTTTGACCACTATTACCCAAAAGCCATATTCTCTGTTGCTTTGTATTGTGTAAAATTTCTAGTTACCTAAATGTTTTTGGTAACTGAAATATGATGATGATGATGATGACGACGACGATGATGATGATGTACAAGCAACAAATTTGTTTCCATTTGTCTCTTGATAAGTTTTAAGCAGTATATCTGGCAGAGCTGATAGCATAAGAAAGAGCAAGGCTAATGGCAGATTTTGAATATGAAATTTAAATTACATGCTGATTTTTGTAAACATCCTGTCTACTGTAATGATTCACAATTATTTGGAAAAGAAACAAAAGCATGACACTGCACCATCAGATACTGTTCTCAGCAGGCAATTTTGACAAAACAGGAACTGACTAAATCACTGCTGAAACTTTCAACAGAGACACTACTAATTGTTTTCACAAATCAGGATAATTCAAGTACTCATGTACTATCTTTTTCAATCCCATCACACACTTATTTTGATGATGCCCATCCCCATCAGTTGATCGTATCAGCTGTGCACTAGTATATCTTGTCAGATTAAGACCTTACCTGACTGCAGCAAGGAATTTTGCTGCTGATTCAACCCAGAGATATATATGACAACTAGGTACAGATATACCAGAGGATGTGGGGACTCAGCACCACAGAAAGTAATTTATTTATCTGTTGTAATAAACCATGACAAAAAATTGCAGCTATGGTCCCTCTGTTAGCACAATTACCTGAAGTCTAACAAAGAGAACAGTGACTAAATTCTAATGATTTCTCATCTGAATGGCATATTGAGAGGAAAGAAATACATGTTTGAGACATGAAAAACCTGTCTGGTAGAAAGATGCACCCAGAACAAGTAAGATGAGGAAATGGGCTGGAGCAGAATTTCAAGGACATTATAAATAAATTACTGCCTTTAGATAAAAAATTACCAAACTCAAGGACAACTGCACCAACCTGCTGGATTATATGTGATTTATCAGTTGCTATCTTTGGTTTGTACCTGCTGAACAGAAAATAAAAGATGAAGATGGTTAAATCATGGGTGTGAAGATTTTTAAAATTTGAATCATATCAGGGCACTTACCTTAGTTCTCAAGAGTCGTAAGGAAAAAATCCTTACCTTGTCACACCTCCAAAGTTCTGAAAAAATAAGGCTATTAAGAAGGAATGCTCTCTATGGTGAAGACATGAATACATCTATTAGTTATACCTATCTATCAAGTAGTCAAACATGACCTCTATCAAACTTTATTTTTATTAAATCAAAACTGCTACAAGAACATTTTTCAATTACCTGTGGCCTCTGCTATACAAATATTGCAGATTTTCAGACAGAAATTGCCAAAAGAATTCAGTGTTGGCACAGAAAGAGAATTCCTCCCGCTGCTCCATTGGGCATTCATGTTTTCCAATACCATATCAAATCTCCATGACCAAAAAGTGTTTCTCTTAGGAAATTACATGAAGTAGTTTTTAAAATCTTCACATCTCACTTTACACCTATATGAATTAGAGCTGTGGGCAGGCAGTATCTTCTATACAAGGATAAAAACAAGTCTGGAAAAATAAACTATATTAAGCTGTATCACTCTGTCTTCTCTGGCTGTGCAACACAGGGGTGGCTCTTCAAAGCACAGTTCAGTTCTCAAGATCTGGAGCTAAAAGTGATGCTTGAAAATAATCTGTCTTGGAAATTACTTTCAAGAACTGCAGGCTGCTCTGTGTTTCCTTTGCCCACCAGCTCTTGGTGAGGTGCTGGCCATTATCTTTATACTCTGACTAGAGTATCCATGAATATGTTCACAGCTTTGTTGCAGCCAACTCTCAAACTATTTATTTTTAACAGTAAGAAAAGAAATGTTCTTAGCTTAGGCTCCTAACATGAAGTGGTCTCTGTAAGGCAAACCCACTCTTTCATCATGGATAGTTCTGGTGCTCTGGCTGACAAAGGGCAGGGTGGATTTGTAGTACTGGGACACCAGTTAAAATTAGTTTATCCACTGTGTGCAGTGCTGTGTAATCACAAAGCTGCTCGCCTCTGTCTTTGAGGCAGAACAAAACCAGTGCTGATTTAACTGAGTGCCGTGCTGCATGATGAAGCAATTCAGGAGCTGCTTCAGCCATCTGTAAAGTCCAAGTGCACAGTTACAGGGATATCCTCACTGGTTCATCCTGTACAAGACATTCCTATTGTTAGAACAGCCAAGTATCACACATGCATAGATGCATCCAGACTGGATGGGGCCCTAAGCAACCTGGTCTAGGGGAAGGTGTTCCTGCCCATGGTGGGGGATTGGAACTAGATGGTCTTTAAGGCCCCTCCCAACCCTATCTATGAATAGAAATGCTTCAGGCTTTAACAGCCTTCGAAATTATGAACTACAGGCTACTTTGTCTCAAACTGTTACCTCACTTTGACTGGCTCATGCTAAGGGCACTTCTTTTCCTAAGGTTTAAGGCTGACCTACAGGTTTTGGGGTTCAAAGTTGATAGGTTTAATGCTATCATGTGCACTTATTTCAGGTTACAGTAAGCATGAAACAATACCTGTTAGACTGAAACTATTCTATTTATTTTGCATTCTGCAGCAGAATAAGGGGATTGTGTCCATAGGAACTTCACAGGTAATTTAAAGCAGAAAAATCCCCCAAACCTTGAAACAATTGTTTGATATTATGCCCTTTTATGCTCTCCTCCTTCACTAACTAAGCCCTTTATTTCCCGTAATTTAGGTAAACTCACTTTCATGGATAGACTTTTAAAGTTGTAAAGGGCTCCCAGCATAAGAGCTAATGCTGAATAGCTGTTCCCCAGTAGATATTCCATGCTTTTCCTCATGCATAATTTCTAAATGATTACAGAGGATACAAGCAAGACTATAATCTAAAATGGGCGACATAAGCATGAAACTAATATTCCTCTGGAACTGTATTCTAGAATAATATTCAAGCCACATCTCTCAAGTTTCACATTTCCCTTTGCTTTTCTTTAAAGTCTGATATTTACTTCTCCTTGGAGTGCAACAGCTTTAGAGGACCCTCTTTTAGATTTAGTTCCAGCAGAGATTTGCCTAACAGAGTTAACAGATGGGTAAAGGCTGCAAACTGACAGCAAATAAGGAAAACCTATCTTTTTTTTTGCTATAGATCAACACCGTGAAACAACTGGTGAAAAAGCAGGTACGGCTACTGTGTTTTGTAGAATAATCTAGTAAAGGCGTGTTTCTAGGAACACTTGTGCTTTTCCTTTACCTATGTTTTCATATGAATAGTGACTTCAGAAAAAAGTTCATTTGTTTTAAGAATCAAAATCCCACCTTTCCAGCAAGTGTTTTTGGCCACCAGGTTAAATACTGCAAACAAATCCTGAACCTTAACAGAGTATTTTGACCTCATTTCTACTTAAATAAAGCTAGACTGTTTCATACTGTAATTGGAACATGAAAACACCCAAACCAATAAAACTGTGTAACATTCTGCTCTTATCTTTTTTAAGCAGAGCAAAGATGAAAGGATTTTTTTATTTTCTTGTCTGGGTTTCAGTTTAAAAGATCACACATATAACATATCTCCATAATTCCCATTACTTGAGTTTCTCCCCTATACTGATTTTTTTTTATACAATAATATTAGTAAGATAATGAAAACATATTTTTCCTTCATACTTTTACAACCCATACTACACACATCTCTGTTAGTGTGCTAGTCTCTGTATGTCTCTTCTTGTGTCTCAGATTTCTTCTTTATTCTGATCTCTTTATTTCCTCCAGAAGCAATCTCCTAACGTTCAGAAGTGTTTAATGGACCATCTATTTTTCATCTTTACCCACGAATTCCTTCTTTCATGCATTCCAGTCTGTACTTTAAATTCTCAGCTAGGCTTGGAGGCTCATTCTGGAAACATTCATGTACTCTGTGAAAGCACCCCTTCACTTTAAGTTACACTGGCACATAAACACTTGTAGAGTCGTGTTTTATCCTAGCCATCCTTTCCTGTCCTTAGCTCATCTCCATGCCCAACCATCTAGAGATGAAGACTACTCAGAACGTATATAAAACCCCATTTTCTTTCACCAAGGCTCAAACACTTATCCAATCAATTCATGTTCTGACTGTAGTGTCTTCAAACTGCCAAAATTTACAACCTCTCCTCGACAAAATCAACATCTTAGCTGATTTTAGGTCTCAGCCTGTGATGAACTGCAATTGGATACAATTTCCCTGAAACCCTGCATACCCCTCTAAGATCAGGGGTTTTGATGGTGCTGTTCAGGCTAGTTCTACTTTTATTTTGCAATGTGTCTTCTATGGTAACATCTGAATAATCATGTATCTACTTCAATAGTAGATCAAAGTTGAAGAGATTAGTCATTAGACATATTGGTAATTAATCTTAAGATAAATATATTTACCATGTCTACAAAAAGATGCCTATGATATTAAATCACTAATTGAATTTGATAATATCTTAATTACTGTATTATTAACAGATTCTGTTTGGTATTTACTTGATATATTATACTTAATCAGTAGTATTGCTTATGAGAGTATATTTTTTCTGTCTAAACTTTTTGCATGGACTTAGATACTCTTGTAAGATGATTGATGTTTAACCTTTTCCAACAACCTTTGATACTTGCCCTGCTGAGGTCTGCCCATGCCCTGTCCTGATGCACCCCTCAGCTGCAACCCCTGAAACTCTGATAGCTGAACTGCTCTGTAACAGCGTGGGGACACTGTGCACTCATGTGGTTACTGCGGGGCATTCTGCCACTGCTTCAGCTTAATATCTGGCCCTAAGTAAAACCAAGCAGGGGTAAAACATGTATCAGTATCTGTGCTACCTCCTGAACCATTTTAAAGCGGAAATCTTTAATCCTGAATACCTTTACTTTTAAAATGCAACCACTCCATGAAACACTTCACAGTCCACAACAATTTAATTCCATGGGAACAAGGATAAACTTTTCCTCTCTGCCATGGGCAAAACACCTGCTCAAGTTACCCAAGTCAGAACTCTGGGGCTGGCAGTTCACTCAGAATACCCGTCTTCTGCATTCTAGAAAATTCTTACTTTTGTTTGTTTTCTTGAGATAAACTTTCCAGCAATAAAATATAGACTGTGTATTTTCTTTTCATTCCTTTTTTAGTTGCACTTCCAATTTTTATGAAAACTCAATAAAATTCAGGTCTGTATTTTTATGGTACACTGAATATAGAAGTAAAAATACAATAATGCTACAAAACCTGTTATCAATTGGTTCATTTAAACACATTCATTTTAGTTTGCTTTATTTCAGTGAGGGTATGACACTAGTATAAGTGCTTGTGTTCTCAACTGTTTGAATGCAATTCCTCTCCACTGCTTCTGAAGACCACCACTGCTTTAGAGTGTGTATATTTATATTAAATTCATGTTGGACAATGGAACAACTTGAGTTTTCAGCTAATAAGGTGTAGAATAAACCATATTTGCATACTTTCTCAATGATTTTCTGAATTTGTTAAACTGGGAACCAGCGCAAAAAAAAATCATTATCAGATCTCAATAGTCTGTGGCTGTTTATAACTCCTTTTAGATGCTGGGGCCATCTCAAAGTCATCTATGTCAGTGCATAAACTCAAATTCTGTTGCACGTAGGGCTGGATACACTTCCTGTAATTAGTCAGCTTTTGTGCCCAAATGAAGTTCTTTCCAAAGTTCTCAAAAGGCATCAGTCAACATGGACAGCTTCCATCAAAAAGTAGGGCTGTTAGGATGATAGAAAATCTAAACGTAGGGGGGGGAATCCCTGAGCTGAGATGAAAGACGAAGGAACTGAGCAAACAGAACAAGTGAAAGCCAGCATCGACTACTAGCTCAATTACTGCTCTGCGCCTGCAAGTGCCAACGATGAGAGACTGCCCAGGGCTGTTTTCCCTCATTTGCTCTAGAAGTCAAATACCGTAAGTAACAAATGCTTCCTCCTCCTTTCCTTAGTGTTTATATCTGATGCCACCCGGTATAGAATATCGCTTTGGTTAATTTGGGCCAGCTATCCCAGTTGTATCCTCTCCCAGGATCTTGCCCACCCCCAGCCCACTGGTGGGGAGAATGTTGGAGAGACAAATGTTGAAGCTGTGCCAAAACCCCGGTGTGTTATCAACACCTCTGTAGATAACCCTGAAAGATGTGAGGCTCTTGTGGGAAAATGAACTCCACGTCAGCCAGACCCAATTCCGGCACACGGTCGGAGAATTAGCAATGGCCTGGGAAGGAAACACAGCGGCCCAGAGCGCCTTTGCTTAAAAGCCACTCTCACAAGCAGCCTCATGGAAGGATTTTACTGTGCAACGAGGTCGGTGCTGAATTTCTCACAGAACGTCACCGCTTAAAGGGAATCTCGTTACTCTCTCGTTACTGAAGCGCTTCCACAACTGGCTTTGATCTTGCCACCACAAACGACTTTTATTCTCCCGCGCAATTTCCTGATCGTTGACAGTAGGCCCTCCCCAAAGAACGCAGTTTGGGGGACGCAGTTGAAATAAGTCCACCCAAAGGACGAGAAACAGCTCCCGCCACCGACCGCCCTCAGCCCCCACCGCCGCCCGCCCTCAGCCGAGCCCCGCCCCCGCTGCGCACGCGCCCCGCCTAACGACCCCTAACGCTGCCCCGCGCCCCGGGCCGTGACGTCATGCCGCCACCTGCCCTCGCTCGACGCGGTGCCCGGAAGCGTCCGCCCGGGCAGCAGAGCCGATCGGAGAAAGGTTCCGGGCAGGTTGAGTTCCGGGGCTGCCCCGCTGAGGCGCGGCGCGGCCCGCGATGATCCCGGTGCCGGTGGTGGTGACCGTGCTGGGCGGGTGGTGCGCTGTGTACCTGGCGGACACGCTGCTCAAGGTGAGGGCCGAGGGCGCAGAGCCGGACAGGGTCGGGAGGAGGCAGCGGCAGCCCCGTTCCCCACCCCGCGGGGAGCCCCCGGCGGCCCAGGGGCCCCGCTCCCGCGCTCGGGCTGGCGGAGGGGCCGCCGCTCTGCCCGGGCCTGCTGCGCTGTCTCGGGCTGCTGAGGCGATCCGTGCCCCAGACGCGGCTCCCCGCCCCGCAGCCGGGCCCGCCGGCCCAGGCAGCCCCTGTTTTGCTTCCGCCCGGCGCTGGGTTCAAAACGCCTCCCAGGAGATTGCACGGGCTTCGGTCTGTGATAAAGGACCAAATCTGACAAAAGTTAAGGAAGACGGCTTTTAATCTACTGCTTCAGCAGTTCCGTGGCATTTTAATGTGTTATCTGGAGTTTAATTATTGTTATATTAAAAAAAAAAAAACAACCTAAAAGACAACCTTGTAAGTTTGCGGTGTAGAGTATGTGCCTTATAATGATGATTTTTCTAAAAATGTAAAAATTAATGCGTATTTATTTCTTTTGAGTGTCTTTAGTTTTATTGAGAAAAATAAGTTGAGCTAGAACTCGATACAAATACTTTTTTAAAGAAATAATCTTCGATCCTCGGATAGTAGAAGACTCGTCCTTTTCCTCCTGATGTAGGGGGGAAGGCTTAAAGAGAAAATACACCAAGACGTAATTTGTTATATCTGGGATGCATCCGTGCTTTGCTCAAGTTTCATTAAGTGGGGTGGCGTTGTTTTGGGGTTTTTTTTTAAGATTCAGAGGTATGATTTCTAAGATGACTGAAATTGCAAAGAATGCATGCAAAGTAAGCTGTGTGCTGGTTAAGTTTAAGGGAGAACGAAATTAAAGTTTTGATCTGTGATTCTTACGTTGCAGTCCAGGAGCTGCATCTGCTTATGCCAATGCAGATAAGACGTAGTGATATGAGAGTATGTTCATTTTGTTACTCCTGTAAAATACGGGAAGAAATACAAGAAAATTCAGGTGCTGAGAAAACTTGAAAAAGTGTCTCCCCCTGCAGCTAATTGGAGTTCTGTAAATAATGAGAGCTGTTAATGGCAAAATGTTAGTCTGCACATAATGACAATAACAAATACAGTCATTTACCTGAAGACTTCTCAAATTTTCTTACAGCAAGTCTATGTTAAATATTTGGAAAAAAAATACGGCATTGTTTTGAAACACATTAGAAGATTGGCTAGGTACCAGAAGAACGTGCTCTGACTGCAGTGAAACACACCAGGAAGGTCAGCCAGGAGGCTGCTTCTCTTTTGGCAGCAGCTTTGTGTCTGGTGAAGAATCTTGGGCTGTGAAGCAAGAACTGAGCTCAGGTACCAGACCTGTTGTGCCATGATGCTGAGACAGTTTGCATCTCTGAAATTCTGAGGATCTCTTTCTGCATTAGACCATAAAATCATTCTTTTTTGTAAGGAGAGCCACTGCATTTCTTGCAGCAGCAAGGGAGGAAAAAACCCCTACATTGGAGCCTACTTAATGCCTGGTTTATGTTGGAAAAAGAGGGGGAATTGCCTAGAATTCTATAGGAAGCATGAGAGTCCAGGAGTTAAATTGTAATTCTGATCTTTTAACTAAAAGTTGACCAAGGTTATTAATCATCAGGAATTACGTGGGAACTGTTGAGTTTCAGTGAACGTACTGGTAGACCTCATGTTGTACATCTCAATCGTATGTTTCACTGTGAGTACCACAGTCAAAATAGAATCTGGATTAAATAACCAGACTTATGTAATTAGGAAACTCAGGTTGCTTGTTTTTCTGCTGGTACTGTAAATCTCCTACCACAGTCACAACCAAAGGCTGCTAGCAACCACAACAAAAGGCAGTCCCTGTTCAAACCTCAAACTGCTTGGAGTGTAATTACACCAAGAGGATCTACAGAGCATGAATGAAAAGTAATGTAGGAGCAGTTTTCCATGCGTGTTCTTGCTGATATTTTTGGTGAGAGAAGAATGCGTGCTGTAATTCGCAGTTAATGTTTATTCTGTAAATCTGTTCAATGTGCCATGTCTTTTGCTCAGTTTGTTACCTTACTGGTTTTGTTCAGATTTTAGATATTTTATTTAGCAGTCTGACTCTTAGATTACAGTATAGAAAGTATAACAGTATAAAAATGTATTTTTGCCCAGATAAATCCATATATTAGCATATTGCTAGAATTAAAAGGTACATTTATGTATTAACCTTAGCGAAACTAAAGCTATGCCAAATCAAACTGGAATTTGGAATGTTAAGTCCCTCTTGTTGCTCCTCATTGTACCCCTGCCACCAATGTTTTCACTGAAGCTTGGATTCTGTAAGAGGGAATCACTCAGGCCCCTAAATTCCTTCTCCCCAGCATCCGAAGTCATCACATTGCATTCTGCCTGAAGGATCAGGAATAAGTGAAGAGTAGAAGGTTGTCCCTCTTTCTGCTGTGAGAAATAATGGATGTGTTAGACACATTCAGTCAAGGTTGGCTCTCAGCTTTTGAGATCGAGAAGCTGAAATGATTCAGAGCTCTTCAACAGATTTTGTCAGTAAAGAACAATGTGAAGGACTCCTGCTTGCTGGCACATACCAATGGAGCTCCTGGAGTATTTAGCAGATGTCCAATATTTGAAGGCTTGCATAAATAAATAGGTATTGCTTTTATAGTAAAACTAATATAGCATTGATCACCTAGATCTCAAAGAAGCAGAGCCAAGGCCTTTGTGAAGGCAGCTTGAAACGAAGCACACCACATATTCGGATGTGTGTGTAATGTGGGATCGAGACAGAAGGAGCAAAAGTTTTCAATGAGCTTTTTAACGTATTTTGCACGGATTGCAATAATTTAATGATCATGAATAATGTTTTCACAGCTTGTGAGGAAAATACAAAAGGAAAAACTTCTGGTACCTTTCTTTTCTACATTTGACAACTGTATGGCCAGTGATTCCATATTTCTCATGGAAAACTTCATATTTATTTATGTCTTGCTAATACAGTGGGGTTGTGATGTTGTTGGAATGAATTTGAAGGGATGAATTTGTGGCATTTCTAGGGAAAAAGAGTGGGGTTTGCATGTGATAAAAGGAACACATTTTCAAGTGCCAAGTCAATGTATTTTTACATTGATTACATTTACATGATTAACTTTATTAGAATAATGTTTTAGGGTGGTTTTGAGGTTTTTTTTGACTGTGTGAATGAATAGGATGGGGTTTTTTAATTCACAAAAGACAGTTTCTCATAACAGAAGTATTTAATATATGTATTTTTGTTCTTAATTATTTGGTAGATTATGTGAGGAGGTTTTTTTCTTTGTTTCCTTGGCTTATGTATCACTAATTGTGTACAAGTCTAATCATCTTTGTGATCTCTTCTGTTAAAATTCGCAAAAGCTGATCTGATTGTGGACACTAAACTTACGGTGTCATAGGGAGTGAGTGGTGTTGATGGGAATGCATTACAGTGAAAATTTCTGCTGGCGCCCTCAGCTGATGGAAAAAAAATGTGGCTGAAATCAGTAGGGTGAAGAAGAAGGAAGTGACACAGAAATATATAGGCAGAAAGAATAAATGTTATAGCAGGTGGTATGTGAACAGTGACTTAAGTAAACAGGTGTCACATCTGAGGAAATTTGTTACTTGAAAGAAACTTTTAGTGTTCAAGTTTTAATTAATTTGACAAAATGAGAAGAGCTGTTAATGCAGTTGTGCAATATGAGATCCTCAACCCCCACCACCACTGTGGTGCACGGCAGGAGGAATGCAAGGAATTGGCAAGTTCTAAATTTGTTCAAAGAACCACGGACAACAGCAGAAACTTGTGAAGTTCCTCTTGGGGGAGGAGAAGGGAGCCTGTTGTGAAGAAGGGAGCCTGTTGTGAACTACACATTCCGGATGTCTTGAGTAGGTGCTGCTGCTTTAGGGAACCTGGGGAAGAGTGCTCCAGTTCAGACAGCTCCAAAGACTTGTCTGGATTGTGTCAGAGACACTCCTGCCTTGGGAACTGCCCCATGTCAAAAGGCTCAAGGCTCATGTGTGCTTTTCCTGAGCTCTGAGTTTCTCTTTGTCCTCCAAGGAAAGCATTCCTTCATCTGGGTTTCTGACACAAGCTTTCATGAAGCAGGTGACTAAAGCCTATTGAGAATGCTGGTGCCATATAATGTAAAGTTAGCAATTGCAAAAACCATGTCTATTGGTCTGTAATTCAAGATAACGCTGCAGATAAGTATTCGTGGTGTGGTTTACAGGTCACATTTCTCATCAAGAGAAATCTTTGGGACTACTACAAGTATCTTGAAATGCGGGGAAGTTACTATAGTGAAATTGCTATTGCAATACAGGTTGATAACTTTAAATTCCTTGTGGTTCTTTGTTACATGATCTGATATTTCAGACCCTCTTTAGGCATAGTTTTTGTGTTTGAAAAATAGACCTTGTTTTTATCCTTACTAACAGGTATCTGCAATATTGAGCCATATCTCACCTGTATTAGAGGGTTTTTTTCAGCTGAAGACAAAAGAAGCATTTTTCATAATTGTAGTTTTAAAAATGTTTATTGGAATATAATTGCATGTTGAAAGAATACCATCAACAGTCTGTAGCCTTCCAACCAGAAAGTAGAACTACTGAAAGTGATTTAACACTAGGAAAGATGATGTAAGATCTTGTTTGTCAGATAACTCTGGACACCCGATCTCTCTCACAAACCTACAGTTATTGCAAATGACATCAAAACAGTGGCATAACTTTTTCATGTTACATGTCACACCTACCTATATGTCAAAATGTAATGTGTAGGACATTTATCTGAAGTTATACATCTGTTTTTATATAAACAGATCACATTTACTGCTTGGTCACATTACAAAATCTTCCTAGAATGTTTTGGTTAAACTGGTTTTCCATTGCTTTGCAGTCCTCCAACTCTCTGAAGACATCGTACGAGGACTGGCTGCTGACGTACGGCTTGAGCGTCTCTCCGTTCCACCTGCGGTGGCAAACAGCTCTCTTCAACCGCCAGTTCTACAACTGGGGGAGATGGAAACCCAGATTTCTCTACTTATGGTATAAATTCAGTGTCTTTTTTCTTCTGTCAAGTAGAGTCAACTATTGAACCACATTTGTGCCTTAGAAGGGCAGTGGATAGACATGGTTCTTTTAATAGACTAATGATAAAAGCAATTAGAGTGGTTGATCTAATTGTTCTGTGCCAGTGTAAGTCTTTCTCCTCTGCTAAAAGATACATAGTTGTAATACAGGTTGCATATTGAGATACTATAAAACTAGAAATCCTTAAACTATTTTTACCTGTGGTTTGAACTATGCATAGTTCTGAAGAGTACAGCTATTACGTGCAGTACTGCATAGAGAAGTAGGCCTGAAAGCAGCTTCTCGGATTCTAGATCACTTCCAACCCTGTACACTTAGCTCTCCCAATCACTAGAGTTTACAAAGTACTCAGAGACAGTTGTGTCCCTGCAGTTAATCATTGCCTAGACATTCAGCAACGATACCTGCTCAGAAGCACCTTGCTCACCTTCTGTCTTTTATCTGCCCGCACTTTTCCATGCTAAGGTTGCACAGTGCTGGGAATGGGTTGATAAGTAGGGTGGTTTAGTATGGATGTGCCTGGACTGGTTTAGAAAACTATTGTTCAGTTGTCTTCCTAGTGTTACTTTGTATCTGCTCTGAAAATATAAAATGAGTAAGGTTTGAATTTCTTTTCATTTCCTGTATTGCTACCCTCAGTGAGATAGTAATAAAAGAGAGGTCTACTTCATATTGGTTTCTAGTATGTAATGATTTTGTAATAATCAGTCTGAAATAGCTCTCTATCAATTAAAATTTTTAATGTGCATAATTTATTACAGTATAATGTTTCCACTAGTCTCTTTAATTAACATTACAAGTACATGTTGCTTAAAATAAATCTACTAATTCCCAGTGAGCTCCATTAAGGCTGATAAGAGAACAGTTACAGTATTGTGAGAGGAAGGAGGACTGGTAGTGAAATGTTTTAGTTATAAAAAAAAGTTATCACATCCTTCAACTATAGGACAGTGTAAAATAAGAGAATAATAATAATGCTGAATAAAAATTTGTCACTAGGTGGAGTGACATGAATTGAAATTATTTTCAACATTGATTTTAATGAAAAATAAATTGGTGCAAAGAACTATGTAGCTTAAGAAATTGATGTTAATGTGGTCTTGCGGTTGTACTTTTTAGTTGTTCTTTAAAACAGATTCAGTCTCATTTATTGTTTTAGCCCCTTTTATTGTTTGTGAAAAAGATGCAAAATGTACTGGAAAAGCTTATATATATAAGTACATAAGCTGCCCCATCATTTGATCCAGGTCTCTAAATACGGGTTGGTGTGGTGCAATGTGGTGAATTATACATTGTTAGTTATGTTTATATATTCATATAGATTTAAATATTCATAGCTACAGACAAGTTACACGTATTGGGTAACTGAATAAAAGTATTTAAAATTGATCAGGATATGGTTTGGCTGTAAAACATTTATTAAACAAGGAGAATATATGTTATTAGTGTATATTATTGTTACTAGTTTTGTCTAGTGTTTTTGTACTGGATTGTTGATGAATTGTGGCAGCATCAGGTAAGTTTTGCCCTGTGTTTTGTGTGCTAATTTGTGCTATAAAGCAGAGATTTATGTACCCAGACATTATCCACTTTTTTTCTTGAGGCTGTGCATTGTTGAACTATTTGCTTCTCTGTGTAGGTTCAGCATAGGAATGGTGTTTGGAATAGTTGCCATGTTTGGCTCTGTTATTCTGCTGGGAAAGACCCTGCTGCAAACACTGACCCAGATGCTCACCGAGGCTCCGAAAGCCCAGAATGATCGAATGCTGCAAGTTGTGGTGAGTGTTCCCTCCTTGGGTCTTTGGTTGAGAGCTGTGAACAGATCAAGCAGCTTCTTAATGGGGTATAAGATGCTTAAATATTCCCATGCAAGAATAACCCAACTCCTGATGTTCATCTACGTGAAAATGTGCTGGTTTATTACCAGCCATAAAAATGGGGGAGTGGATATAGTAAAAGGGCAAATGAAGGCCAACATGTGGAAGAGTTTCTATTAAAAATTCTGAGGAGTGGGAATTGGATAGTAATTTTGAGAAGCCCTAAATTATAGTACTAAGAATATAAAACTGAGTTAAGAACTCGCTTCCTGTGACCTGTGCAATGTAGAGGCTCTGGTGACCCTAAAGTTTGCAGAGCTCATACATAATTGACAAGAAAAGACAAGTTCTGTTTTTTTTAATACAATACAAAACAGCAGTGGAAAAGGAAAGAAGGGCAAAAAGCTTTGTGTGATAGTAGAAGCAAAGATTCATTAGTGATGAGGTACTTTTCGATTCTTCAAGGATTATGACTTAATTTACAATGTGAAATTTCAAGTGCTGTTTCTGGCAATATCTACTTAAAGTCTAATGATATATTTAATTGTTGTATGGATTTCTGGTGCTGTACAATATGTTGTATGGTTTTAGAATGGAATGTATTTCACAGGATAGGAGAGATTGCAAATACTGTCTTTTTAATCACTTCACAAGGCAGTAATGGAAGAACTGACATTGCCGTACCACAGTTTTAACCTGGAAGGATTCCTAGTCACCTTTTTTATACCAAGAGTGCAGTCTGGCCAAAATGTATGGTCGTTTTCCAGACATTCAGAAAGTCTTATGGGATCACTCTGCCTGCTTAGAGCAGAGGTGCCCAGTCACATTACTCTATTTAAGTACTCAGCTATTCTAGTGAACAGAAGTTGAGAATTGTGTGCAGACAAAACAGACCTTCCTGTAAATGCTAACCTGACTGCATGCAGCTAGACTTACAAAATGGCATAAGTGCAGGAAGCCTGATTTAGCATGTTGCATAAACTCGGTGCCTTTGGATGGTTGGGTCTGTTCCACACAAGCAGGGTGAATATAGAGAGTGCAGTATGTGTTGGCAAAAGCAGTCAGTGAGACCTGAGGGAGAACCGCTGTCCCTGCCACTGGTGTCCCCTGTCCGGAGCCTGCTCCTGAATTACCTCCAGGGGCAGAGAGGAGTGGGCAGTCTGTGCATCCTGGAGGGCACAAGCTGAAGATGAGACAAAATTTTGTAACTTACGTTCCAACAGGATCTCTCCTAACCATTCTGGAGTAAGGAAAGCCTCCTTTACATCCTCATTTTCTAAGATCATTTTATGGATCCATCCACTTTTGTGACACCAGAGTAAAGTGGTCATTGCCAATATATTGCTCTTTGGAGAAAACAACAGACACAACCAAAGTAAAGATGAGCCTTTGGAATGAATCTGGTGTGAACTGGAACAACGAAAGCAGAAAAGCAGGATGATGTTCACAATTCAATGTGGAATTATTTCCTCTGTGACTGCGTACTGGCAATATCACTACATTCAAAATAAGGTTTGACTGGCACTGAAAACAATTTAATTTATAGGGATAATGTAATGTCATGTGTGGAGATAAGGTTACTTCTCCTAAGTTGAGTTGTGGTTCTCTTCCTTTCTTGCATCATTATTTCATTTCTGAATGGTCACAGTTGTATAATTTTGCCTTTAGCGAGTTTCAGTGTTCTTTTTAAGGGGAATGTGCTAGTGTAAATTGACACTGAAAAGAGAGTTTTGTGGTTGCAAAGAGGTAAAGAACGACTTAGGAGGACCTTCTTATTTAAATTATTTACTTGTATTTGACTGCCTGGAAGAGAGTGAATTACTTTAAAAAAAACCCAAAACAACAGAACCCCACTTTTTCTTTTTAAACTTAATTTTAGCCTATGGCATAAGCCTGTTTAGCCTTTAGCCTCTGGCCACGGAGAGAGGGAGAAATAGTTCTGATTATATTTTATTAAGATTTTTGTCTGCTTCCTGTTTTGTTCAGTCATGTACTTGATTTAAAATACCTGTCTGTAGGTAACAGGGCTGTTTCTCTTCAGCTGCCCCCTCTTGTGTTGGTTGCCTACTAACAAAAGTAGGAAAGAGGCAGATTAGTTACTAGGAAAGGATATTCTTTTTCTAAAGGCATTTCCAGAAGGCCATTAAATACAAGACAGTATGTTTTTTAACAAAATACTGCTATTGGTTTCAGAGCCCTTCATGAGAGATAGCTTCTGTTTTAGGTTGAATCTTAAAATAGCTTCTTTGACGTAAAGTCTGAAAGCATCTGGTGCTGTGTTCTAGCAGGCTGTAGTCATGGTGGAATTGAGATGGCAACTCTTGCTGTTGCCATCTGTCCTCCCATAGCAGAGGCAACACCACTGAAGTGATGCATTAGTGCCACCAGCTGATGCTGTAGTGCAAGCAATGATGTTTAACAAATAAAGTGTAGCTGTCTTTCATACTGTGAGCTACCACAGTTGAGCCAGTTTAGATAAATACCTTGGTCATGATCACACTCTGGACAGAATTTGTGAGGTGATTAACATTAATGAATCCTTTTGAAGGATTTTTTTTAGCTAGATTGTCTCAACAACCTCTTGTAGAGTTCTGCTGCATGGGCAGGTAAATGTATTTTAGTGGGGAATGTGCAGGACTGAACAAAGGTAGAATTCAACCTGCCTAGTTGGATATGCAGCCTTTTGTTTTCCACAAATGTGGTTTTTATAGAGTTCTATAGAGAGGCCAGGAATTTTTGCCCATAGCATCTCTTTTGTGAGACTGGATTGCAATTCAAGTTGTGTTCACATCAGTTGTTAGTGACTAACTGGAGTGCAGTCTGCCTCGAGTGGAAAAAGCTGTAGATCTGACAGGAGAAATGCCCTAGAGCAGAAGTGGCCTTATCACCCCACTGCAGCCCAGCAGCTGAGGGGGGATGGAAGCAAGCAGTATTGAAGGTCCATCAGGAGGAAGGAGGGGATGGCTCCTTATGCTTTCACTAGTGACCACTTTGAAGCCTGGCTGGAAGCAGTTGGTGTCTCATGACAAGTGCAGTGAAGGACCTGGGAGTGGTGGGAATCCACAGCAACAGGAAGAATATGAGGGGCCTGCATATTATGTCTTAGGTAAATTAAAATAGGATACTCATTTCAAGCTGGGGGTTTTTAAGGTCAAATTGCCAAAACCTGAACAACAGATGAAAATTACCTTTTTCTTTTTGACCCTGTAAACTGGGATAATCTTGTGATTTGTATAGGGAGAGTGAAGGGAGACTGTTCAGCTGTCAACTCATTTTTGAACTTTTCATGTTCATACTGTTTTAAGTGCCATGCAATTTTTATTATTTTCTTCAGAAAGTTGGATCTTTTCTATAGCTACGTGACTAGCTGCAGGAAATTGTAAACTAATGCTCACAGTGCCAAACCTGTTTCATTTGAGTGGAAGTCCGTGTACATTTTTATAAACTTCTTGAGTTTAATATAGAGTAGGATGCATTTGGTCAGTGCTGTGGTGAATAAATACGGCAGGGAGAGGGGCTTTTGTGCTCAGAGAGCTATTTAAGGTTCATCAAAGAATATGTATTTAATATATTTTAAAATACACTGAATAAGTTGGTAAAAGAGGTACAAACTGATAATGCTGCATGAGAACAGCCCCTGTTCTGTTGTGGGTCTGAAGAAGCTGAGTGAGAGCAGCAAGCTTAGGAGCAGAATGATTTGTCTTTGTACCTCTTGTTTTCCTCCTGTATTTTGTTTTGTTGTCATGCCCACATCAACAGGTGCCTGGTGTCAATTTGCCCGTCAGCCAGCTGACCTATTTCTTCTCTGCAATCCTCCTCAGCGGTGTGATACATGAGGTCGGCCATGGGGTGGCAGCTATTCGGTAATACATCGCTTTTCTCCTACTCTGACTACAAAGCCAAATATTCCAGAGCACGCACTTACCCGTGAACGTTGTTAGCTCTGCTTTGTTTTATCCAGAGAGTCTGTTTAGTCTGTAATTCATAGCTTCCTTAGATTTGAAGTTTGAGAGGGTGTACAATTAAGGATAGAGTTTTAATACAGTGTCTATTGTACAGATCATGAGAAAGGACTTTGGCTTTGCAAATATAGCATCAGGTTTAAAATACTATTTTTTTAAGTAGCCCTGTTTTCTACACAGCAATTTCATTTCTGCACCTGTGGCACTTGAAAAGTATCTTGCACAGTGATACTTTAAAATAGATGTTTAATTGATTTGTTTAAACATAGCTTATGAAACAGCATAGGAACAGGTTGAAGCAATAACTTGGTCAAATGTGATTTGCCCCTGTTAACCTCAGTGATGTATTAGTTTTGATCAAAGATTATATTTTTAATGTCCTTAAGTGTGATAATTACTTCACAAAAATTATTTGAAAAGGTTAGTCATTACTGATAAATGCCACTTCAGCATAAGAAGGTTAAGCAGTGATTGCTGGGACTGATGTTCAGGTGTCCTCTGCATTTCTCCTAGACAGCATTGTTATCTGTCCTATTAGCATGAAGCCCTAAGTTGTTTCTCTGATTTTCCTGAGTGTAGGGAGTCATGTCTGCTTTTTAATCCATATACTACCTTTTTTACAGCCCCAAGAATTCTCACTCAAAGGGGTGGTTTGGGACCCTCTGTGTTTCAGCTTTTTTCCCTCAAATATTCACAGGGAATTTTCTGTGGAGGATGAACCTTTTGCTTATCCCATCACAGGAAAAAGCAACAAAATTTTCTTTCTATTACATGTGGCTGGCAGACTGCAGAGAAGCTAGGCGTTACTACAGAGCTCTTTTTAAGCAGAAGGAAAGAATAATTCTTGTATCTTAGTGGTGTGATATCTTTATTCAAAGTCTGGAGCAAAGACTTTGAATGTTCAATTTTGGGTTATGCTTTCGTCAAAAAATTGTTTCCCAGATATTTCCAGAGGAGAAATTTGTTGGTCCAATGTACATTGGCAGCCAATGTTGCTGCTGCTGTTTTCTGCTTGACTTTTTTATTTTCCTCCTAGCACAGGTTGGGTCTATAGTGCTGTTACTGCAAATCCTCAGGGTTTCAACCTTACTAAAAAGCTGTGCTGTGGGCAAATTTTATTACTCTGGCAAATCACTTAGCCTTCCTGTAATCTAATACACTTTTACCAACTTCAGTTCAAGAAAGCATTAGCTGTGAACTGCAAGAGCTTAAATATTTGAGCTTTAGCTTAGTCAAGGCTTGTACCAAAAAAGTCTTTTCTTCCCTGTGTATCTTCTACCCAAGTCATGAAATCCTGAATAGACATTAAACTGCCTATTATTAATTGGTAGCTTGGGATGAGTTAACTCCACAGTATTAGTGTGTGACTTAATTCTGAATAGATTGTATAATTATTTGTCTACTTTTTGGTGTATATACACATTAATAGATAAATGTGAATAAATAAAATGTTAGACCCAGTCTATTGTCTCAGTAAAGATATGGGATTAGCTGATCTGTGCCTGGTTTGTCTTGGAACATGATTGTGCCATGCTTCTCTTAAGTCCCTTATGCAATTTCTAGCTTCAAAAAACTTTAATGTATTTGTTCAAAAAAATTCCATTTAAAAGTAATTGCAAAACCCCTGAAAAAAAATTATCTGTATAATAGTGTCAGCTACTAATATCTTTAAATAGAATCATAGAGTGTTAAGGTGTGGAAGGGCATAAGCATTTGTCCTTTTAACCTCTTGACTTGTTTTCATTTTTTCAGATGACATTTCCCTCATTTTTGTTAGTTTACAATGTACTCTAAATTCCATTTAGGAGAAACAGAGGAATTAAAAATTCCAGAACTGTGGAAGTGTTTCTTTAAAAGGAAGGTGGTTTCTCCTTGCAAGTATTTTTACATAGATGGGTGTGAAACTGCTTCCTACGAACTGCCTTTTTTTACTTAAAAGAGAAATTACCCCAAATGTTAAAATATATCTTAACATGAAAGTTAGGTGGGTTTTTAAAAATTTAAAAATATTTTATGTGTTCTTGTTACCAGGAGACAGAAAAGAAGTTGAACTTATCCTTTATGTTTTTACCAAACTTGCAAATGTATACTTCTTAGAAATGGCAAGTACTGCAGAAAACATCCTTTCATCTAATTACCTTTCAATTACAGATAGTATCAAAAATAAATTAGTTTTATAATAAAATTTTAGTTATTCTTGTTGTCAAAAAAGGTGTGCTATGTAGAATCTCTGTTTTTCTTTTGTTTGTTTGCAGTTATGCCACTTCATTTTTCTTTTTTTCTTTTTAAGAGAACAAGTACGATTTAATGGATTTGGGATTTTTATCTTCATTGTGTATCCTGGAGCATTTGTTGACCTCTTCACAACTCACTTGCAGCTGATATCTCCTGTCCAGCAGTTAAGGATATTTTGTGCAGGTAATAGTTTGTGCTTTTTTATTAAATCTTTGCTTAGCACCATTACTTATTCTAAGGCATCATTTGTGAATCTTTGATTGAGTACTTAAGGTTTAGAATGAATAAGTACCAAAGCTTCTCTTTACCTAATGGTGATCCTTCTGTTCTGAACCAACGTTGGCATCTCAGAAAATCATTTAATCATTACTGTCCTTATTGAGCTGCTTTCTGGGCTAGAGATGTCAGTTTCTAGGATCTTAAATGAGTACCAATTTCCTGTCATGAAAAACATTATTGTATTCTAGATCCAATTGAGAATAGTCATGCATAAGAAATTCCAGTCATGTGGTTGGGGAAGAAGTGTGGTTTCTGATCTTCCTCTCATGAGAAAGAGCTGTTATACCAGGTGCAGAAGTTCCTCTGTTTTTTGTGTATTGCTTGGGATATTTCTGCATATCATATGGCCTAAGTAGCAAAACCTTGGAGCACACAAGCTGTGAAATACTCAGCCAGAGTAGTGGTATGAGACCAGGACTTCCTGTCACAAGTCAACATCCTTGAGCAATTCACTACCATTTTCTGCAATAGGAGCAATCTAATTTTCAGTAGTACTGTAAGTGGTTTTCACCTGGCTGTGAGTTGTGTTACTGTGCAGGTTACCGTGTTTTGATGTTGCCATCAGGAGGAAATAAAGGTTAAAACACAAACATCCAAAGAGAATCATAGCTTATGGCTCCAGATATTTTTGAATTGATATTTTTGAAGTCTCTGGCTACTGGGAAGTAGAGCCTGGTTGCTGTGAAAAGTCAAACTGAGACTGTATTGTTCTGCCTGAACCACTTGTATGATTATTTCTAGAGACAAAGTGGTTCCCAAAGAACTGAAATAGAGATAGAAAAGTTACTATCTTGGTTTAGTTCTTGATACTGATGTTTTTCTGTTGCAGGGCACAGTAGGCTGGCAGCCAGCCTGTTGTAATGTTTAGTTACTAACATTGTTTCTTGAATATTGTGTCTAAAACATCATATACAGGGTGGGCATACAGAAGCCTTTAGCAAGCATGTTTTCAAGCTTTCATAAATCAAGTTAATAATTACAAATGTTAGGTAAGTAAATATGTCTGTATCCCAAATACCCTGATCAACAAAAATCATTCACTACAATAGGCTAACTTTTATGAAGCCCTGTTAATCTATTTCCATTTCCATCTACTTTGAACAGAACTGAAAGAAAAGGCATACTGAATTTCAAAATGTGTTGCTTAAATAGATTCCTGAGACAGTATCTGGAAAAATAAAATTCTAAACTGTAATAGAAAATAATTGCGTGCATGTTTGATGACAAGCAAACACCTATAATAATTTTTCATGTTTCTTGGGAAACCTGAAATAAGGGATCACAAGGCAGGAGCAAATGTGTTGCAAGACTGGGTAGCATGAATGGCTCGTTTTCAGTTAGGTGTAACAAATTAATGCATTGTTTTGCAGTTTATGGTAGGTACGTTTCAGAACTAGGATGTTTGATCATGATAAAATGTGATATTCAGTAAACAACCAATTTGTTTTTATTTGTCAGAACAGCTGAATGAACCTATTCCTGGTGTTCAGAAATTTGAATTTAGAGAGGCATGCTCTCGGATTTTTGTATGGCAGCTACATAACAGAGCTAGACTAGAGGCCAATACCAAGTACTCTTTTTGCAGTCCAGCTATAGTCTGGAGATTACAAAATACATTTGTTGTACAGCAGATGGCATCATGAGTTCAAGAATAGGAAATGAGTGTTCTTGTAAGACTTGTGATATTTATAGCATAATTCCATGCCTACTAGATAGCTGAAAACTGATTCTGTGCAGCACTTTCTTGTAATTAGTTCAAATATGTGTATTACTTTCTGAGATAATTTTTAATACATTTCATCTTGTCTTTGACAGGAGTTAAATATTTTTGGGATTTTTAAAAAATTAATTAATAGTTAATTATTTTAAGGTGGTTTAGGTAGGGTTGTGTAAAGTGTCCCTTTTTAAATGTAAGTAATTAGGCATCCAAGAATGAGGCTGTTTTAGCAAGATGAAGTTGAAGGTAAACTGAGCAATGTGCCTCTACAGGTATTCTCATTTTGAGCATGTTTATTTTTCTGTGGATCACCTGGGATGAGTTTGAAACCTTTCTACCTTAGACATTTTGCTGTATTTCACACAGCAAATGGTGTATTTGGTAGCAAGGCCCATGTGTCCCAGATGTTTGAAAGTATTCCTTGTTACTGTCTAGCAGTTCCATCACCTCTTTTTTATTATTAACTATTTTAAGGATTGGGTTTTTTCAGTTTACTCTGTGTAGCAGCCACACTGATGAAAAGAATTTTGTTTCCATTTTACATTTTTGTCTTCTGTTAAGCTGAAAAAATATTTTTAAGATAAAAAGGTTAAAACAATAAAGTTAAAATATTTACTCACTACTTCTGGATTTGTTGCACATAAATGTGTCTATGTGAGATAAGGAGAACTGATTACAAAAACATTTCCTCTATCTGAGTTCCTTTCCATGAGATACAATTAAAACTATAGAAAGAAATTACTTTAAGAAGCATCTACTATGGAAATGGCAACAAATCCTTACTTCAAGAACTCCAGAAATGTCTCTCATTTCTGCAGCATTAGAAGTGTAAAAGAAGACCAGGTGAGATGTACAGGTAGACAAAGGAGATAAGTCTGCCATATGCTATGATTTCTGTGTTATATATACTGCAAGAAAAATAGATTTAATATATTTTTAAATATATTTACTTCAATTCCTGCCCTGTAACTGCACTGTAAGTATAGAATTGAATCAAACTCCTCATAACAAGATGAAGCACTGTAAGAAGGAAATAAAGATTCTTCAACATTGAAAAGTTTTCCTGCATTGTTCATACAAAACTGTTTGTCTGAGAACACAAACTAAATGAGAAAATTTGTGTAGTGCTGAATGTGGAAAGCCATAAAGCTTTGATGGTGAACACCAACTGTGTATTATGATAGTGGCTCATTGCTTCCTATGGAGAACCACATACTGTAAAGATGGCAATTGCAAATATGTTCCCCAGAATAATATGTCAGGAAATGCTGATTGTACAATTTAGTTCCTTGATGGCATTTTAGGTCCATATTTTCTTGTAGAAGAAGCCTTTTTTTCTAAATAATTTTCTAAATTCATTTGGCACATATATATGTAATAATTTTAATTGAAATCATGTGTATTACCATGACAAATACTAAATTGCAAGTAAACGTCAGACATCTTGCTCTCTAGGATAAACACTATGTATTCAAAAATAAGGCCATTTATTGAGATTCTTAAATTCAACAGTTTATTGTGGTAGAAGGTAACACGTAATACATTTCATTCTGTATTTTAACAATTGATTCAGAAGCCCAGTTTTTCTTCTGGGTACACTGCCCTCTGATAGTTAGAAACGTAGTGGTACATGAAATCTTATCCTGGTGGAATGACACCTTAGAAATGGACATACTGCTCCCCTGTCTTTTTTGGTAGTATAATTCTCAGGGGCTTAGAGGTTTCTGTAAAACTCCCTTACAAAGTGCCATCATAGAAGCTAAAGTTTGTAAAGTAATCTATGTACTCTTCTTTTATGCCTATGTTCACAAATTAACTTTACATTCATTCTTACAGTAATTATTTCAGGAAAGTTAATTAGAAGGCAGCTGTAGGATCATTTCAAAACCAGGTTTTTGTATTAGTGTGTATTTAGAAACTTGATTTTTTGCCTTCTTTTTAGGGGTGTGGCATAATTTTGTTCTTGGTGTTGCAAGTTTCATGGTTTTGTTTCTGCTGCCGGCCATTCTTTTCCCTTTCTATTACACGGGTGTTGGGGCACTTGTCACTGAGGTCGCAGAGGTAAGAGAGAGATTTGCTGTTTCCATATAATATGCTTTGTGACCTGAAGTGTACCTGTATCTCTAAATATCACAATCAGATTTGGTCAGTGCAGCGCTTTGCAGAATCTAATATATTGAACAACTTGCTTTAAGTTTTCTTCTCAGTCTCATGTATTTTACTATTAGTAAATAAAGGAACATGGTGTGAATAATGATAGACTAATCAGCATACTATAAAACTGTTGAGACATTTGAGATGAGTTTGCAGATTTATTTCTGGGGGTTTTTTATCTGTTTTTCAGTAGTATTGGCACAAAGCAAATCTACCGGAAACTGCATTATCACTCCATTTACTGCTATCTGGTTTTAATGTTAAAGATTATTTGAGCTGATTTCCTTGTTTGGTCAGCTGGAAGCAAAGTACAGATAGACTTCTGGGATTCTGGAAAGGAATGATTTTTTTCTGACTTAATCAAATACAGCACAGTTGAATAGCAGAGCTGAAATGATCCAGTCCTTCTTGGATCTGAAAGTCAACTGATAAAACTCAGGAGAAAGTGACATTTATTATGCATTATTACTGTAGAAAGTATTGGTACACCTGCTTTCTTGAAAAGTTCAGAGTATTAATTTAAGTTACTTGAACGTAATATGTTGTGATTTTTCTTACCATTTTAACCTGTATGAAAATAATTATTCAAATTTGAAGATGTCTCCAGGATACTTGGAGACTTCCCTTTCCCTCCCCTTTCCCCCTATTTCCCTCCATTTTTTAGTGTCTTAACTTAAAGATTTGATAGTATTCAGTAGAACTGTAAACTAATCTTTGTGGTTTTAACTACAGTAATATGACTGACTTCACTGTTTTTCTCAGGATTCTCCTGCCAATGGACCGAGAGGTCTTTTTGTGGGAGACCTTATCACTAACCTACAAGATTGCCCAGTTTATAATGTGGAAGACTGGAATTCCTGTCTGGGAGACATTTCAGAGAAGTCACAGGTCGGCTACTGTGTAAGTGCAGCCACCCTACAGCAATTAAGCTTTCCAGCTAGAGGTATGACTTTAGGTGCTCTCCTCATTATTTTATATATTAATTAATTTATATTTTAATTTGATCATGTCTTAAAGACTACTTTGGATTTAGAATTTGTTGTTGGGGTCAGATTTCTTGTAAGTCAAGTCTGTTGTCCTGTCTTAAGCAGTTACCAATGTGCCGTGCTGTTTTGTGAAAACTGAAAGTGAGGGAGAGCTAGACAGAGGAATTTCTCTTGTCTTTCAGTCATCCTGTACAAATATCCTGTATGATCTGAATAATAAAATTTGCTTCTTCAGGATATTGCTGAACTTGGTTCTTAGCAGTAGTACAATTATCTCCTCTATTTTAAGTTCTGTTAAATGGATCAGCTCAGTGATCTTTTGCAGCTGTAAATTCCACGTGTTACCTCACAGCTTTGATCAGCATGATGTTGCAAATTGTATGGCTTAACCCAATGATGTGCTTTATTATGGTCACTCCTTCAGATATGTCTCCTTATAGGGTTTTATGTCATTGCCCATAAACTCAGTTTTGTCTGGATTGCACATACTGCTTCTGGAAGTCAGTCTACTTCCTTCTGTTTCCATTTATACGTTAGAGTGCTTGTTGCTGTAAGGGCTTACCCCCAAAAAAACAAACAAAAAAAAAGAAAACAAAAAAGGAACTGAACTAAACTAGAACAATAAGCAAAAATTGAGTAGAACAAAAAAGAACAGTCAGGTTAAATTGGCTAAGTGTCTTGTGACATGACCTGAAGCTCTCTAAAATTTCTTTCATGCAAGGATTCATGGAAACTGAATTCCAAAGCTAAGGGGCTGCTGCTGAGCAAAATCTATATGATGCTATTCAGAGCTTTAAAATTGTCGCTGCATTTTTCCATTGTACTGGAAATAAACAGCAGGTCAGGCAACTCGACTGTCCATGGTTTTGATGCACTATAGTACTTTTGTGAGGCTGAAAAAGTAATTCTTTTTTTGGTACATAAAGAAAGTGATCTTATAGCTGGTACTAAGATAAATATTCAACCTGGAAACTAGTGGAATATGGGTAAGAACCTGCTTTTAGAGATCTGAAAGTTTGGATTATACCCCTGAAGAGGAGGGCAACTTTGGCACCTGCTTGCAGCTGGGCAGGGATGGCAAGAACCAATTCTCAGATGCTGTAGGTATATGTATCCTCAGATTCTGCTGTTCTCTGAATCGCAATTTCAGTCATGGGTAATAAAACTGCATATTCTGCAGATGAACCAGTCCCATTTAGATTGAAATACTAGAGGCTTAATGCTGGAGACTCAATATCGCTTCCAAGCCTGGGTGCTGTATTGTGTTAGCAGCCCATTGTCCCCACTGCTGCCTTCTAATCAGACCAGTCTGTCTGCATTTTCTGAGTCATAAGCCTCCAGCAGTGAGAAATATTCCTCTGAAATTAAAAGAACTCTGTTTGGTCTCCAGCTGTTGTCATTTGTCAAAATCTTGACAGTTCACAACTTGACATAAATACAGAATATTGATAAAAATGTATATAGCAAATGGACTCCATCTAGTTGACCATAAAACAAATAGAGAGGGAACTATCTGAGTATGAAGCTAGAGAAAAAATAATACCCTAAGGATCTTCTTGAAATTTAAAAAAAAAAAGTGTTTTCAATGTAGTTTATAAGGAAACAAATATCATGGTCATTTACTATGCAAAACTATATGTGGTTTCTTAGCCTCAGGGTACTTGAAAAAACGTTTGTACGGTACAGTGCTTGCACCTGTAAGCTCCAGGCATAAAGCTCCATGTCAGTGGACTGCAGGTTATGCACTGATAAATCAGCAATTAGTATCACAGGCTTGATCTGCCTAAGGAAGGGACTGCAGTTGCTGTGATACAGATCCTTACTGTGACCATTCTTCTCTGTGTGTGTGTGTTTGAGCTGTTGTTGGACAGTAAGTTAGGCTTAATTCATTTAAAGAGCATATGTACAAAGGTTCTTTACCAAGTTAAAGCATGGTTTAAAACATCATTTATTCACTGCTGCAGCCATCAAGGCTTGGAAAGCTTTCAGAATCTGAGTGTTGTAAAGGCTTTCATCATGTAAAAAGTATGTTTTGAGTCTTGGCCATAGCCAGCCAGTGAAATCAGTACAGTAGTAGCTAACAAATTTCTATTCCAAACGTTGGTGCAGGTTAGGGGCAATGGATATAAAAGTGTTTTGCAACTTGTAATGCTCAAAACATTGCAGTGGTAGATCCCCAGTATCTCAAGGAGATTCATTAAGGTGAAAAAATCAGTATGTGACATGATTGAAATCATGTGACATTCACACATACTGGTGGTGAAGCTTTATTTTTAGTTGTGACTGAGCCTCAGCTAGGCTGTATGAATTACTGTAATTCTTGAAGGCCACAGGATGATTGTTTTACTTCATTCAGAGACTAATTTTTTTCAGGAAGTTACTCTAATACTGATTATTTGCTCTATGCCTGTGTTCTTTAGTCTACAGAAGACTTGATGGCACAGTTGAATGTTGTAGTAACAACAGCCTCACAGACATTTGCTTTTCATACAGCAATAAGTTGGACAGCCATCTGGTAAGTTACTTAAACTGCTAATTCTCTTTGGTAAATCTAATTTTTTTTATATTAAGTAGTAATATTTACCGACACTTATGCAGCATACTCAAGAATACCTACAGTTTGTAATAAAGGTATATATGCATACTGTTCTCCCAATTACAGCTTAAAAAACCACAAAAATATTAGTTTTGATTTTTCCCATAATCAAGCAGGGGGTCTCTGGAAGAATCATAAAACATCTTAGACACCTCATTCCTTTAGGCAGAAAGACACCTCAGTCATTTTCAGTATTTTGGATGCACAGTACTGGTGAGAAAGAACAACTTCTGAGAAGAAGGCGAAATTGCTTATTTTAGTGTTTCAGTCTTTAAAGGTATTGGGCACTACAGGGAAAGCAAAGCCCTGGACTATCTGTTCATTTATTTTGTCTGAAGCCAGCAGTGCTACTCCCTAAATTAAAATAAAAACATGCAGGAGAAGTCATAGAGATTGCCCAGTTTCTCAAAATAAGGGCCCATACCTGAATATTTTTTCACCATGTAGATATTTCTTGTCACATAGAAACGTAAAGTTTCTCAGTAGGATTTTGACTTGCTCCCTTATAAAAGGGTTTAGCATTGTTCCAGTGCCTAAAGGGGCTACAAGAAAGCTGGAGAGAGACTTATCACAGGGGCATGTAGTGATAGCACAAGGGGGAATGTCTTTAAACTGAAAAAGGGCAGGTTTAGATAAGATATTGGGAAGAAATCCTTTACTGTGAGGGTGCTGAGGCACTGGCACAAGTTGCCCAGAGAAGCTGTGGATGCCCCATCCCTGGAAGTGTTCAAGACCAGGCTTCATGGAGCTCTGAGCAGCCTGGTCTAGGGAAGGGTGTCCCTGCCCATGACTGGGGTTGGAATGAGATATCTTTAAGGTCCCTTCCTACCCAAGCCATTCTATGAGTCTATGAAAATACCGAAATGTTTGTTAAAATACGTGTTCCATACTGACAGTGATGGAATATTTCTGTTCATTCTCTTTACAAGCAAAAGAGTACAAGAATCAACTGTGTAAACTTTTCTACATGTACCAGTTTGTTATTGTTTTGACCTCTAGTGATAAATACCCGAAGAAATTCAAATAAATTAGTTCCGAATCTGCTATGTTTACAGTTTCTGCAGTGGTAAACTTCCCACTCCAGGGTGTTTTTGTGGTATTTAACCACTAAGAATTGAACACATTCCAGCAATTCATTTGAAATATGGCAGTGGCAGCAAGATTTGATACATCACTATCCTTTTGAGCCTTGGCATTCTTAAGCTTATAGCTGCTACTTATGAACAGAGAAGAAATAAAAACATTCAGAACCCTGGGATCTTGTGACTTTCAAGTGTCCTTAGACTAGCTGTGAGTTTTTGAAAAATTATTTTAAATGGTCCTTGCAATGCTATACAGCAGTTTTTGAAGTGCGTCTTTTCCCTCTCACTAGAGTAGAAGGAGTTTGTGTAAAGGTTAATGGTGAGGGTCTGACACTCATGCATTTTTGGGGAGTGCAGTGATCAGGCTGAGAAGGTAGAAATTTTTTTTTTTCCTCCTAAGGCAAACAGTAGATTAGGATTCCTTGCTTCTGTTTTTAGAACAAAAGGAAAAGTGTCACTGAGATTTTACAAGAGACATGAAGGGGAAAACTAATTTCCTGTTCCCTTCTGCTGTACTGTCTTTGACCTGTGGGGAGCAAGAAAGATCTGGTCTGTCAGACTTACAGAGTGAAAGAATGTTATAGGCAGGGGTTGGGGCACAGCACTGCATCAGGTCCTGTGTTCATCTCAGTTGAGAACAGTTTCTTAGCTACCACACATCTGGTGGGTTTGTCGGTTTATTTGCTAAAACTTCAGCTTGAACAGGTAAGTCACTAGGATGTTGATATAGGCTCTGTCCATTAGAAATCACTGACCTATGTTAAGATGCCATGATTTTTTGTTGTGCATGTGTGTACCTTTCCAGAAACAGTTGGCTTTTATTTTGGTATATGTATATAACCCTCCCTTCCACATTCCACAAAATATGGAATGATTGCTTGAATATGTAGCAGGCAGAGATTCTTCAGGATTTGACAACAAAAAACTAGGAAAAAATCAGATTTCAGCACTTCATGGGCTTATATCGGTGAGGCATGTCTTTGCTTTTAAAAGGCATATATAGTTCCTTTTATTTTGATCTGTTGGAAAATACCTTTACCTCTCATAATCCTTTTAAATGCCCTTTACAGTATGCCTGTCTGCCAGCACGGAAAGTTATTGAAGCCAGCAAAGTTTGTCGAACCAACATGGACTGCCATAAGGACTTTGTTCCAAGCTTTTGTGTAACTCCTTCTTTGGAGAACCAAACAAGGCTAATCAGGGTAAAGCATCCACCCCATATTGACATGCTATATGTAGGACACCCCATGCATCTTCAGTACACAGGTTGGTATTATTTATTGAAAGTTTAGCAAAAACAATCTCTAATATGGTTTCCTTTGCCTGGCTGCTTAAACAAGGTCTTGGAGTGCTTCTTAGTTAATTTGTTTAAAGCAGAATCCATTTATTGTTACAGCGAGTGGAGAGACATGGACTACTCAGGCCTAAAATGAAATGTGCACAGTGCAGTGAGTTACGAAGGTAATAGAAACCATGTGTGGTATGAGATGGTTGTTTTTTCAGAAAAGTATGAAAGGGCTATTTCTAGAACAGATCTTATTCAGGTTAGTCATAGGAACCAGGTACCTGCATTTTCCTAACGCATAAATGTCTCAAAATGCTATTGTAAAATCTGTAGGGCGCCTTGCTCCAACACCTTGGCTGGAATAATGGAAGCATGACTGCTTAAATCATACCTAATATCCAAGTATCTCTTACAGGTTGCCATGACTACTGAGCCACAAGTGTTATCTCAACAGAGTTTTTTCCTTATTTATTTTTTCATTTGACTGCCCTAAATTAAATAACACACAGCATTTTAGTTCCTTACTTTAAAGTTCACCGTGGCTTTCCTTTGGGCAAACTTACGTACTTGAGCCAGGTATATAAACGAAAAGTAATTCTGCTCCAGAAGTGAGTATGGAAAGAATGAACAAACTCATCAACATCTTACTTGGTAGCTTGAGTGGCATGGTAAAAATTAGCTTCAGGTGGGCTTTAAGAAGTTTGAAGTGTTAAATTACTATCCCTTCCTGTGAAGAACATATCTGTTCCTCACAGACAGCTGAAACTCTGAGGGTGATATTACCTAAACACCTTGGAAGTATCTCCTTAGCAAGGCATTGTACTTGTCTGAATAAGCACTTGAATTAGGTATAAAAGAGCTTTAGAAACAGTGATGAAATCTGGTGGTGTAAATCCATTCTTGCATACCATATATTTTTAGTTAATCTGTCAGTCTTTATCTTTCCATGCTGGTAATTTGATATTCTCTGAGGAGTTACTTATTTCACCTTTTTTACGATATACCCTCATTTAAGCCCAAAAGATGATCTTTTCATTTGCTACTTCTGGCTTCATGCCATTTAGGAGGAAAACATTGTTCACTTGTGTGTTATCAGCACACAGTACTATATCTGATGATTTTTATTTCAAATGCAGCAACATATTTTAAGAATAGAGTTTTATAATTATTCAGAATCCCTTTTCTTGGTCTTTTACAATACAAACTATTGGTACTGAAGAACAATTGATGTTGTTCTCTTTTCTAATACATTGGAGCAATGGAGTTTTCGTTGGTATTTCCTATTGAACAGTAATTCTGCAAAAGAATTGAACCTGCCAGTCTTTCAAAAGTCAAAAAAGAATGTTATTACATTTACAGTGGTAGTTCTTCTTGAAGAAGTTACTTAGTGAATATACTGTTTGCATACATGTAGGAATATAATTGTGAAGTGATTTACCCTTGGAATTCTGAGCTGAATGTATTAATTTGAAAGCTAAAAGCTTGATTTTATTACCGACTTTGCTGCAAATGCAATCTATGCTCTATGTTCCCTTTGGAAAAACACCAGACCTAAAATGATAGGATCCTGGCTTGGGTAGCAGGCAGTCGCTGTACGATCATAGAGTTTCATGGATTCCAGTGGAACAACTAAATATTTCAGACTTAGCTTTGCACTGTACAATACTGACTGGTGCCAACCTGTTTGGTGTGCTTTTTTTTTTTTTAATGTGACTGATCAGAATGTGGTAACTGCTTTTTACAGTTAAAAAAAGAAAATTATTTCTTCCTCTACTGTGTGAGCTTTGAAATAGGACTATGTTTTGTAGTGAAATGAAATGCCTTATTCTTCAGTGTGGTCTTTCTGCCTGCAGGAAACATTACTTTTTAGAGTAGTGCTACATTTAACACTCAACATGATACGGGAATTGTAGTACTAGTGTGTACTATGACTTTATTTTCTCCAGAAATGTCACTAAAGTAATGTTTGAATAACATTCTAAGATTAAGCATGTATTATTTTCTGCTTAGGCTTGTATTGTTGTCATGTTAGTCCTGATGTATGGATAAACAGTAATTATTTCGTATTTTCATTTGAAGGTAACTTCCAGATAACATATTTTTTAAAAAAGTATATATCCATATTAGCTACTTAGAAGAAATAGCCCCTACAGTTTATTTCTATTAAATCTTTCCATTGCCTTAAATTAAAATATACTAGCAAAAATATTTTTTGTTGATATGGAGGCTGTATATAGCACTTGTTTCCAGTATTTAAAAAATAGCAAAACTGTAAAGAATTATAATCCTAAATGAACTTACAGTGACAGAGATTTGGCCAAAACTAAAACAGAAGAATGATTAGGAGTGCATGTTGTTTGGGACAGACGCATTGATTAATGCTTTTAATTAGCGTTCTTTCTGTAAAAAGTATCTAATGTTATCCAATGTAAATTCATACTGTCGGTTTAATACACATGGTATTAAATCTTTTAAACTTTTCTTATTGCAGCCCAGTTATGCTCTAGAGGCTCTTCCTGTGTTGGACAGTTGATATGTAAGGTTGAAATGGAGGGCCCTGTCAGTACTGCCATGCAAATTTGCAGTGTTTCTTCTTTATTATGTGTGAGGGGTTTTATTCCCTCTTGTCATTTCTAATATTGCAACATTTTTGCTTTCTTCCCCAGCCCTTGTGGGTTGGGAAGAATCTGGCGACTAAGATTTGTATTGGGAATTCACACTACTTGAGGAAGCATCATTATCCCTGAATGTTACTCTTGTCCATCATGGACCAAAACCTGTAAGATTTCCTTCACGAAAAGAAGACAGAACTTACCTAGAAGATAATTTCCTCAAGCTAGATCAGTCTCCTACTTCTGTTGTATCTGAGTCTTCTAAAAAAAAAAGCCACTTCCTGGCTTTGGGGATGTTTATGAGCAACAACAGCCATAATCCATGGTGAAGGTCTTTCTGGTACAGCCTATTCTCTCAGCATTTCTGTGCTTGTTTATTATTGCTGAGGATGGTCCTTCTTTGCTTTTAACCCATGGTTAAAGGATTACACATACAGTTCTTTGAGACCACACAGAAATAACTCATGCCATGCTGTCTGTCTCTTCCACAGCATACACGCCCCTTCCCCCACAAAGAAGTTTTGAAAAGCTCTTTGGTCAACCTAGTTTTCAAGTCACTTCTAATTAAAATCATATCTGTTGTGAATTCTTCTCAATATTTGCCAACACCGTCTAGCATTAGCCAACAAAAGAAATGTTATTTCCAGGTCAAAGAATTGTTTAATTAGAGTGGGAAAACAATGACTGTTTTCTCTCACCCAGGCTCATTGCTGTTCACCTCTTCCCAGCAGTGTCTTTTTGAAGACAAGCCTGGAGACCATAATTTCTGTAATTCTTCTGTTATTCTTCAGAGGACAAATTTGCCTATTGCCATTAGGTTTGGTCCATTACGACCAGTAAATTGATTGCCTCATGTTACAGTCTCTAGAGCTCAGTCCAGCAACTTCCTGAAGAGTTTCTTTGTGTTTGGAGCTTGCTTCTGCAGCAAGGTTTGGAGTTTAGATCCATGTCTAGTGGCTGTCAGTGACAACAGTTTATTGTAACAAAGTGGGAAGAAGATCAGTGATCCATTTCAATGTAGGCTTAACTCCAGGTTCAGGATGATGACTTGGTAGTGGCCATTAGGTGTTTGTCAAGAGGCAGTCAAGCTTTGAAACTGCAGCATTTTGCAGTGTATGTCTTTTGAAACGTTTGAATACACTGGGTGCATCAGCCATTTTGCTATTTTGGCTCATGAACAGGAGTTTTGATCAGATATTCTGATACCAGCCTTCAACTTGACAAGTTTGCTTTGGATATCATTTGACCTGTGCGTACAGGCAAACGGGGTAATGCAAGGCTGGAGAGCAGCCCTGCAGAAAGACATCTGAGTGTCTTGGTAAGCAGCAAGTTGAACATGAGCCAGCAGTGCCCTGGCAGCCAGGAGGGTCAGGCGTGTCCTGGAGGGCATCAGGGACAGCATCGCCAGCCGGGCAAGGGAGGGGATTGTCCTGCTCTGCTCTGCACTGGGGCAGCCTCACCTCCAGTGCTGGGGGCAGTTTTGGCCGCCACGATATAAGAGAGATATAAAGCCATTAGAGACCATCCAAAGGAGGGCTACAAAGATGGTGAAGGGTCTAGACAGGAAACCATTTGAGGAGCAGCTGAGGTCACTTGGCTTCCTCAGCCTGGAGGAAACCTCATCATGGTCTACAACCTCAGGAGGGGAAGTGGAGGGTCAGACACTGATCTCTTCTCTCTGGTGACCAGTGACAGGACCCCAGGAAATGGCCTGAAACTGTGTCAGGGGGGAGGTTTAGGTGGGATATCAGGAAAAGGTTCTTCACTCAGAGGGTGGTCAGGCACTGGAACAGGCTCCCCAGGGAAGAGGTCATGGCACCAAGCTTGACAGAGTTCAAGTAGCTTTTGGACAATGCTCTCAGGCACGTGGTGTGAGTTGGGGATGTCCTGTGCAGGGCCAGGAGTTGGATTTCATGATCCTTGTGAGTCCCTTCCAACTCTGGATATTCTGATACTGTGCAAATACTTGTGTGAAAACTGTCCCTTTTATTCAGAGAAAAAGAGCCGATCCTGGAGGCTGTTGGTCATGTTTCTGTCAGCCCAACCCCTACCCTAGCAGGCCCACCTTCAGCTTTGTCTGGAGGCCTGGGCCAGCAGGTTTGGGGGTGGAGGGGGCTGTTTCTAATGTGGCTGGGGCTGGGCAGTTTCAGCAGCTGCTGAAGGGCAGCCGAGGAGGGGCAGGGGAAGAAGGACAGCTCAGGGATCAGATGTGTGACTTTCTTAGGGCTACTGCAGTGGCAAGCCAGGTTCGGGTGAACTGGGCTGGCTGTCTGAGCCGGGTGCGATCAGGCCGGTGCGTTCCTGCTGGTCTCCAGAGAGACGCCTGTGGAGAGAGGAGGTGGCTAAGCTGCAGGTGAGACACCGGGACTCTCCTCCACAGCAGGGCCCAGAGCTGGCAGGGCTCACCGCTGCACACCTTGGCTGAGGCACCACCAAGCAGGGATATTCCTCCAGGCAGGTACAGTGGTCAGCAGCAGGTGTCAATGCATCTCTTGCTTCCTAGAGCAATACCACCCCTCACTCTTTTTCATCCTGACTTTGTTTTGCTTCTGCCTGTTGCTCATGCAAGCTATTCTTGTCCAGGCAGGCTCAGTTTGAGCAAACTGAGCTCCAGTCGAAGTAGGCTCCCCAAGAGAAGACCCAGAAATTAAGAGGCCGGTTAAAGCTGCTGACAGCTGCAGAAGCCTCAGCAGAGTTTTTCAACCAACCATTAACTTGCTGCTGCACAGCAGCCTGACTAGAAATGCTTTGTGGCTGTGTGCTGCCTTTGAAGGATGCAGGAGCTGTGGGGGGATCTATGACTCACCGTTTTCTCTCACACCACCAGCAGATTGCGAGAGAACACATCAGTATCCCAGCTGGCACAGCAACCAGGACTATCACTATGCCTATCATACAGCCTGCTCCATGACAGAAAATACTTTCGATGTGCTCATGGGCATTAGGAACTTGTTTGGTCGTTTCTCCAGCCTTTTCTGCGAGAGCAATTCAAAATGTTAGCCTGTCGTCTGCCAGTTAACCACTGGTGAACTTGCAGCACATTTGATATCACCAGAATGTTCTCTGTTTTCTCCCCAGTGCTGGTCTTGGAGGCACACTCCCACTCCCTGGGAGCAGGTTGTCCCTTGAACAGAAGTCAAATGGTCAGGAGGAGAGCACACTGGGGAGCACTGCTGCTTGGCCAGTCACTCCTTTGACAAAAACTCATCAGGCAGTTCCACCTGCAACTCTCCCTCTCTGGGCCAGCTCCCACACCCCAAGGGGATGGCCCTCACAGGAGACACTTGAGGCTTGCTCTCCCTGTCTGCCTTTTCTCCAGCATGGGCACCCCTTGCAGCCACTCTGAGGTTTCAGGATGTGTCTCCCCATAAGGGATCCCAGCAGGACTGCTCAGTACCTGACTGCTTTGAGTCTGCTTGAGGAGATTCAGCAGCTTTCTTATTCTGTTTTTCTCCAGACTTTGGCAGCACTGCCAAAAAGCAGAGATAGGTAAAGCCTCAGCATGGCTCAGGCATGGAGGATGCAGGAGGATGGGGAGGTTCCCTCCAGCTTCCCTGCCCAATATGCAAGTCAGAGCACTGATCTGGACCTCAGCTCATGAGAGGGATCCTGCTCGGGGCTACTTTTGTGCTTTGGCCATCTAGATACTCAGGGCAAGCTCTGGGATGAAGCTACAGAGGGAGCTATGTTTGTGCAATAGTCCTGTTTCTCATCGTCTCTGGAATGGGATCCAGATGTCTTGAACCCGACACGCTTTCAGCTTAGTTGCTGATGTGACATGCAAGAGTAGGCACTGGGGAAAGAGCCTGCTGCCACACAGCTGTCCTGTGCTGACCACAGGACAGCAATTACCTGGCCATGCCAGTGGCTGGCATCGGCCTTGGAATGAGCAACTTGCATTTCTCATGGAAGGAAGATTAAAAGGTAAATGTACCTTCCTCCAACTAACTTACCTGTCGGATTACGCATCTGTTTGACAATTGAAGATTTCAGCAAGCCATCAGCCTTGACATCTTAAAGAAAATTGCTCATTAATAAGCTGTTGACACATTGGTGATAATTATTCTTTCAAAGGAAGGGGCACTGGGAACTTACCTGCTCCAGGCTTGCCCAAGGGCTCCAAACCGTCTTTCTTCCAAGCTGCCAGAGAATCAGCTAGAGAGTCAGCTAGAAGCAAACACAGAGAAATGTTTCCATTGCATGTTGGGATCTTCTGCTTTTGTGTACGGAAGCACTGGACGGGGGGTCAGGTAACAACGTGGGAGCCAGATGTCAGTAGATTGCCAGAGCTGCAGAGGAGGACCTGGGGACCTCTGAGCTGGCAGCTCAGCACTCTTTAAACACAATGTGTAACACCCCTGGAGGAGAGATGGACCCTTGGGACTCTTAACAGGAGACCGCCCACACAGAGGAAACCCTCAGTAAAGCACTGGAGGAAAAACCATCTTCTTGGTGAGAAGACCCCACTAGCCCATGAAAGGCTGCACCAGTGCTGGCGGCTTACCTGCTACCTGTGATTTCTGTGGAGCATAGGTGGCAGCCATGGGATGTAGGACCATCAGGAGGATGAGGAGCGAGAGGAAAGGACGGTGGTCAAGGGCCATGATCCCCTTTCCACCGCACTGCTGCTGCTGCAGTCAGGGATGGGGGCTGAGCACTTGGTTCTTATGGCCAGTGCAGCGCCATGGGGCTCTGTGACCTCATGGCCCCATGCAGCCAGGGCAGGGCTGTGTGGGGATGGTACTCAGGGGGCAGGGCTGTGTGGGGCTGGCACTCAGGGTGCTTATGGACAGCTGCTGGAACCCCGTGGGGCTGTGTGACCTCATGGCCCTGGAATGAGCGGGCAGCCAGGGTGGGGCTGTTGGGGGATGGAACTCTGGGAAGCTGCCCTCCCAGGGGTAGTGGAGCACGTCCCATAGGGCAGCTCCACCCACAGCCTCCCCACAGCAGGAACACCTTCTACAAGTTTGCAGACAATGCCAAGCTGAGTGGTGCAGTTGGCACACCTGAAGGATGGGAAGCCATCCAGAGGGACCTGAACAAGCTTGAAAAGAACCCTCATGGGATTCAGTAAGACCAAATACAAGGTCCTGCACTGGGGCAAGCCCCTGTATCAAGCTGCAGAAGGCTGTGGTGTCTGCTTGGTTAACCAGTGTAATTTTTAAAATAAGGCTAAATGAGTATTTTAATAAAATATTGCATTTAGTTGAGTAATTTTGTGTGTAGAATAGATATAATGGAAAAAAATACTGTATCTTTGGGGCTTTTTTTGTGGTTCAACTATATTTTTACTGTCATAGGTTGATACTAAATACTGCTAGACAAACACATGGAATGTTTCAAAGAACTTCCCAGCTGTATCTCTGATAATCAGTGGCTTATCATACAGGCTTTCTTCTAGAAAGAGATTAGATACAATGAAGAAATTCCTCACTAAATATGGTGAGGCACGGAAACACATTGCTGGTAGAAATGGTGGATGCCCTGTCCCTGGTAGTGTTCAAGGCAAGGCTAGATGGGGCTTTGACCAGCCTGGTCTAGTGGCATATGTTCCTGCCTGTGCCAGGGAGGTGGGAGCAAGATGTTTAAGGTCCATTCCTACCCAAATCATTCTATGACTCTGTGATTGACTTGGATACCTCTGACATTCTGATTTGGGTGGTGTCCAGTATTTCTGTCTGTTGTGTTCTTCACTCAGTTGTCCAACAGATTTATTTTCTCTCAGGTCCCCTAAATCAAAGGTCAGTCTTAAGCTTTAATAAACAACATGACTTCCAAGCACACTGGCAATTTTGATACTGAAAAGTTCTCTGCTTGCTACCACACCAAACCCATTCTTTTTTTGGTTCTCCTTGCTATTCATATCTTTCCAACCCATGGCGTGTTTGCTGGCTGGACTTATCAGAAGGGCGTCTATTAACAGAAGAAAATGTCTTTATGTGACTGAATGGACCAGTTCTCTGCCTTATGTGGCTTTAGAACTACTTGCCCTCACCTTTGTTGCTGTGTCCTTGAATTCTTCATCGAACCTGAAGAAATCTGATCTCACTCTTAAGTAAGATATACTTAGCAGCACTTTTGGTATGTTCTGTTCCCAGTGTTCTCTTAGCCTATGGTTAAAATTCTCTAAGGGTTGGTTAAACTGTTCCTTTCCCAAGGGATGTTTGTATTGAGTAGGGTTTGATCTCTTGCCTTCAAATATCTCTGTGGAGGTACGTATTTCTTATGGCTATAACTTTTCTCCATGTAGGTGGGGAAAATTCAGGCCATTGTGGCTGGCAACTCATATCTAAAGTTGTACTTTAAAGACAGCGAGAGTATTGGTGGTACTGTGCAAGTTTATTGTCAAGGTGATTTTCTAATTCTGCATCAATTTACCCTAACCTCTTCCTTCTGGGGATAAGACTCCTCTGTACCTTCCTTTTAGTAGGAAAGGTGTCTTTCCTGCAGCTGTCACAGAGGTTTTCAAATGGTCCTTGGTGCTGGCAGACTCAGACTGCTACCCAGATGGAACAGCCCTGTACTAACAAAGTGCCTTCTGGCAGGTCTCAAACCACCACACTTTCCTTGAAGAATCTCTCAGAAACCTTTGACATGCAGTCAACTGAAGGTTCATGTACACCTTCAAAGAACAGTGTGTACAGTAATAAAGTATTTCAAGATCCTGTGGTCCTTAACACTGCAATTTTCCAGTCACTATTTTTAAGAAGGATGGCAAGTCCCCCCTCCCAGGTTTTTAAGTTGCACCAAGTTCTATCTTGAAGTCACTTACCATGTGAACACAGAAAAGAAGCCACTAACGTACTGGCTAACTGGTGTTGTGCGATGCAGCTATGCATCCCCTCGTAGCCTTTGCTTTCTCAGAGGGACTCCACAATTCTGCTCCCCATCTCCCCCACTCCTTGTACACACCACGAGCTCGGCCTCAGGTTAGGGGGATCTTCTGCAGGTACTGCTAGGGAAGATTTTTCTGGCCTTCAGAGGAAATACACGTGTGCAACCACAGTATACATGTGGACTGCACATGTTGAAAAAGTCTGGTAACTTTTATAATCTCTTTTCTTTGAAAAGTACTGGAATCACACAGTGGGGTCTTTATGACTGAAGATGCCTCTGAAAATATATATTTTAGATCTAGTTTTACTGAAATACTAACTGTGCTTTGTGTAGTGACTTTACTGTGATAGTGGCCATGTTTAAGAAAAATGTAACAGCTGCACTCTTGTAAAAACAAAAAAACAAGCAAACCCTTATTGAGATTGTTTATTTGTCCTTCAAGAAGGTCATTTCACATGTGATTTTTCTGCAAAATTATAATCTAAAATTCATAATGTTATAATCCTGGAATGACTTTTCATGCTTTGTGTATCTTTATATTTTCATTTCAGTAAGTCTCAGCAGTTTTGTACCACGACAAAACTTTCTAAGTATCGATCTGCCTGTGGTGATCGAGACGTTTTGCAAGTATCCTTTGAAGTATGTTTGTTCTTTTAAGGTAAGAAGGGAACTGTTTATAATTTAGTGACCCAGCAAAATTTCAGTTGGATATCATTTTAGACAGGATGCCATGAAATATTGCTGTAGAGATTTGACATCTTTATCCCATCTCTGCATTGATTATTGTCCATGTGCCAAGCTAAAAATGAAATCTCTAACTTTCTTGAGCTTAAGAGCATATTTTTGGTCAGTGCTTTTTTAACTCTTGAGGGTGAGCCTTAACACATGTGACAAGAAAACCAAAGTACGCCTGAATTTAAGTCGGGAAAAATGAGATGTTCTTGCTAGCATTGCATTGTCAGGGTTTTATTATTTTTGTGTTATTATACTGAACTAAATAACAGGATATGGTTGGTTTTTTTATTTTTTTTCTTCAAAAGAAAAGAAAATAGCTATTCAAAAAACAGGATAATGTGGTTAACACTTGCTTATTAATGAACAAGATTATATATATAGACATACATACAGATTAGTAGACTTGAATGTGGCTGATCTTGGAACCCTTAGCCTTAGATACTGAAATGTTTATGTGTGGCTATAGAATAATTTAACTATGTAGTTCAGTTTAATAACTAGTCCACAGAACTAGAGTAAAGGTACCACATAAGCTGTCATTTTCTGGGAACACATCAAGGGTCACACGGCCCTGGCTGCTTTCTGACTCGTGTCTTCTTGCCTGGCCACTGAGAATGGAGGTAGGTACTGCAGTTAGCAAGCCTTTACCAACAGTAAAAATTATCTACCCGTGCCTCGTTCTCACGTGCACACACACGTACAGAAATCCACCCAGCTTTTATGGCTGACAGGTAAGTAGGAGAGATAGGTCAGATTTCTGATTATATTCTAGTCATTTACTAGGGAGTGTTTTGGAAAATACTGCTAATCATGATTTCATACTTGGGTATAGAATACCTTCTTAGTTCAGGCATGGTGTCAGAGCTATAACCTTCCTCCAAAAGCACACAAAGCAAGCAAAGAAGATGGTGGTTTTGCTGCTTCCTACTTTCACTCAAGTTGTGAAGAGTGCAGGTTTAAGTATCCAAACTTAGCTCTTAAAAAAATAAAGATCTATAAAGGCAATTCTCTGAGCAGGTATGTTATGGTGTAAAACTAATTTTACTCATATAATTTCTGTGGAATGGAATGGCAGCTAGAAAAATAACCTTCATATGTCTCTCTCTCTGCATCCTAGAAATAAAATACATGTATCTTTATTTTTTTTTACCTTTTCTTGGATATTCTTACGAACCTTAACTAAATTCAACCAGGTACCTCATCTCATTATCAGGAGCACTGGCAGTTATCAATGCTGTACCCTGCTTCGCTTTGGATGGTCAGTGGATCTTAAATTCCTTCCTGGAAGCCACGCTGAGCTCCCTAATTGTAGAAAAACAAAACAGAGAGCTTTTTGGATTTTTAATTTTGCTTGCTGGTAGTGCACTTTTGGCTGCCAATGTTGCACTGGGACTTTGGATGGTGACAGCGCGATAGAACATTGGATATTCTTCCATCAGTTCTCAAAGTACACAGAAATAATGAATCCATTGCCTTTTAAAATTTGTCCAGTACTGAGATTGAAATAATTCCCTTAAAATGACACTGAAAGAACAATCAACTGGTGGTTGCTGTTTTAATTTAAAACTTTACAACACCATGCCTGTGGTCATGGGAAATCTAATAGGAAAAAGTAGGAGCCTTTTTATTTACTCTTTTAAGCACTGTATTAATTCTGGAGAAATTGCATTTTATGATTTCATAGGAAAAAATCAAACTTCATTAATTCAGATCTTGAAATAAGGGAATTATTTTGCATCAAACATTTGTAAAGTGGGAGAAAAAACCAGTTTTATTTTATAATTTTAATAATTAATAATTAAATTTAATTTTATTTTATAATTGTCAGAAGATCTGTGTGGGCTCTGATCATTTCTAAACTAGCATAGACTTCAGTGACTTGTTTCAGTTTTTTTAGTCTGGTATTCTACCAAACTGGATTCTAAGAAGCCCTAAAGTCTGGGCTCAAAATGGGGAAAAGCTAGGTAAATGCATACCATGTGTTAATGGGGGGAGAGCAGCCATATGGGTTAGTGGCTTTCCTTTTCACCTGGCCAAAATGATTGGAGGAATGTCGTCCTCAGGATGTAGATGAGAAGTGCCAATGTCTGCTAAAAAAGAAGCATGTGGGAGGATAACAAAGCCCACGTTTGTGTTGCTTACACTTTCAGTTGTATATTATCATACGCAGCTGAAGTTTTTTTAAAGGCAATATTTGTCAGCAATAGCTACAAGATAACTGAAATTTAGTTTCTGAGTGCTGAAGTATGCTGTGCACAGTTTTCCTAAGTGATATGTAATGTTTGTGGTGTTTTACTCAGAAAATAATATTGTATTCTACATGTTCACAGTTGAAAGTGAAACCTATTGTTTTTATGGTGTCTATCCTCTGATGCTATGCATGTAACATGTACAGTAACTCACTGATGGTTTTCTGTATTTCAAAGGGTTGTTTTCCTTTGCTAGGATTCATTCTGTTCAAAGATAGTTAACAAAGATATTTAGCTGAAGCTGGTCTTACATATGAATTATTTAGAGGAAGAATATGGTTGTGACTTGAACTATTTAAACATTTGGCTTTGCTTTCTGAGATGAATACAGACCCTATCTTTGTTCTTAAATGAACAGTGGAAGAACAGTCAGTATTTTACTGACTGAAGTATGTCTGACACGCTTTGAAGCCCTTTAAGTCTGTAGTATTTTGTACCCAGTAGGATTATATATTGAATGTCTTGTCCTCCTGTGATATATTGCCTAGTTTATATACATCAGGTTCAATCAGAGCCTTGCCTCAATATAGGCTGATATTTAAACAAAAATGTTTTAGTTTGGGAGCCTCAATATTTGAAATAGGAAACTTCAGAAAAATACCCTGCAACTTCTGCCTCATACAGTGCTCCCCATAGGAGCTGCTGCAGCTCAGAGTTCCTTTACAGAAATAGCCTTTCCAGCAGGAACTGAAGTGGAACCTAAGCTCATGGATCCTGGCTTGCAGGGAGTACTGAAACATCCATGACCAGGTAAAATAGATTCTTTTGGCAGTTGAGGTGAAAGCCTGGGTGATTTCAAAGTGGGGCTGAGCCCAGTTCCTGGTGCTACTGCACAGGTTCATAACTGATGTTTGCATTTGCCCACTGATGTGTACTTCTGCACAGTAGCTTTCACACTTAAGATGCACTCCTTTCTTAAGATGATGTGAGCAGTAATGAGAGACCATGTTTATTTATTTGTTGCTGGCTGGTTTACATCCCTTTCCAGTGCTGCCACAGGCTGGGTGGGCCCTTGAAGTTCACCTCTGTGGGGTGGCTGGCCTGTGCCTCTCCTTTTCAGTCATTTCAACCCAGGCAAATTGGGACGGGTCCTGGTAGGAGAGAGTAAATCCTCCAATCTAGTGTGAGCTCGTCCCTCTGGGGACCATTAAAAGTAACACAAAGTGCAAGAAAGAAAAAACAAACTACACCCTGTAAGTCTAACTTGTCATCACTCCTGGAAACACACAGAGGTTTTAGAGTAGCCATTCTGATGGGCCACTCTGCCATCCCTCTGTGCACAGGAGGGTAGGAGCAGCCTGGTCCTTGCACAAGGCCTGGCTCTAAGGCTCTCTTCCAGGTTGCTCTCTCACCTCAGTGGCTGTTTACTGATCTGAGCTCTTCCTTTCAATGGCTCTGTGACACTTTCCTCTGTCTCATCCAATCTACAGTGCAGAAAATTAATTTGCACTTGGAAGTTTAATGTCATTTAGTAAGGCAGGATATTTACTTTCAAAACATGTCAAGTTTGATATTTATTTATTCATGTTGACTACAATGGCTTGGAACAATCCTTTAGCATAGTGCCTCTCATGGAGATGTAGGCAACAGATTTAGAAAAACCCAAAGCTTCTGAATTGACATGCACAAATTTCATCTTCTATAATGAGGCTGGCAGGCTGTTCCTGGTTATTTGTTGTGCTACCAAAACACGAATCTTTATCAAATGAAGCTAAAGCCAGTTTACTTTACACAGTCACTGAAGGCCACAGTTGTACTAAGTGGAACTTCAGTCTGTGTCTGACCTCATAAGCAGGAAGAGGGTGGATAAGACACTGGTCATGGCTTTAGCAAAACAGACACACTAGCACACTGTAAAGACCCTAGATATCTTGTATGGAAGAGAGAGTACTAGACGTGCTTCAAAATAATTCATGAGTCCATTTCTCCGTGTGCTAAATTTCTACTGAGTAAGGGTTGATTTAGGTATGTACAGGTGCTTTGAATCAAGACTTTGAGCAAACTGGGTATGAATGGTGACCCAGCACATCTTAGATTAGTGTGGACAAAGGTAATAGGTAGGTTGGACCGCTCTCTGAAGAAGAAGTTGTTCAGTGGATCCATTTCATTCTCCATAATCCTAACATATGGATTACATTCTGATAAGCATGGGCCATACATACACTTACTGGGAGGATATTTCCTGGGGTTTTGATCATTTATTTAGCAAGAGAAAACACAAAACTACAGAGTAATTTTTGTGTGTTGGATTTCTACTGGAGTATTTGTGATGTGTCTTTTGTTTTTTGTAAAAATAGAAAGGAAGTCTTTCCTTAAAATTAAATCATTCTACATCTTAGTCTAATTAGCCCCTCAAAATCTTTAATACAGAGTCCATCAATATAATTATAGGGCATATTGAGTGGACTATAAAACACAGCACTCTTAAAGATTGGATGGCTGCTACTATTTATGTATATACTATGCTTTTTAAATCTGTATCAGATGGAAAAAGTAATGTCTAATATTCAGAAATGTTATACTTATCTTTTGTTCGAAAGTTTCCAGAAGAATTCCAAAATTATAATCATTGTTCTACCTTGTTTTTTATTAAATTTTTTATATCAGCAAATATTTACATAGCATGTTCTGATAATGCATGATATGACATGGAAATGGCAAACTCCCTAGCATGGGGGATGTTACATGCTCTTTGCTAACTTAGGAAATTAAAACCAGCTTGCTTCTGTACAAGTTAAATGAAAGAGGCTTCCCTAGAAAAAGTGTAGACAAACTTGCAGATTAGTCATCCCAAATTATGAGCCACAGTGGAAAATTTGTTAACTCATCCTTTTTATTTAGAAGGAAACAACCAACTATATTGATATTGAAGCTTCTTTCAGTGATAATTCTGCATTTGTGGATATGTGTGTATACAAACATTTGTATAACTGATACATACATAGCCATAGGATGTATAAGTGGTTTTTTAGGGATAACTTACAGCAGTCCTCCATATTCTGCAATGTAGGCTTTTGTTTTTCTTTTTCCTTCTCTCTGTGAATTCTCTTGATGGTTTTCTCTGGATTTGAAAATAGAAACTTATGTTTTTTCCCCATAAGCAATTCTTAACTTCTTTATTAACAGCAGACAAGTAATGGGGACATGATGTAACCACAGCTGCATGAGTTTTGTTCAGCTGATGTTTAAAATATGGTTCTTACTTTCTGTGAAACCTCAGCTACAAGCATGGTAAACACTGTTTTTTCAGGGCCACTAAAAGAGGTCAGCCTTGGAATGCATCACCCTCTTATTGCTGCTGTTTGTGCTGTTCTGAATAACTGGGATGAACAAGACTGTATAGAGCATACTGAAGAAATAGTTTTCAGGACAGAACTCTCCATGGCAGGAAGGGTGTTTCAGCTTTCTTTTAATAAGGATATATTTTGTTCAATTTAACACAATCCCCATGTTCCCATAGCTTCCCATACATTTCACATGATGTCAAAGGGTGACCTGTAGGAATATTTTTAAAATAAATTATGTATGTCTTACAAATTCAGAGATCAATACAGATCTGGATATCAGTAATGACAGATGAAGAAGGCTTACAAAGTTTTATATAGCCTAGTCTGTATTTATATCTAGAGTTAAACTCTAGATATAAGTAGTTATTTGTGAAATATGCATTCTGTACACCTGCATTCAGACCAGTTTCCACAACCAGTCTTTCCTCAGCTTCGTTCTTGTAATCTTGTGAGTAAGGAATCTTGAATCTTAACACAGGTTAAGATCCAGTATTGGCAAATATTTTATACCTTCTTTATCTGGAATTTCATGTAATGCTTTCTATTGATTAGTTATTGAATGTGGCTGAGTTACCTGGGGTACGCACCCTGCATCAATGCAGCATTTGGGAACATTGCACTGGGGACTGCCAGAAAACAGCAGCTCTGTGACTCGTGGTCCTTGGGCTCATCCACTCCATCATGTGAAGAGCAGATGGCAGTGTTTAGGGGCAGTAAAGAACTTCAGTTTATGGCAGCTTTATGAAACTTTCACACTGCTGACCCGGTGTGAAAGGACAGGAACAAAGAGCAGGATATGACACTGCAATTCCATTCATTCCGTTTACATTGTCATGAAACCTGAAAAGAAGTTGTAATTAACATTTCAGAGCAGGAAGATATATTTTCCAGCCCTTCACTGAATCATTCAGTGAGTGGTGATGAAACTTTTTTCTTAACACTTTTCATTCCTTCAATAAATGTGCTGAATAAGTAGCATGGGTAGTTGTAGCTTATTTTGTAAAATGGACTTGGATATTTCTCACTTCTAGATGTTCGTCCTGGGATGGTTTTTGCAGCAACATAGTATAACTGATCTTCCTTGATACTAGGTTGAAAGTTTGGAAGCTATTTCCAAGCCACCACTAGAAAAATCTCTTTCCAGGATGTTTGTTAATATTTTAAATTCATCTTTTCCTTACATAACATTGTTTTTAGATTTCATATACTCAGTTGATCTTATCCGAAGCCTGCCAATGGAATATGTATTGTTTAGAAATTCACTGTGGGGTTTTTTTCCCTCTACATGGCCTTATTTTTCACACTGACTCACAGCTGTGGAATGTTAGATTTCTAGACCCTTTGTTCCCACTATGCATTGTTCATGATCATGGTTTTTTTTTAAAAAAGGAAAAAAAAAAAAAAAGAAAGCTTCATTTTGAAAATGTCAGCTAACAAATATATGGAACACTGAATAATGTATTGTAGTTTTGTTTTGCCTTTTTTCTCTATTTAATTAACCAAACAATAAGTATTGTTTTCAATGTATGATAAATGTATCCTGCAAATAAATTCATTGTCTGATTGTTGATATGCTTAAGTCTGTTTTTAAAAATAAGGTAGAGTGACATAATTCCTTATTAGTGGCAATTGCCATATTCTCTCATATATTCTCATTCTCTTCATATGTGATTCATATTCTCCTGCGTACCAACAAGACACACCATCCTTTTTCATATCTGACCACCTCCTAAAACTAATAACCATCACTTTACTTTCCCTTATTTATCAGTTTATCACAGTAATAGTTGAAGTATTTGATACAGGATGTCATTGTCAAGGTAAGCAAAACCACTGCTCTGGCCAGTCCTGTGTGAAGAACTTAAAATGTCAGATCTTCACAGGTGAACTTTCATCTCACAACCTTTCATTTGTTTGTCCAGGCCAGCCCAGAGCTGGGCACATTCCCTGGCTGGTTCTGGACAGTTTCCCTCGGTATCCAGGTGGTGTCTGGGCTGCGCTAGCACAGCGTAAGCGGGTACCTCAGTTTTGTTTGAGAGGGAGGCGTCGCTGCTCTGTTTCTGGAGCGAGCTCATCTGGAGCCAGCCAGGTTATTTGTTCTGAGAACTAAATTGTCCTTTGTTGCTTATTGGACACGCTGTTACTTTATACAAGCAGAGCTGTTTCAGCAATCGTGGCTTTGTTCCCAGATAAAAGATTACCATGAGAAATGGGCACAAAGCACAGATTGGACACATTGGTAGGATTTCCCAGATAGGTTGCTATGCAGTTTTTGCAGTTTTCTGAATTGCATTCTTCTGGCGTGAGGAAATGCCTTTTATTTTTCCTCTTACCCATGTTAAAGGTAGAGACAATAGCATATTTTTTTTGTTGAAGCATGTAAGCTTTTAGGAGAGTTCTTAGGTTTTTCAGTTGGTTTTGAAAATGTTAGCCTTTACTGTGATTAGGTGTGTTCCTCTTGTAGTCTGAAAAAACAATCAATTATATCCTAATGTCATCCTGAGGCATGTTGCCTTCTTCACTAATGTAATTTCAGGGTAAGATTTAAAAAGAAATCCTGTATCTATGAGTCTTATTGCTGGTAAATTTATATAGAAAGTTAAATATAATTCTTCCTCTGATCATACCGGTTTGGACCACCGAGCAGAAGCATTCCTAAACATCTGCACTAGATTTGTATGCACTGAACTCACATAAATATTTTTTTAAGTATGTTTATGATCTTTTGATGTGACCTACACAGCAAAGTACAATTTAAGGTTTGATTCTAATCTTATGGTGGTAAACTGGGAGAATTCACAACATTTATGAGGAATAAGCACACAGACTAGTGTAGCTAGATTAAAATTTTCCCCTTTTTTTACCTCAGAGAGATGTGGGTCTGGTGTTTGCTTTCATACTTTTAAGGCTCTGGTGGTGTTGAAATAGAATTGGATATTTTTACCAATTATGTATCATATTCTCTATGATTAGTTCTACCTCTTTTTAGTTCTTTGCAAGTATATTAGTGGCTGAATACTATGTCACTGCCACTTCTGCCTGTCTTGAAAACACATGGTCATGCATCCTTTTTTATTTCCTCCTCAAAGGAATCTTTCAAACTGAAATCCTTTTTTCCCTTCTTCTTTTTTTTTTTTTTAATGTCAACCTTTTTATTTGCTATTGCATTACAACCTGTTCTTTTCCCTTTCATGCCTCTTTGAGGACCTCTATTAAGATATTACCAGATTTTTTTTTTAAATTTCTCCAAACTGACTGAATTTGATTCAGTTGCCCACGCAGGCATCTGTTGTGGTCTGAGATATCCTAAGGTATTCTTAGGCTAAAAATCTGACTTGAAACAACGTTTTGAAACTCATCCCCTACTTGTCTCCTTTTGTCTCCTGGTGGATAAGTCTTAGGGTTTCTAAGACCTACACATGGGGATGGCAGATGTGGGTGAGGCCCTACTGGAGATCAAAGGCATTCTGGACCAGCTGCTGGATACTTGGAAAGGTACCTGAGGGCATTTTGTATCACACCAGATGCTTACACGTGGGCAACAAATCAAGCCAAACAGACTCCGTTTCTTTCTTGCGTTTTTTTCTTTTTGGCTCATGAATTACAGTACACTTTTTGAGTGAGTATATCTGACATAAAATTCATCTAAGCTTTTCTGTTTATGCAGACTAGTGTGATCCAGACTGTTGTATAAAAGTCAGGCTAGCTGACTTTTTTGTCCTCCTGCACTGACCTTAGGCCTGGAAGCAGCAGAAATCAGTGTTGCTGCCTTACCTACAGCAAGAAAAAGGAAGGCTGATCTTGTAAGGAGAATCCCATCAGTCTCAAGCTGCGGAGGCCCCAGGTAGAGACAAGGCTGTGTGAGGGGACTGTGATCATCTCAGCCAAGTGCCACAATTGTGCATTTGTCTGGTTTTTGACTTGCAGAAGAAAAGAAATTATGACACAGTTAAGAAGGGGATAAAATCAGGGAAGGGACTGATAGAGAGAGGTGCTTTGTTCTTTTACAGAATCATTAATAACTCCACAATAAGCATTTTTACTACTTTTTTTTTTTTTCATTGAAGCATTTATAGAGCTGACCTGCAACTAGAACCAAACAACTTCCATCACTGGTAGAAACACATTGGTAGTAAGATCAGAGGCAATAAAAGCCTGTCCTTCTAGACAGCAGTTCAGGGTGTTCAGACTTCGGAGTTGTGTCCCTCTCCCTGACTGAGGATCAGGACCAATCTGACTTTCAGGTAGTCTGGATGCAAAGTCAGAACTTTTCTCCTCCTGTTTCCACATTCCCCCTTCAGCATGAGTTAATCTTACAGATGCAATTATTAAGAAAATAATTTTTTTTAATGTTTTGCCCCTTGGCTTTGTTTTCATTCCTGCAGCTATTTGAATAACTGGCAGATACTTGGCCAAACCACCTGTATCTCTATCATTGCTGCAAAATCAACAAAGACAGATTATGAATGTGCATTATAAACCACAAATTCCTGGGTACTTACCACTGGTTTTACCACCAACAAATTTAATTTTTTTTTTCACTTTGACTGTTTACTGCTCTTTATTAGATGCTTGAATTTATTCCCTGGAAATGTTCTGTGAGCCACTTGCAATGCTCAACATGCTGCAGTGCTGAGGGAAAGAAAAAATGGGCAACGCAAAACTTGCGTAGTGTGCTTTTTACAACAAAATTCACTGTTTCATTTAGTGATCCAACACAGATAAGATTATTTTGTCATAGATGAAGGATCTGGTTATATTTCCAGCATTTATATTCAAAGGTACTCCTAAGAAGAGCAGTTCAGAAGTTAACCTAACTGGCCTCTGTGTACCATTGACCTCTGCAATTAAATGTAGCTGGACCAGAAGTTAAAATGCTACTGTCATTGTTGTGAAAACTTCAGCATACTATCAAATGGTAATTTTTCATAAACATGCAGAAACCTATTGTTCACTTGAGATTTTGACTAACTGGAAGGGCACGTTTTTTTAAACTTTTTTTTTTTTTCATTTTGATTGAAAATATCAAAAGCCATTCTGAAGAGAACTTTTTAACTTTCACTTACAGGGTTACTTAGTGGGGTTCTCTTTTAGCACATGCAAATGATGGTGCAAAAATAAAACTGCATCATTTAACAAAGTGATACTAAATGTCTAAATCACTCTGTTTTCATATATGGGGTCATGAAACCAAACCTATCATATTCTGATGTAAAATAGCAAAAATAATCCAGAAAATTAATGGTCATGCAAGTTTAAAAAATAATAATTTTTATTATTAATCACAAGTAAGTAAATAAATTGGAGGGGAAAGCCCCTTGAATGAAGGCACTCTTCTAGATCAAAAAGGAGTTAAAAGGCACTCTTGTCTTCTGCCATGGGTTTGTGTATACACAGAGATATGAATTTGATAAGCACTTGGTTAACTTCTGCTGGCCTGCACTAGCATCAGTTTAGATAAAAATAATGATTGTTAGCGGCCTTAGAAGGCTGTGGCTGCAGTGAAGTGGCGCTGTCAGATCCATAAAACACAACTTGCAGTGAAGAAAAATGGTTGAGCATCTCTGTCTGGGGCTGGGCTGTGAGGCCACCCTGCAGGACAGCAATCCACCCCATTGTGCTTCCCTGTGTGATCTGCAGCACCGTCAGGGCCAGCCCCTGAAAGGCACCTGCAGTCCTTAGCAGGGACTTGGGCCAGTAGAGCTCACTAAGCTCTACCATTAATATCATCATACCTCCAGAACAAGCTCAGATTTTTACCCAAAATAGCCCTGAGCTCTTCTGCACGTGCCCAGCCCTGGCAGCAGAAGAGCTCAGGTACAACATCCAGGCTGGGGTCTGGCAACGGCACTCAGTCTCAGTGAGGAATTTTTAAATCCAGCATCCCATTAGTTCTGTCTTTGAAAATGCTGTGTGCAGGGGTGGGAGCAGGATACAGCAGATGGGAAACAGGCTGGGTACAATCCAGTGTCTGTTCAGTGAACCACTGGACAGCTTAGGTAATACTATAGGTGAGTTCCAGGTCTTGGCCAGGACGTACTTAAAATCTCCAGGACAGAGCCGCAAAGTTTCCAGGAATGTTTCAAATTGTGTCTTGGTTGCTGGGGTTTTTTTAATCTTTGCTATATCTGCAGATGCATACAAAACATGTAAGAATGAGGTGTTTTCTTGCTGGAGAGGAATGTTAAAGAGATGCTGCCAATTTTAAGCTTTAGGGGAAAATGCTTTTATTTTAAAGAATAAAAATGTTTTAATATTTGAAAAGCTGTTCTGCTTTTCTACAGTATTTGCTGAAATACCTTTTCAATGTTTAAAAAAACATTTTAACTTTCTTCCAAGTCTAGGAAGTGTGCAGCTTGGGCCATGGAAACTTATGAACAAAGGAGCTTTGAAATGGGCTGTCTCCTCTTCAACTGCTCCAAATGTTTGACCTTGCTGTATCAGCACCAGTTTGGTGCTGATAAAAGCTTGCTGTTGTCTAGCTGTAAGGAAAGCCAGCTGTCTTAAGAACAGCTTAAATTATTAGTTAGAAATTTTTGCTTGTGCATCCCAGGCTTTGGAATGCTGTCCTATGAAATCTAACGCTGCAGCCAGACAATTAGACCTGATACCAGGAAATTGTAGGTCCAAATTGAACGGAGTCCTTGAAGTAGACCCTGAATATGATATGCATGTGAAAACAGAGCTAAGTTATGCACAAGCAGTAAAACTGTTATCAATATGAAAATGTGAAGGACTCCTTTCTTCCATCCTCATTCACCACAGACGTGATCTGGCTACACTGACATTAGTGGGAAACATCCTGGCCCTATATGGGGGGAATATCAAGAGTTAAAGTAACAGCAGAATAAGGTGGCATGGCCTAAAGAACAGTGTCAAAATGGGACCTACTGAAGGAGGAAAACAGTTGCTTCAACCTACAGAATGAAGGAAGGGGTTTCTCTTGATGTAGTTAATGTGTTTTGCAAAGCTCTTTACTTCTGTAGTGTAAGACAGCCCAATTCTTCAAGCACATCTTGTAAAAGATGTATTTTGTATTGAAGCATAAGGATGTAGCAATCAAATGGAATTTGGAAGGTTTTTTTTGCTTTGGGCTGTAACAAGCTTTCAAGGCTGCCTGTTGATTGAACAGACTGGTGCTATGAGGAGAGGAATTCAGGGATTGAACCCCACCTAGCTTGAGTCACTTGCTTTAGGCATTTGGAAAGTCACCCTAGCCTCTCTCTACAGTTAATAAAGACAGATATACCACCACAGATAAGCCATCTGAGGAGCACCAGGCTCTGGGGCTGCTTCTCACCCAACATCCTACAGATCCAGCCTGGGTGAGCAGCCTGGGCACAGCCTGCTCCACAGCCATGTTGCAGAAGGACTACATTAATAGATAGGATTGCTCAGAGCACCTGCACAGAATAATGAGTGTTGGTTTCTACACTTATTTCCTCTTTCTTTCTTTGGTACACAGCACATTTATGAATAAAAAGCTTTGTGTGGATAAACTGGTTTGTGGCTGATTACCGTACTCAAATGGTCTTTATTCACGTGTACCACATTCCTCTAGAGCATGTTTTAGAACATGTTCTAAAAACTGTAAGTATTGGCCTTAATCATTCACAATTTTAAAATATTTTAGTCTAGTAACACAATATCTCTTCTTACATATGTGTGTGCCATTAAGATAACTGAAACATGATGAATAATTTGTAGTTGCTAGGTATCTGTAACTATTGATCTCTTCTTATTTTTTAAAGTAACTATTACAATAAAAAGAGTTTCAAAAGTAAACAATACTTCTTAAAAGTACTAATGATGAAGACAGTGATTTAGAAATCAACTTATCTAGAACAGGCTTAGAAATAAGCCAAATGTAAGCCTGAAGACAGGCATTCTCAATTACACGTGCAGCCTCACATCATCCCTGTTCATCTCTGCTGTAGCTGGAAATAATCACTTTTTACCTTCAGAATGGTTCACTGGCCTTTTCTCTATCTTTCTGCCAAGATCAAGCCTGAAGGATGGAAAGCCAATTAGAGATAGAACTTCCCTGTCACAGCTGACTGCCACATTCATTCATTGGAGAGGGACTTTTCACTAGGGCATGCAGTGACAGCACAAGGGGAAAAGGGTTTAAGTTGCAAATGGGTACATTTAGACTGTGCATTAGGAAGGAATTCTTTACTGTGAGGGTGGTGAGGCACTGGAACAGGTTATCCAGGTTGGGGATGTCTCTGGAAGTGTTCCAGGCCAGACTGGATGGGGCTTTGAGCAACCTGGTCTAGTGGGAGGTGTCCCTGTCTATGGCAGGGGGATTGGAACGAGATGATCTTTAAGGTCTCTTTCAACCCAAACCATTCTATGATTCTATGATTACCAGTTTGACACTGAATTCACAACCTGTATTTTTTCTCCTCCTTTCCCAGCACCTCTCCCACCTCCTCACTTAAACTTCAAACAAATCCAGAACCACATTGCAGAGTTATTAGTATCTGCCTGCCTTTCTTTTGTCAGTAATACATGATTTTTAAATGAAAAAGTGGTAATTTCTTAACAAGCCATTCCTATGCAGTCAGGAGGAAGCAAAGGAGGAACACGGCATCTGTGCTTTACTCCTGATTTAGCTGGGGACTTAGTTAACAAATATATTTGTTGAACTTTCTGGTTTTTACATGTCTTTGAAAGAAATGACTGTGGTGATACAATTGACAAGGACTGCTTAGAGAATGAAGACTCCCTATGTAATTATGTTCAGTTTGCCAGCTGTGGCAACTATTTGAAAGGCTGCACTTCTGGCCAGAGATTATTAGCTTATACATACCAGGTTACATACTTTCATACAATCTATTGCTTAATGCTTTATCTCCCTTGAGGGCATTAGAGATTCTAGGGAAAAACCTGGATTCACACTGAAGGATGATTTGCTTTAGGAAGAAAGATGTTTTTACAGTGAACAAGCATTACATGCATCATGTAAAGATGCAGCCAAGATTCTGGAAAGTGACTACTGAATCTGGGAATATTTTTAGAATTCTCAATCTAAAGGATTTATTTTTCCAGTGCAAGAGAACAGAAAATTAGGTCTTTTTAAAAGACCCAACCAGAACCATTGCTTACCACACACTAACATTTGCATTTGTATCTGTGACTCATTTACTTCTGACTGAAAGAAAAAAAAAAATGGTGGGAAAAACTGAAGACAGGTGCTAGCAAGAGCACTAACCATATTATCACACGCAATCACACCAGTTTCCTGGACAGCTGAAATAATAGCAGCCTGGTTTAGTGCCTTGGACCCGTTTCTACTGGGTGACTGCACTTCACAGTAAAGCCTACAATACATCTGTCATCAAAATCAGCAGCACCTTAAATGTGACGCTGAGTAACTACAGCAGGTGCTGAGAAAAACTCCACATCTCCCCAGACTTGGGTTTGCTTCTTGGAGAACCAGGAAGATGATGGTTCAAGTAACAGAATATTTCCACCATTAACAAACTGAACTCAGTTTTACAAGGTCTGAATTAAACTTTCAGCTCAGCCTGTGTAAAACAGGAGCAATAATGTTTTGGTGATTTGCTGATCCCTTTTATTTTCAGTATTTGGATCATAAATTCTCTGTGTAGAAACTCCCTGAAAGAAAAAAAGTGATGTGAGGATGTAAGTCTGGAGAGAGGGGCTCCAGGTACTGATACAAAGATGGTTTGAAAGTAGTGTGCACTGGAAAAACTGGTTTTTAGAAAAGAGATACTCAGTTTTAAACATGATCCCTGTCACACAGTCCAAACCCCAACAGCAGGATGCATTTTGAAAATAAATTCAGTCAGGAAGTAAGCAACAGTGCAAGCAGAGAAAGAAAAGGCAGTTGTAGACATCAGAGAAATCAGAAACTGATGGGATGAACATCATACAAAGGACTCAGCAGGAGGGGATGCAAATGACCAGTATCAAACAGAATCAAGTATGGTTTAGGAGAAGAAGAAAGGAAGAAGCACTGAGAACAAACAGTGATGCATTCAAAACAGGTTGGGCAAAACTGCAGTTTGAATGGGAAGGTGGAGAAAGCTCTGCTGATTTCTAAACAACAGATAAAGATGCTAAGATAAATGAAAGATAATAAGGTAAATTAAGTATCAAAGAGCTACAGACAGAAGCAGGTCTGGAGTAGCAGGCAGCAAAAGAAAAAACAAGTTAACAGGGGGGAAATCATTGGGAGAGCACTGAAGAACAAGCGAAGATTTTAAGTGATGATCACAGGAAAGAAAGAAGAGGGAATGGAACTGAAGAGGAAGTTGAAAGTGGGAATGAGAGAGATGACTGGGGCTTGAAACTGCAGAAAGAGTGTAAGGATTAAAAAAGGGTCATATAGATAGCCATTGCTTCTCCTTCATTCAGAGGTATCTCCTATTTTGGGGGGTTTTTATCTCCTTGTCTTCTTACTCAAGCAGCTCTTTTTGTATTTACACCACAGCTGCATTACATGTTTTTAACATTTGTTATTTCAAGCAGCTTGTAATATGACCTTAGGGGAGGTTTAAGGTTTTATAGCAACCTTTTACCTACCCACCACCTCTTCTCAGGAAATTTCCAGTTCATTCCTGCCATGACTGAAATGCTGTATGATAGCATCTTTGCAAAGCCTTCAGAAACAGCACAGGGCCAAAAGCATCTTATTGCTTCTCGGTTAGTATTCTCTCAAAGTCAGTTTAATCCCACATATTTAGTGCTGCAAGCAAGCAATTTCAGAAAATTAAACTGGAATTTCCCTGTGTGTTTATGACATGGCAGTAATGATAGATTTTTATTTGTAGTTAAATATTATCCTGCAGTGTTTACCAATTAAACATTCAAGGCACACAGGGAAAGTGATTGTGGGCTTGACTGAAAGCCAGGTGAAGGGAGAAAATGTCATTGATTCAGCTGTGGTTTAGAATTGATAAAACTAGCCCACAGAATGATTTGTGAATAAATGTGTGCATTTCACTAATACACTAGAAGTGGGAATGCCTGTTTTTAAGGGCTGGAACATTTATGAGACATTTAACTCCTGAACAGTTTATAAATAGAGCTCTGTGTTGTTTTCAACAGGATATACTGTAAATGTGTTACTGGAGGCTACCATTCAGACAGACTGCACATAATCCAGGCAATGGAATATGCCATGCATGATGGATGCCACATGAATAGGACTACTCTGGCAATAACACATGCACTGTCCCTTAAAGCTGAGCTTCATGAATTATTATAAAGGTAGAAGTGAGGCTTACTAACAGAAGTAAGCCTAAAGCTAATGCTACTCACAACATGTAATTTGACCAGAAATATTACCTACAAGCAGAAAATTATGGTTTCTTCCCCATCAAAAAGTACCATTTACATTTTGAACAAAACACAGGGAAAAAAAAATTGGTTTTTTTAGCTTGATATTATTAATGAATGAGAAATAAAACCAATGGGAAAACCATTGAATGTTTAAGACTGGAAAAGACCTCTGAGATCATCAAGTCCAACCATCAACCTAGTGCCACCACCATGTTCAACATTAAATCATGCCCTCCAGTGCCCTACTCATGTCTTTTTTGAATGCTTCCAGGGATGGTGACTCCGATGCTTCCCTGGCTAGCCTGTTCCAATGCCTTGCAATGCTTTCAGTGAAGAAATTTTTTCTAATATCCAATCTAAACCACCCCTGGTGCAACTCAAAACCATTTCTTCTTGTCCTGTCACTTGCTACTTGGGAGAAGAGACCGACCTCTACCTGGCTACAACCTCCTTTCAGGCAATTGAAGAGAGTGAGAAGGTCTCCCCTGAGCCTCTTTTTCTCCTGGCTAAAAAACCCCATCATAAGACTTGTGCTCCAGACCCTTCACCAGCCCTCTTTCCCTTCTCTGGACTCACTCCAGCACCTCAAATAAATCTAATAGAAAGTAAAGCCAACTTGTTGTCAAGTGGTCAGTAGTCTAAACACTCCTATATGCATAGTAATAATGGGTTTGCTGTCTTGTCCAGAAATCAAAGAAATTTTTCAGAGTCCCTTGGGTTTACCCGGCAAAATCACAATCATGTGGTCTCATAACTAGAAGGGATCCAACAGTAGAAATGCTGACAAGAACATATTTCCGGGGAAGCAGAATACTTAAAGAATAAGGTGCTTACTTGTATTTCCTCTGACAATCTCGGCTGCCTCCTGCAGCTCTGTTGCAGCCCCTCCCATGTGATCCCACGGGACTTCCATACCACTAGGAAGCACTACAGCAAGCACCGTGCCTGCAGATCAGAGGGACCCCGACATCCATACTCAAGCCTGGTTTATGACAGGATAAGCTGTTATCTCTTAGGGCTGAGTCTTTTAATCCATCTACATAGTTTCAATGCAGGACAGCGTGTGGGAAGGCAGAGCTGGGTGCTGCTTCTACACTCCTGCAGTGCCGCAGCCAGCAAAGAAGGCTCCACGCTAAGTCTGGCTACACAGAGCTGCCCATAACACAAAGGATAACTAGTCCCATCCACCAGGAGAGCCCTGGGCTCCTTGTGTCAGTGGCTCTCAGTGCCACAGAGAAACCATGTCAGAGTGCAATAAAATCTGCGGAAAAGTTTTCTGAAAGAATGGAGTCAGGCAACTGCATAATCTGTTCCAAGAAGTCTGCATGACATATTGGTTAAGGTTAAGTTTTACAGCTTTGTTTGACATACCCAAAAGTGGCTGTCACACAGAAAATGTATCTCGTCTTTTCCTGAGCCATTTTTATTGCAAAATCTGTTATTCAGTATTTGTTGGTCAAAAAATTAATTCATACAGTTTCTCATTAGTTCCCACACACTTCCTAAGCAAACAGTAAAAGTTTAAGGCTGGCAGTTCAGTATTGTTTATTGTTACATAGGGCTCTGTCAGTTTGAGTATGTGATGAAGAGAAATACAATAGTGCACAATTTAAAACAGGAATCGGGAAGAAAATATAATCCAAGAGTCTCATTTCAGCATTCTCAAGTATCTTTTTGAATCCATGTCTTTTGGCACTGGCAAGACACCAACTTGAGCTCTTTTGGCACAATGAAACACAGTACTGTTGATTATGACAGATGTAGCCCATGAAAACTGAGCAAAACAGAAAAAAGATCAGGAAGTAGTGAGCACTCAGAGCACAGCAGCTTGAATTCATCAGAGTACAAAAACAAGACCACAATATCACTGCCTAGATCAGAAGAGAAACCTAACCAGGATTTCTAGTACCCTGCAGGTACAACAATACATTCTTTTCTTCTTACAGCTTAACCCCTGCATAGTAGCAATCCCAAAATACTGAAAGCATAGGAGCCAGACCAAACTAAATTACCCACCATTTGCTTTAGGTCATACGAGCAACTCTTCTATGAAGTTTTAATTGAAAAATTAAAATGTTTCCACACCAGAAATTCTAATGACATTACCTATTACTGACGTTCTTAATTTTGCATGTCATGCTAGTAAAGTTGGGATTGGGAAATGACAGGAAACAAAATAGCTACTTGGTTTTTTTCAGGATTCATGCACTCACAAAAGTACGACCCTGAATTGATAAACTTTAAAATAAAGAAAATACAATTGCACGTTATTCCATAAGATACTTGAAGTCCTTATTTTACAGAACCCTGTATGAATAGCCTTCCTTTGTGTATCTGAACAATCTTTGTTGAAGCAACCAGCATCTTCAGTGCCTATGCTTTGACGTAACTCTCATCAAGAGAGTTTTTTGCTCAATTTTTGTCCAGGCAGAGGAAATTAATGACGATTCGAATTTTGTATAAGAAATTGTTTTGCTCTGTCTCTTTTTCCAAGTCTGCATTTCTTTCCCCATTTTCAGCCCAAAAATAGATACAGTACTCAAAAGTCCTACCTTTGAAAATTATCCTCAGGTGTTACCAGTAGCTGCAGGTTCTATTGGAAATCCCCTTAAAAGTTTGAAAATCTTCCCTCTCAAGATTTTCACCTCTCACCGCTTTGAAGAAAACCTTCCAGAATTCTGATACTGGGAAGAAAAAAAACCACCTACATTTGAACTTTGCATATGGTAAGTATTCCTATCTGATTACTTTTCTGATTTTCTTGTATTCTAGGTTAATGTTGCTGGCAATAATAGTCATTATATAAGTGTTGCAGCCAAAACCTGTAAGCAAACTACTTGTTATCTCTTGAACAACTGCTCGCTCATTGACAATATCTTTACATGCCATTTTGTGTTCATCAGAAGTTCTTTCGGTTTAAAATTAACAGAGTAAAGACAAAAACCTAAAAAAGAAACCTAAACCAACCTGTTAAATAACTGGAGAATATATTAAAGACTGTGCAAGGAATTGCTCAGATAATATAAAGCAAGTAATAAGGAACCATTATGGAAAATTTGTGTAGAATACCATATACATTATTCACAAGAGGAATTTAGAGCTGCCTGTTGAATTTGTAGTTTTTTAAATGTCACAGCTGAAACAGTTGTCATCCTCATGGGTGTACAAACTAATAGAGAAAGAAAGTACTGTTATCACCTCTTTTTGGGTGGAATAATCATTAGCAATTGAAACATTAAAACACTGATCTCCTGACGCCTAACCTACTGCTCTAGTTTCTCTCAAAGCATCAACTGAGACATTTTAGTAAAGACTGAGCTGGTACCAGTGAGGACTAACTTCTGCAATCAGTATATGTTATCTGACAATCTTCTGGGTAGCAAGGACACACAAATTTTCTGATATTTACAACAGGCTGTTTCAGGCTGAAAATTTTTATGTCAATTCCAAAAGGCACTTTGCTGTAATTACTGCCAATTATTACTTTATTGAGTTCTGCTGAAGTTTTGGTAACAGATTGCAATACATTATTATTGTCTTACCTTGTCAATAGGGTCAGTATTTTTACACAGGTTTTGGAGGATTAACTACTAGACTTTTGTCTGTTTCTTCAAATTTGTTTTATCCATTTTAGCTCTAATTGTGAAAGTATTTAGGTGAGCTGTAGATCAATCACTTTGGATTATATTCTTGCCTCTACATTTTGATTTACCTTGCATTTGAAAACCATACAAATTTATAATTAGATATTACGTGACAACTTCTTAGAGGAACTGACTGTGAAAAACCAGGAAGTCTTTCACAAAGTCCTTTCAACTTTTTTCTGTAATGTTATTTAATGAACTCAAAGATGGTCCGCCAACCAATAAAATGAGATTGTGACCAGCTGAGTTGATTTTTTGTATTGGTTTTTTTCCTTGGAAAACTCGTCTCTCTTTCCTAAGCACATGCTGTTTCTTATTTACAATAGAAAATGGAGAAGTTTGTGCAAAAGTTTCTGCTAAGGAGAAAACTTTAAAAAAAGTAATCATGGCTCTCATCCCCATATGGCAATTCTTATTTCATGTTGAGAGTATCTCTGAATAGAAGGGAATTCATTCAATCTGTTCAAAGCACTCCACGAATGTGGAATTCACCTGAACTGTCCATAGGCAACAGATAGAAGCAGGACACATTTTATCTGCTCTGGTTTAAACTGCAGATGTGATGAACTACATCTTAAAACTGGCTCTCTGCTGGTTCTGAATGCAGTGAAGACAACCATTTCAAATACAGGCTTCTGGATTGTAGACATCTGAGTTAGAGGAGATGAGCTTCATGTGCAGGGCTCACAGGAGACTGATGTGCAGCAGCTGTTATGCACTGGCACCTTGGCCTGTTCAGACAGGCACCTTTCTTTAATCTGGAAATCCCTTTGCAGAAGAGACCATTTTCTGATTTGGAATTTGTCTTGCACTTGCAATCAAAAGGTTCACTCATCACAGGCATAAAGGAATACCTTCTCTCATAATGAGAAAGCTGAACTCATAAATAAAGTAATACCCCTTATAGAGTTCTGAAGGGTTGAGTTCATGACTTAATTGTAGCTAGTATGAGTTTTTGGCATGTATTTAAGCATTTTGTTCATTTTCCTTGGTTTTACATTTTGAATGCTGTTACATACAATTCTGCCTGGAAAGTCAAATGACCAGGTGGCAAAGAGTATTGGTCTAACCTTGTCTGCAGTGCACCAGACAAATACTGACATTCTGGCTCCCTTGAAGTCAGCATTAATTCTGTCTTTGACTTCAGTGGCAACAGAATTTCATGCAAGAAGCCCTGAATCCAATATATATAAAACAGATACGAGAATAAAATTCACACTATAATTTATCAGCATTTCTCAGAGAGTGCATACTGAGGCATCATCACTCAAAAGAGAATTGGAAAAGGTAACTAAAAGGAACAATTTTATGATAAATAATACTGTAAAACATGCACATAAAGTACATATTACTGATGTCTAGTTAAAGTAAAACATCTTTTCTATTGTGGTTTTTTTTTTTTACACTGCTTCTCTTTTTCTCATCTGTTCTACTGCCTCCTTGCTGTCTGGATGACTTCATTTCTCTAATTTTAATCAATTTACCATCCATTCTTCTCTATGCAGGGATTCCCTCCCTCCATAAACACACTTTGATCAGAAAGAATATTATTTTCTTCATGTTATGAGAGGCTAGGATTACAAATTATCACCCCATGTATACTTTTCCCTAATATAAAGAGTTTTACAAGGTATAAAAGAAATTCTTTTGCCCTGATCAGGTTGTTTTTGGTTTGATATAATATTTACATTATTTCAACTGTAGCTGCTGATGTTGGTCAAAAGAAAGGAGAATGGTGTCCACTGGATACAGAGTGCTGTGATGAAAAAGAGGGGATTTATCTGTTCAGTGTTTTTTGATATCTAGGGGTAACTTCTTCCTGAAGTCACCTGCATACCATGGGAAATTATAATCAATAGACAAGATACTGTAACTTGAATGGATTAGGGAAACCTGTGCATTACTGGTTTTGTGACAGTAATTATTAGGAAATAGAGACAAAGCAGAAGGAAAACAAAAAAACCAAACAACCAACCAAAACCAGCTTAATGTACAGAAAAATGATTCTGTTGTATTGCAGGTGGAAATGAGTGCTACCCTAAAGTCCCAACCATGTCACACACAGCCACCCCCAGCACTGGTTTTCAGAGCTCACCTGAGCTTGCCATCATTCTGCTTTGTGTGAAGGGAAATGAGGCAACGGAATCCATTTTTTTCTGTTATGTTCTTTTTGATTGTGAGCCACAGGTCCTGTCCTGTACTCTGTAAGTCACCACTTGGGAGTGGTTTAGGTAATTCTAACAAGCTGATGCAGCCATCAGATTCAACTTCTATAGCTTAGGTCATAAAGGAAGACTAGTACTGGCAAGCCTTATTGATGCCTGAGGAGGTGCCTCCAGACCATGTGACAGGCATGATAGAAGGTGGACAAGCCAGGCAAGTCCTTTGGTTGCTGTCCAAGATCGTGATCATCTAATGTGGTACTGGGAATCACCTGATGAGCTGCCCAAGGGATCAGATGACGACTGGGGACAAAGAGCTAATAGGGGAGATCATCTGATAGGAGTTATAAACAAGGGTCCCCAAAGGCTATTTTTAAACACCAAGAGGGACTTCTTAGAGGATATAATTGTTCTGAGAGATGACATGGATGTTAAGGAAAAGCTTGATCAAATTTTACTGCATCATGTGGTGAGTTCACAGGCAAGACTGTGGTTGGGATGGAAAAGCAGCGTTCACCTAGCCTTTCCTTGTATTTGGTTTGGGGGTGAGGAAATACTCATAGGGATTCTGGGGAATTCTGTCAAATGGTCAAACATCTATAGAGAAACACAGAAAGAAACTCTGTCAGGTCTGTGGCATTTTGGCAGTTAGGAAAAAACCCCAACCCCAAACCTCCCATTATGTGCAGGTTAAGAGGTATGACCTGGGCTAAGCTAAGAGGATACTGCTGGGAAGGCAAAGGTAAGGAAGGGTCTGTCAGTGGTTTCTGTGGCTACTTCTCAGTGTTATCAAAATAATTTGTTAGTTTCTGTCAAGATTGAAACCTGATTAGTGAGTGTTTTAACACAAGTAAGGTGTCCCTGAAGAAGATGTGCAGGATGACCAGGATCCTGCGATGACTGGGTTTGAGGTCTCACCTCTGTGGTAAATAACCTCTGCACAAAGGGAAAAGACTGGAGTCTATTGGGACCGAAGGAAATCCCAAGGGTTCACACACAGCACTCTGGCTGAAATCCAGCAGAGGGTTCTCAAAAAGCAGAGAGTATAATAGCTGCTATAATTTATGGTAGCACTTATTTAAGTAATTAACTCTTATCTGAGTTTGCTAACTTCCTGAAATTGTTCTCTTGTTCTGTGAGAACTCTTACATCCTATGATATAATTTGATTCTCCTGGGTCTTTCTTTACAGAATTAAAAAAAAAAAAAAAAAAGAAAAGAGGCTTTATTCTCTTGTAATCTACCTGAGTAAGTTTCCTGTTGAACTCAATATGCTTGTTTTTAAAGTTAGAGATTTTTCTCTAATTTCCAGTACGATGTAGCCTCCACACTGCCTAAATTTAATTTGAAACTGACAGTTTTCTATCTTTTTTTTTAAGCCTCTAGAGCTATGCCCCAGCAAGTCTACATATTAGATTGAAAGCATCCAAGAGAGGGGAGATAAATTGTATTTGTTTTAGTAAACAGTAACATGCTCAGGCACAAAAGCAGAAATAAGAATTAAAGAAGTAAATTCATTACAATAATCAGTTCTAGTTTTCTTAGCTGTATTAAACAGTTGTTCACCTCTAGAAAACATGAATTTCATCTTATATAATAAGATAATGCTGTTTTGCAAAGTGGTGAATTTCATGTTTGGTCATAATTGTGATACCACATTATTACCTCAAAGAATTTCTAAAACAACCATTAACTTACAAGACCCTTTCCCATCCCACCCTACCAATATTTTTCTAAAATTAAGTATTATCTTCCCTCTCCTACCCCTCAAAATTTACCATGACTTCTGTCAATGATAAGCAAATACTTAAGGACTAGAGCCGTGTTCAAAGAAGAAAATTCCGAGGGAAAAACTGATCCAGATGCACGAACTGTGAAGATGATGAAGGCCCTTTCAGGGGTTTGCATCGAGTTCTATCCCTCTTCTGTTTGTAGCCCCTGCTTTTGCCATTTTGGTACTATCTTCTCGCAGGCACTTCAGCAGGGGGTAACGTTTGCACATGTTATTCTGCTTATTTAATTGTGTTGCACTAATGTTTAACAATACTTTGAATATACAGAACCAGGCATGGAGAGAGAACTCATGTGTATGTATATTTTAAATAGATATGTTTCATTTGAAGGTTTCAGTTTGCCTTGTGAGATGGCCACATTATTCCTGAGTGATTAAGCTGTGAGATATACAAGTATTCCTAAACAAGGGCTAACACAACCTTTGTGAACTCCTGTCTTAAATGTGTCATCACTTTAGAAACTTTTTAACCATTCAGGAAAAAAAGTCTACTATTGTTAAGCCATCCTAGTGAACCCTAGGCTGGACTCAGAAGGACCTGAAGTTAATGAATTTCTGAACAGATAGTAAACATGAGGAAAAAAATCTTTTTCTTAAAGGATATTTCTTAGCTGTGTATGAGAAGAAGTTGGGTTTAACTTTCATTCCCGAGGTGAACTTTGGCTTGTGGCAGTTGTAAGTGAACTTTCAGAACAATGAACAGAGGTGGATGAAGTCAGAGAGGATGAGCTGGGAACCTGTGGTTGAAAATGCTATTACACTCTGCTTAAAAAAAACCTTGAGACTTGAAACACTTGGTATTTCAGCCTGCTGTGGTCCTGTATGAAGAACAGAGGTTATTCAGCCTAAAACACACATCTAGGGCAGGTTATTGCATACTGTGCAAGGCCTTTGTCCCAACTATTTGCCAGTGCAAGATTGTTCCCATCAGCTGGTGTCTTTTATCTAATCTGTCCAATCTACCTGTAGAGGGTATGGTCTCTGCCCTTGATTTTCAGCACAAAGCTTTTCAAAAACCAGTGCCTTAACCTTTTTTCTCCCACTTTGTCAGTTTCTACTAGGTTCAAAATATGCACGTAATCTCACACTGAATAAACTCTTTCCAAATAGTCTGTGCTAATCTTAACAACATGATGTCATCCAAACTCCACAGCATTTGTGAAACATGTTTTAATATTCCAGATCTTTTGATCTTGTCTCATAAATCAATCCCTTCATCTCTCTAATTATTTTAATTGCTCTTTTTAAAATTCCCTTCGGTGTAATTTTCTAACAAGAAGATTCCCAAAAATATCCCAGGCATGACCTAGTTAAGTAGTATGCACAGAGTAGTCATGCCAAAGAAGTGGAAGAGAATCCTGTTAGTTCCTTCCTCAGTGATGGGATTCTTCACACGGAGGCTTAAATTCTGTGGGCTTTGTTGTTACACTTTTCTGTGAAACCATATGTAATTTACTGTTTGCTTTCGCTCCTACATGTTGATATTGCAGGTTTCTTCCTCTTGTTGATGTTTTCCTGCAGCTCTACCAAAGTTTCCAAGATGAACCTCTTCTTTTCCACCCTTTTTTGAATTTGTTCATGCTGTTTTGCCAGCTCTCCCAGTTCCACCTAAGCCAATGAGCAGCTGCAAAAGCCATTTATGGCTAATAACTGTTCTTTAAGTCAAAGTTTAAGAAAGAAAGACTTCATACTGTTCTTTGTAATAATTCATTAGCCTTTTCAGCTCTTCAACCTACTACTAAATCATAAAATTCTCATCCATATAAAAAAGGACACAGTAAGGCCACTGTTCTTTTTTCCACAGCAAATTTAATTAAAAAGATGATGTTTCAACTTTCTTTAGGTGCCAGTCTGGAACGGTCGGCCTTAAATTGCAAAACTAATGCCAGGAAAAGATTTGGATGACATATTGATGTTCTTTTTTTTTTTCCCCTGTAAACCCAGGAAAGATGTTTGTGTGTATGTAAGAGCATAATTTAGCAAGGCACTTGGCACATATGAACAATTACATTTGAAGGTACTTAGGTGGCAGCATCGCTATTACCTTCTTCCAATTATTCCACAGTGGAAAGACAACGTAATAGGTTGAATGGAATACAAGGCGTTGCTCCCACTGAAGAGAGTCAAAATCAATCCAGTAAGCTCCTTTATGGAATGAGGTAACTGAAATCACTGCAGCAGCCACAAGTAAAGGTGAGAGATGTAAGAGATTGTAAAGTGCAGGGATTTTACTGGCTGCCTTTGTGGCAGCTGCATGTCTGGAAAAAAACCCCAAACAGTAGAGAGATTGAAGTCAGCAGCATGGAAGCATTGATTTTGGTTAAATAAATACAAAAAAATGGATGGCACTAAGAAAAATCAGAATTCCTGATGGGATGGTAGCAAGGGTACACAAGCCACCCAAACAGAACTATGTAATCCCCTATAATATCCAGGATTGGATCAAACACATTGAATGGGAATCTGCAAAGCTGTATATTTTAGCTAATTAATCATAAAAACCTCAGCATCTCATGCATGACTTGTGTCAAATGAAGACCATCTGAAGAAAATGTAGTTACTACAGACCTGCAGATGTCTGTGCGTCCTCTGATGCACACCTCCAGTGAATTTTTCTGCTTGGCTCAGGTTGCCCGTGTGGAACTGTAACTGTTAAAAACAAGGATACTGTAAGTTTGCCCTGAAAAAAAGTATTGAAAGGTATAGAAATAATCACGGTAGCACATTAGATTACACACTAACAATTACTTGTAAATCTCTTCATTTAATTGAGGAATCATGTGAAACCACTGATGCCATGGCATTGTGCAGATCCACTCTCATTATGCAATAAAATGAAAGGAATTTGCCAGCTGGCAAAGCTCGTAGTAACTGACAGAGTCAAACATCTTCCCCTGTACTCGGCACTGGTGAGGCCACACCTGCAGTCCTGTGTCCAGTTCTGGCCCCCTCAATTCAGGAAGGGCATTGAGGTGCTGGAGTGTGTCCACAGAAGGACAACAGAGCTGGGGAAGGGTCTGGAGCACAAGTCTGATGAGGAGCAGCAAAGGAAACTGTTTAGCCTAGAAAAAAGGAGACAGAGGTGACCTTATGTTCTCTACAATTCCCTGAAAGGAGATTGTGGGCAGGTGGGGCTCGGTCTCTTCTGCCAGGCAGCCAGTGACAGGACGAGAGGACACGGTCTTAAGCTGCACCTGGGGAGATTTAGGTTGCATATTAGGAGGAATTTCTTCACAGAAAGGTTAATTAGACACTGGAATGGGCTGCCCAGAGGGTGGTGGAGTTACCATTCCTGGACGTTTTAAAGGAAAGAGTCAATGTGGCACTCAGTGCCACGGTCCAGTTGACAGGGTGGTGTTTTCANGGCAGCAGCAGCGCGGCACAGCACCCTGGACTTCCTGCTCGGCGCCACAGGTAACCGGGCTAGAAGACGGCGGGGGCGCGCTCCTTCCCCACCCCCCCGGGCCGCCGAGGACGAGGCCCGTGCGGGCGCCGCCTCCCCCCTCCGGCCTTTCCCCCGCGTTCCCGCTGGGCCGTGTTAGCCCCTGGTACCCGCCTCTGTTCCCGGGCAGGCGGGTGGCCCGCTGCGGCCTCCTGCCCAGAGCCCGCCGCGCCGGGGGCTGCCTGACCCGGGGGGACCCCGGGCGGTCGCGGCGGCTCCGGGCCGCCCCAGGGCGCGCTTTTCCCGTGGGGGCGGG
>VXAD01001938.1:996605-1130355 GCA_013399195.1 Dicrurus megarhynchus | reverse complement strand
GATTTAGGTTGCATATTAGGAGGAATTTCTTCACAGAAAGGTTAATTAGACACTGGAATGGGCTGCCCAGAGGGTGGTGGAGTTACCATTCCTGGACGTTTTAAAGGAAAGAGTCAATGTGGCACTCAGTGCCACGGTCCAGTTGACAGGGTGGTGTTTTCAGTCACAGGTTGGACTCCATGATCTCAGAGGTCTTTACCAACGTAATTGATTCTGTGATATTGTGATTCTGTGATCAGTCTTACAGCTAACTACTTCTGGATACTATTTTTCTGGGTTTGTAACTAACTGCATGTGATTAACGTAATTTGCGGCTTCAGCACGCTGTTTTACAGTTATCCGTTACGAATAAAAAAGACTTTAAACAAAAGGCTTTAAAGATTCCCTGGTGGTGGTCCCTCCGCAGGGAGGGACAGCGGGCCTCCTCCATGCCCACGGCGGGCAGCAGGTGACACGGAGCAGCCCCATCGCTGCTGCCGCTGGGACCGCTCCGTGGCCTCAGCGCCAGGACACCATTACAGGATTTCAGGAAGTGCTCCGCGGCGCTCCCCGGACACTCCGAGCGGCCCAGCCCGGGGTCTCTGGGCCCGNGCTGCGGCCTCCTGCCCAGAGCCCGCCGCGCCGGGGGCTGCCTGACCCGGGGGGACCCCGGGCGGTCGCGGCGGCTCCGGGCCGCCCCAGGGCGCGCTTTTCCCGTGGGGGCGGGAGGTGCCGAACCGCAGGGCCGGGGAAAGGGAAGGGAGGGGGAGCCTGGCTGTTTGCGAGCGACCGGGCCCGGGCACCCACGAGGCCGCCCCGGCGCTGCGGGTGAGACGAACCGGGCTGGCGGCTGCCGCCGAGCGAGGCGCGGCTGCGGCGCGGGAGTGCGGTCTTACTGCGGTGCTGCTCGAACCCGCTGGAGGACGCGATAAGCCCTGGAGCTGCCGGCTGTGGCGAAGCCTGACCCCGCGGGTATCTGTAGGGGGCACGTTTGGGCTGTGGCAACAACCACGTTTCCCAGCGGCCGAGCTGGATGGAAGGGTTTGATGGGGGAAGGGGGGAGCTGCCGTGAGCGCCAAAGCGCCTCGCTGAGTGCTGAGCCAGGCCGCGGGCTCGGTGTGGCCTTCCCGCTCCTGGCACCCGCCCCTGGGGCCCCCGCCCCTGGAGCCGGCCTGGCCTCCTGTGTCGAGCCCCTTCCTCCTTCCCAGTTTGGTGTGAAGGCAGTTCCCTGCATCTGCAGACAAAATCTGTTAAAAGCTTGGTTTAAGAAAGAGGTTCCTGACCACAGGGGCTTTGCTGCGAGCCGTGCCTTTTGTGGCATTGCTGCATGTGCGCTTCGGAGAGCCGGGGAGGGGAAGGTGTTACTGCAGTTGTTCCCAAAGGGTGTGCTTTATCATGTTCTCTGGTTTTCACAGTGAAAACCTTTCAGTTTCCCTTTTACACTGAGTTTTTTTCAGGGCAGCTTAGCCACTGATGGTGACCTAATGGCAAATGAGATAGTCCTGTTTGCCTTGTGCTTGACTAATCTAGTATGAGCAGAATTGGTAAGCTAGGTAAGCGTAAAAACTAGTTTCATGGAAACCAACCAGCCTCCACAATGACCTCTTTGCCTGTGTGGTTCCCTGAACGATCATGGGTTCCGGAGTTACATCAATGACTGGCTTCTGCAGAAGGGTCAAAATTGCTGGAGAGAAAGTAGGTGTATTGAAAATAAGCCATAGGTATGTTAGCTCCTCTGTGATATAAAAAGCAATGCTGTTAATTAGAGAATGTGGTAACATTCTTAACTATTGCTTTGGTTTTAGTTAGGCTTTTCCACTTCTCTTTACGTTTGGGGAAGGTCTTTCTCTGACCAAGATGGATGTACCTAAACGGGGGTGGGGTGATGGGCCCAACTGTAGAAGTGTTGCTGTGTAGATCAAAGGAGAGAAGAAACATTTTTGCCTTCTTATATTTGTCTCAGTACAATAGGCATCTTCAGTGAAACATGAAGAACTTCCTTTTAGCTGTGACAGCTCAGTAGTTGGTTTGTACTTTTTATGTGGAGTTTTTCCTCTCATCTAGTGTTTAGGGTCCGAAGCACAAAGAGTTATCTAAATAGGAAAAATTGGTGAATGTGCATGTGTAGTTTGTGTCACAGGAGTTAAACCTCAAAGCTTAATCATAGATTGTCAACTAATTGAGTTTTTTCTCCAATTTAGGTGGACAATTAGACTTTTGAATGGTTTAGAATGCCATGAAATGGCATTTAGCAAAATTAAATGTGTGGTTTTGGACCTTCAGATCTTGTGAAGATAACATGTTATTTCTAGGTCTCGGCTAAAGCTGTTGCATCTCTGTTTGCTTTCTGGAGAAGGCAGAATCTGTAAACTTGGTAAATGTACACTCCTTGTTCCTCAAAACATTACTGTGTCCTTGTTTTTTGACAAATGTGTATTTTTGGGTAGGTATTAATATAACTAAAGTTGCCATCCTATCGTGGAGTCATAGAATGGCCTGGGTTGAAAGGGACCTTAAGGGTTTTCTACTTCCAACCTCCCTGCCATGGGCAGCTGCACCTTGGGCTAGGCCACTTTGCACTGAACCCCATCCAACCTGGCCTTGGACACTTTCAGGGATGGGGCATCTCCAGCTTCTCTGGGCGCTCTGTGCCAATGCTTCACCACCCTCACAGTAAAGAATTTTTCCCTAACATCTAACTGAACCCTGCTCTCAGTTTGAAGCCATTCCCCCCCCTCCCTGTCACTCCAGGCCCTTTTGAAAAAGTCTCTCTCCAGCTTTCTTTTAAGTTCCTTTCAGGTACTGGAAGGCTGTGATTAGGACACCTCAAAGCCTTCTCTTTTCCAGACTGAACAATCCCAATTCTCTCAGCCTTTCCTTGGAGAAGAGATGCTCCATCCCTCTGATCATCTTGCTGTCCTGCTCTGGACTGCCTCCAACAGGTCCATTTCTCCCTGTGCTGGGAACCCCAGAGCTGCATGCAGCACTCCAGGTGGGGTCATACCAGAGCAGAGGGGCAAAATCTCCTTCCTCACCCTGCTGCCCACACTGCTCTGGATGCAGCCCAGGACACTGTTGGTTTTCTGGGCTGCAAATGCCTGTTGCTGGGTCATGTCCAGCTGTTGGGAATTATAAGATAGGATTGGGTTGTGAGCTATAAAACCTNTCACCCTGCTGCCCACACTGCTCTGGATGCAGCCCAGGACACTGTTGGTTTTCTGGGCTGCAAATGCCTGTTGCTGGGTCATGTCCAGCTGTTGGGAATTATAAGATAGGATTGGGTTGTGAGCTAGAAAACCTGCCTGCAGAGGCACATGGCAGCACAAAGGAGCACATGGTGGCACAGAGAGGCTTGTCTCCACCAGACCCTGGGGGGAAGAGGTGTCACACGGCAGACACCTAGGAGAGGAGAGCTGAGGGACGGGTGAACAGCAAGTGATCACCCCATAGAAGGCCATTTGGAAAGTGTGTTGTCATGTGGCAACACGGGATAGGTCACGCCATATAAGGAAATACTGTGCCTTGGAAAAGCGTATAAAACCAGCTCATTCCTTTGAGTAAACGATTCAGATTCCCTGCCAGTCTGGATCCGTGATTCAATTGCCGACATCCAGCCTCTCACCCACCAGCACCCCCAAGTCCTTCTGGGCAGGGCTACTCTTGTTCTGTTCATCCCCAGCTTTTGTTGACGCCAGGAGTTGCCCATACCTGGGTGCAGCCACTTGCACTTGGTCTTGTTAAACCTCATGAGATTCCCATGGGCCACTTCTCAAGCTTGTCCAGGTCCCCTTGGATGCTATCCCGTCCTACAGGTGTGGCAACCACAGCACTCAGCTTAGTGTCGTCTGCAAACTTGCTGAGGGTGCACTTGATCCCTTAATCTATGTCATTAATGAAGCTATTAAATGACACTGGTGGCAGTAAGGACCCCTGAGGGGCACCACTTGTCACTGATGTCCATTGGGACACTGAGCTGTTGACCACGACCCTCTGGATGTGACCGTCCAACCACTTTCTTATGCAGCAGACAGTCCAAGCACTGAGTCCAGCTCTCACCAATTTAGAGACCAGGATGTTGCAGGGGACTGTGCCAAAGGCTTTACAGAAGTCCAGATAAATGACACCTGTACTTTGTAGAAGGGTTATACAATAGTTTGTTTCATTGCAATGCATCTTGCAATAACTGTGCATGGGGTTTTTTTAAGAATCTGTGTGTCTGAGAGTCATTATGCATGGTTGAAATAATCTGTATATGTTTCTAACTGTTCACTTTTAACATAGCAGCTGTCCAAAGCCATCATGGTAATTGTCTACCATCGAGACTGAAGATGATACTGAGATAGTATTTGAGATGTTAATAGTTCTCTGGGATCTGTTTATTACTTAGTTCTCTGGTATTTGTGACTTGTCTTTATCCTCAGTCTTCTGAGGTTCTCTGTGAGTAAAGGATGGAGGCTGTCTTTGTTGCTGGCAGGGAAAAGATCCACGGGACACAGGTTTGCATGAGGAAGATGGGATTTTGTCGTGTGTTAATACTTGTGCAGCTATTAGCAACTGCTTGAGCTGCACAATGGTGTGGATTCTGGTGGGTTGTTCTCACTAGCTGACTTACTTGGCATGTTATAAACCCTTTCAATAACAGCCCTGGTTTCTTCAGGCAGTCCAGTTGTCTTTAGGGTATTGGACTCTGGAGCTTGTCACGTACATTCTTCAGGATTCAAATGTACTCAGCAAGGATCTTGAGAATAATAACTGTTATGTAGCCATTTCTTAGTGTTTGCAGTCATCACTCCTGTAAGATTGTTGGAAATGCCAGCAATGTCAATAAAAACATGGATCTGGGAGTTAGAGAAATCAGATCCTCTTATATTGGTTTGAGATGGGGGAACACAGTACTGCCTTGGGAATGGATTTGCATGAGATGAATGAAGCCATGTACTTCTGCTAAAAGCTGCCCTTTTTTTCTTCAGTCTTTTCAGTAAATTTTTTCATGTACTACAAAAGTCTATATACTAGTCAAAAGAGAAAAAGGCCTTTTACCTTTCCTTATAACTGTCTCCTCTAATTAGGCATCTCATTAGTTTTTTAGAAATAATAATAGTCAGTTAAATAAAGGCAGGGTTGAATCTTTGATAGCTGGATAGCACAGCCTGACTTCCAGTGATGGTCTTCTTGAGAGCTGATTAAATTAGTAACTGTAGAGCTCAGCCCTTTGAACAGAAGTATTTTGCTTATCTGTGACCCTGGAGATAAACAGACAACTTTAGCAGGCAAACAGCATAGTGTTCCTGATCCTAAAAGACAAGAAGACTACTTTAACGTTTATAAAAATGGACACAAATTGCTGGCCTTCCTTAATTGGGGCACAGAAAGCTTTAGTTGTGTCTTTTTGTTAGTCAGAAGAGATGAATTTGAGACCCTTCAAGTTATTTATTTTGAGGACTTTATTATGAAAGTATATAGATATTTGATGCCTTATACCTGTACAGAATTGATTTTAGATTTACTGTATGTTTAAAATCTGCTTGCACATGGGAGTGTTTCCATCCATGCATGAATGTGTCATATAAGCTTAGTTTTCTTGGTTGTTCAGTATTGAACTGGTTAATGTTCTTCAGATTACTCTAAGAGTGGGAGGAGAGATAATACGGAGATTCTTTGTGAGGTTCGGGTTCTTCTATTTGCTTCAGAAAGTTACTTTGAAAGGCAAATTAGTTGTAAATCAGTTTGAATTGTCTCCATGTTTGCTATTTGGGATTATTGCTGGGGGGATTATACACGGTATATAGGGTACAGTGGCACAAACAGTGGTGCTCATAATACTCAGGGCCAGGGCATAGATGAGTGAGTTGGTGGAGGAGAGCAGTGATTGCCTGAGCTCGTATAGTTACTAAAACAAATGCTGAGGAAGCTCTTGTATAAATTACACACTCTGGGAATGCTGGGGTTAGAGTGAGTGTGGGTTGGGCAATTCTTAAATTTTTAAGAAAAATTGTAAGTGAATGTGTGTGTGCACATGATCTGGTTTTCCTCAAATTAATGTTTTCCTGGAGATAGAAAGATGGGAATGACCTTTGAGGGCTAAGCATCCTCTGTCAGTAGCTTTGGTCCTCTCTGCAGAGTTGGGTCCACTGCTCGATTCTGAGACTGCAGGGGGGGAAGTCTTAATTATCAGATGTTCTGAGCTACTCTACTAAATTTTCTTTCAACACTGAAGGTTTTACTTAGGCTGTCAAATTGTTAAATATTTGAACTGCATGCAGTTAAAATAATATTTTCATTCTTGTCTTTGTTTGGATTGGAAGTCCTAATGTTCTTCATAGAGCAGTGCTACAGTTTTATGTGCTTATTTTTGGCTGTGCTGATCTAAACTTTTAAAGGGAGCGAAGAGTTGACAAGGTTTTGAGTTTTGCAGCTTTTTAAAACCTTGTTGTTGAGTTTCCTTATTTTAAGAACTAATTAAGAAAATGGCTTTCTGAAGGGATAATCTGCCAGCAAGAGGAGTGTTTAAGAGAACTAAATGCTGAGGCGGGGGTGCTATGTTGGCTCTTTCTTGCCACCATCTCTGAAATCTCTACCTGAATTTCTACCTGGGAAAATGCAGTATGAGTGCTGTTGCTTGCATGTTTTGAGCTGTGTCTTGCTGTAGTAAAGACAATTTGGAACTGGTGCTGGTTTGGTTTATTTAGGAGATAATCAGCAGTTCTAGATGTTGAATCATTGTTCATCCCATACTAAGTGTGGAAATAGGAGAGAATGCAGGAAGAGATGACTGGCATTGAAAACTTGGTATTTTTCTTGAAAACTTGTGGTTTCTTTCTCCAGTAAGTCAATCTTGTATATGAAAGAGCAAGAAACTGTCAAGTTCAGTATTAGTTTAAGCCTAAGATTATAAATGAAACTCATCTTTGAGCACTTACCTATGTAGAGAGTTATTTTTAATTTGATGTTCACTGGTGGGTGCTTTTGTTACCTGATGTGCTAGAGGTGCTAGGGCTTTGTTTTTCCTATGAGACGGATTCTGCTTTTGTGGCTGGAGCTGGCTGCCGTGAGCTGTAAAAACACATTAAGTATATTTGAACTTCTTGTGAGGCAATGGCATCTCTGATCCTTGTAGCTAAATTTGACTGGTTCTGTCAAGCGTTGGATTGTCTGAAGTGCTGAAACATCTGATTGCAGTGATAACATGCAGATGACAGGCTTATCTCTTTACTTTATTGGTTTATGGTATGTGAACAAAATTTGCTGACTCCTTAGCTATGATCTGTATGTGAAGACCATGTAAATAAGGATTAAACAAGACTCAGATATCTCTGAAGCTTGCAACTGTGTTATCAACCTTGGCTAATGGTGTGTTTGCAACTGGCAGTTCAGGAATGGGTCTGTTTTGGTTGTGTTTCCTTAGCAGCCTGTGAGTGGTGTGGGCTCAGCCTGTGCTTTCGTCTGGGCTGTTGTGAGCTGAGCCCTGCAGGTCTCCACCATCTAGTTCTGACAGGCCTGGACCAAGAACTGGCCTGCTGAGTGTCAGAGCACAAATGGGGCTTGTCAGGAGGTGTTAATACAGGAATTAATAGCTTTCCATTTTTAGCAGTAAGGACTGCTATGAACTCATTCCCTGCTTTTGTTGGTTTCTAGTTTTGAAGATTAAAATGCTTTATGACTGAAACTCTGAAAATATAATTATCTGATTCTCCAGCATGATGTCAAATTCTCAATGGCTGCTTGCTCAGACATGAAGGAACTGTCACCTGTAAAGGTGAAGGTTAACAGTGTGGGAGATTTTTTTTTGTGAGGCTCTGGTTTGAGGCTGTAGAGCAAATTCCTGCAGGAAATGAAGACTGCTTTTGACACATCATTATTTCCCATTTCAGATACATTTCTCTGACTGTGCCTTTTAAATATCAAAATCCATGAAAGGTTAGGAAAGTATGTAGGACAAGTACTAATCACTTTGCTTAATAAGTTTCTAGAAGATGGTCAGGTCATAGGTGATTAAAGTGGCTTGAAAGATGTAAGAGACCAGGAGAGCTGATATTATTTGGATATGCTGGAGTTCTGTTACCAAGCGTGTTTTCTCTTTTACAGTGTTTTTGTGTGGAAAGGCTGCAGGTATTCCAAAAGATGCTAAGGTTTAAAATGTGAACAGTAAAATAAGGTTTGTATGGCAGTTGATGGACTTTGGTTGTATGTTATTGGGAGACAAACATAGCTAGTGGAGTTGAAGCATTAAAATCACATTGGTTGATATTAAGGCTCAAGTGGAGGCATAAGTTGTTGTGTTTTGGGTTTTTTTTCCAGAGTTACCAGAGAATCACTTCCTGTGATATGTTGTGCACGTTTCCAGAAGATGGGCATTTAAAAAGTTGTTAACTGTAATAGGATGCCACATTATAACTAGCTGCAATTAGATGCCACATATAGGAAAACTACTTTTTTAATATATATTTTATCAAAAATAGAAATAATTTGTAAATGTCAGAGTGAATGAGAGCGATGATGCTCATCATAATTGAGCTCTCCTGGTGGTCACTGCCTCTGATTACTTATCTTTATGCACTGGTACAGATTTTCAGAGAGACTCCTGTAAAGGTTGCATCCTGGCTGCTGCAGGTGTCTCTGCAGGACCATGGCATAATGCAGAGGCCCTGTTGTTGTCCTGATCTCTCGCTGGTGTGCCTTGTCCAACACATGGGTACAAGTTCTGGGTGGCAGAATTTTGGAGACTAGTAAATACATTTCCTACTACTAGTAGCAAAAGTTGAGTAACAAAGCTGAGCTGCTTCACTTAACTGATCTGTTTGAAGCCTTCTTTGAGTCAATATGCACATGACTTAATAAAATAATCTGTGTACAAGTGCATGGCAGTATGTGTTAACAGTCCCCTGGATAGACTCCTCAACTGGTCGGTAGGATTTATCCATCCCAAGTGATCTTAAAATGCAAAATGCCTTCAGTAAGTCTCTGATTTCTTCCCATGAGTGAACCCTGTATTAGGAAGTCAGCCTGTGGGTTGATGGGTGGGGGGGAAATGGCCTCTGTTTATGAAGTTTAAGTGCTTTCATTTTCACAGCTAATGTTAAGTTGGTCTTCCAAGTGTGAATGAGTTCTGAATTGGTAGCAAGTGCTTTCTTCTGGTTCTTTCAATATGTATGTTGCAGTGACAGGCCCTTATTTGTGCTTGAAAAGACTTTGTTAGCCTACTTAACTTCATGTGCAATGTGCTTGTGTTTTATGCAAACATCAAAATTATTTGTTTAGGTAACACTTACATTGACTTAGTGACCAGCTTTACATGAAAGAATGAGAACATAAGTTTATTTTGATGCTTTACTTTTCAGTCTGGCTCATGTGAAGGGTTGCTGTCCTGGTAAGAGGAAGGCAAAACAAAAAAGTGTTTTGTGGAGCTGTTAGAATCTGTTTCTTGGGTACTTCATTCTGCCCCTTTGGTCTGGTCTCTGCTGTACCCTCTACCTGGGTTGCTTGCCTGTGCTGTGTTTCAGAAGCACTGAACAGCACGGTTATTTTACACCAAACCGTAGAATAGCTGCCGAATGACCATGACTGCCAGGTATCTGGCATTTGCTCAGAGAGAATGACAAAGAAGTTGTTGTATGCTTTCTCTCCTTTCTAGTGAAGGTACTCAGGTTTTGCTGCAAGTACAAGCAGCAGAGGTGATGGTAGAGTAATAAAAGCTCCTTGATACAAGGATTCTTATCTCTAAGAAAGCATTTGTATCAGAGATCCTACATGATGAGGAATAAAACTACACAAGCTTATTAGCAATCTTCTTTGTTACAATGTGTTTGACTGAAAATTCATGGGATACAGATAAAGATTGGGAATGCTGTGGCATAGTCTAGTAAACCTTATGTTCTGCTCTCCCAGATTTAATTAAACTCTGTGTTGTGATGTTTTTTGATTGAAAGTACAGAAATCATTCTTGCAACTCCATTATCTATTCTTGTAGCAGAAATTCACTATTTAACCTTTTCAAAAAGAAGTTCTTGCCTAAAATATTAGATGGAAATGGAATATTGCTACCAATGAAAGCATTTTGCTACATCACTTCTACTAGGATTTGGAGCCAAACCTACTCTTTTCATGCAATGAATTTCAAATGATAAGGGCCCCTTACAAAGTTGACTTTATAGTTAGTCATGGCTGTTGAGTGTAGCACTTTTTCAGATTAGTCTTATTCTGTTTTTGTGCTTACCGGTGGTACTTAGTTTATTCTGCAGTTTGATAATAGATGTTTTTAATACTGTAATCCAGTAACTAGAATTTTATGTCTCAAGGGGCAACAGCAAGGCCTAAACCTGATACTGGAATGTATTTTTATTGAGGTGAGTTTACAAAAAACTTCAGGAACTTTAGATTCACAAAACAACACCGGTTATTCAGTACACAAGATCAGTTTTGGTTTTGTGTACAGTAAATTAAATTTTTGATAGCCCTAATACAACAAATCATGTAGAGGAAGGGTGAAGGAATAACTTCTTTTTAGTGTATTTATTCCATTATGGAAGTGGATGGATCTCATAGACCTATATTTGCTGAAAACTTGAGATCTTCTGTAGAATTCTCCCTTGAAGGTGATTAGGGAGCTAATACAATGGTGGTGGTAGTGCACCTACCTTTGTATTATTTGTATTTGGGGAGGAGAGATTTTTCTCCTGTTTGTAGCTGGGTATCTTTAAGACTTTGAGAGCTCATTCTGATTCATACTTGTTTTACCCATAATTTCCTAAAGGACACTTGGATGCACAGAGTGACTCCTATTGGCTGGGGTGATCGCATGGAAGTGCCAGTAAGTTTATGGACTTTCTGATGGGACACCGTGTAGGTGGATTTGCTTGTATTCATGTGTAGCTGGAAATCCTTAAAAGTAGGAGTGTGGGAAGTGTTCTGTGGAAACTTTTGGAAAAAGCAGCCTTCTACTCTTAACTTTGTGTAATACATAATGAAATAGAGTGAGTGCACTAGGAAACTCGATTATGTGTTTTCTCATGGATGAGTGGTAGATGACTATTTCCACCTGCTGCCCCCTTAAGCCCTATGCCATACATGATTTGTTGACTTCTGTGTCTAAGTCAACATAATGAGGATGATCCTCATTGGTGCAAATTGATTGAAAGGAGTAATTGTAGTGTAGTTTTCTGCTTTTGCAGAGCTGGCAAGGACAAAACAAAGGATTTTTCCTGTGTGTGTGTTCTGATGGGAGACTCTGAAACTTAATAACCCGAAGGTGTACGTTGCTAAAGCCAGTTTTTCATTTGCATCTGTTAATGTGTCAGAAAAAAGCTACCTGCTTTGTTCTGGGCAGTAATGAAAGCAGGGGTCTTGTAACACGCTTGGAGGGGATACTTTCATTCTTGTGAGGCATGGGGGTATTTTGTTGTTGGACAAGGACCTGTTTAGGCAACTGTTGGCATTCTGACTTTAGTTGAGCCTGTGATATTGCTGTGGAAATTTTTCTAGATAGTCTGTTTCAAATACCAGTGTGCTCTGCTCACTCATTTTCCATGCAGGCAGATCCTTTTAACTAGGACAAAAGTAGTACAATTCTCAAGTTTTCTAGTTTTAAGAAAAAGATTGCCATGCAGGTGTTTTAAGTGATAACAAGTTATCTGCAAATTAGGTACTGCTCTGTCTTCCATGTACAATGGAGACGGGGACCTAGGAGGAGGAGGTGGCTGTTGACTTTCCATAAACTGTTGTGACTTTTAGGTTTTTTGGGTTTTTTTTCTATTTTCTCTAGTGCTAAAGGAAATCTAGGATATGGAAAATACATAGGAGCCTGAAGCTTCTCCTTGGCTCTGGATTTTAATTATGAACAATTTGCTCACTAAATATTTCTGCCGCACGCCTCTTAATTCTGCAGTATTTTCATGGTTAAAATTGAGATACAATATTGGCATTGGAAAAATGCCTTGGATTAGTCTGTGAATGAGAGATTCCCTGTACACCTATGAGCCTGAGGACACTATTTTCAGTAAGAGGTGGTGGTGGAGGGGGCCACCAGTTTGACTGTAGTGAGCTCAGTGCCAGAGCAGTCAGGTGTGCAGCTGTAGCAGGTTGAAGGCACCTCCCGCTGCTTGTCTTGAGCTGCCCCTGGACCTCAGCTGCCTAGAAATCATTCTCTTCTATCAGGTGTGTTCCCTTCATCACTTTTATGTAGTGCCCTCCCACCTTGTCTCTGTATTTCCTTTTCCTGTAAGATTTTTTAAGAATTGGAGTTGATAAGTAGAGTGCCTGTGTGCAAGAATATCAGACTTGCAAAACACAAGGATTTATTATGTTGAAACAGCTTAAACAGCTCTAAACTGAAACAGTATGCCAGCAGCTCAGGTTGCTGTTACTATTAGCATATTCTGCATCTTGATTCCTAATGTATGCCAACTCTTTAATGTATTCTTAATGAAGCACTTAATTTGATTTGTTTTCTTCACCTTTCTTTATTGAATATTTAGCTACCAAGGGAAAAATGCATCAGATGCAGAATCCTATATAAGTGCTATGATGTGTTTTATTGTTTTGGTTATGTTATATTCTCACTTGTTAGAAGAAATTATTTAAAATCAGGGTAAGAAAAATTTGAAGTTGGAAGTGGGGTGAATATTTTCGAATGAGTACTAATCTGTTTCCATAGCTTACTAAATTTTGTTAGTCACAGGGCATGAAGAAGTCTTAAACCAGAATATTTTTAGAGATAGTCTGGCTCAATAGCAGATCACTCCAATACTGACTTTAAGTATCAGGGTCAAACTAGCTAGTGTTACGCTTGAGCCCAGACTTGATGCTTACAGTGACTCTGGACTTTGCTCTCACATTTACAGATTACTGTCAAGTATTGACTGCTTTGCTGCTCAGATTTAGAGGAACATCTGCAACTGCTGCAAGTCTTCTCTTCAAATGTCTTCAGGTTCAGAAACTTTCTGGCTGAACTGGGCGTTAACTCTTGTGAAAAATACATATATCTCAAATCCTATACACAGTGGTTTTTGTTCCTGTTCTCTAAAGGTGAAACTCTGGGCATTTTTCATTCCTTCCAGCAAATAATTATCAATTGCCTAAACCAGTATTTTATACTTGGTATCCAGAGTTTGTTTCCTTTGTTCCTGAAGAACAAAAAAAATGACTACTTGAATAAACATTTAGCTGTAGATTCAAAGGTGTTCTTACTGTTCTAATCACCATTGTCCTTTTTGCTCATCAATGCTTGATAAGAGCATATCTGGGCTTGGAGTGAGGTGGTGACAAGTGGATTTGGGTGAGAGATTCTGAGATTGCTGAAACTTCCTGATGCCTTCAAGCAACCTTACGCCTCAAACATTTTATAAAGGAATCTCCAACTTTGGAGAATTAATTAGCCCTCCAAGGCAAATCTTGTGTGGTATAACTGAAAGGATACCTGATGAAAGAGCATGTTGTTATTTTAATTTCCTAAAGTTAATAGCATAATAGGAAGAGCTTAATCAAGCTTGTGCGTGGGTTCTTAGCAAAGAACTCTCTACTGCTGAGTGATGAGCAGTATGTGAGGGGTTGGTATGTTCATGGAGCAGAAAAATACCAGTGATGATTTGTCCTTCAGTGTCTGCCAAGATGCACCTAGCAGGATTCCTTGAAGCTGTTGAAAACAGGCTAAATGTGGTATGAACACTTCAGTTCTTTCAGTCTGTTCACCATCTTGCTACTATCTTGAAGGAACTGCAGAAATGAAGTGGTTTGGTGGTTGGTTGGACACTAGTTAATTCAACTTGGATTTCATGTCATTTTACTCTTGGCCCTGGGAGGGTATGACATGCTTTAGTAAACAGAGTTCTGTAATGGTTTTGTGGTGGTGACATAAGTAAAGGATGGAAATGGGCATTTCTTTTGAAAAAGATGGAGCAAGTAAAGGAGCTGGGCAAGGAAGCAAATGCTACTGAAGAAGTGGGGAGCATATGTCTGAAGTGACAAATTATTTGTCAATGTACTGGAGTTAGAGAGGCTGCTCCTACCTTCTCCAAAAAGTTGATGCCTGCCAGAAGCTGCAAGTTTAAAGTAAGCATCGCAAAGTTCCCTTCCCAGTGCAAGGCTGCAGAGATTAGAACCAGTTTAAGAACTGTGGCTCATAGTTATGGCCCATTTATCTATTCTTTTGATGTCTGAAAAACATGTTGGTTTGATTGCTGGCCCACTTATTACTACTGTAACTATGGTTATTGGGCAGACAAGCTGTGTACTCTGAGCCTTAATTATTGCCTGTGCCATGGTAGAACCTGACACTGGATAGGAAGCCTAAAATCTTACTGGTACAGATGATGCAGATTTTTACAGAAAGGTAGGGGAAGGAAGAAGTTTTGTGGTGGTAGTGGATTGTGGTGTTTTATCAGTGGTGCTACTAACTAAGAAGGAGCAAAAAGTTAAACAATTTACTGTGATCTCACAGAATAGCTTTGTTGTTCTGTTTTCCTTTAGTTTGCAACATGGAGTTAATGAGTGAGATGTAGAAGGTGAAAAATAAATCTATCTCGGAACATGCATCAAGATCAGATAATATGAGCAATAAGCAAAGCCTTTCAACTTTTTTTAAATATCCCTGGCTGTTGGGGAATGGGCTTGCTCTTGACTTTGTGTTTGAAGAAGAGTAAATGCTCTCAGTTATCGCGCCGGCTGGGGTCGTCCCGGCCCCCGGAGCCCCGTCGGCCCCTAGGGCGCTCAGCCGCGCGACCAGTTCACAGGCACGAGCCACGCGCCGCGTCAGCGCGTGCCGGCGTCGGAGCGTCAAAGCCGCCGCTTGCGGTCGGGGCACGCTCCCCTGGCAGGGAGGCGCTGATGGCAGGACCAAATAGTACCGAGGAGTAAAGAACTGCGAGGAGGCCAATCCGAGGACCACACAAAGGGTTTATTAACAGGGGCGGATCCAACCGGATCGACCCCGAAATCGGGATGTGCAGAGGTTTTTAAGGGAGGGAAGAAAGGGGCGGTGCCCGGGACAATAGCGAATGGGGTAGAAGGTTCAGGACGGAATACTGAGACATGGGGCCAATTATGGTATAGTAAGGGAGGAGACGACCAATATGCACCTATCACTAAACGTAGAAGGGATAGAAGGGTCTGGAATAAAGGAGTGGTTATTCCAGGGAGAATGGTTTTTGAACTTGGGCTTCGCCCGAGGGGCTGCTCTCGGACCCAGGCTCCTCCACCCATTGGATGGCTGCAGGTGGATGGACAGGGGGTGGTCCCCACAGAGACCTAGATGAGTTCTCAACAGAGGAAGCCCCCATAGAGGCAGTCCCAACACTCAGTTACTTCAGTCTATCTGGTTAAAACATTCAGGGGTAATTGAGTTTGGAGTTTACAGATGGGCAAACATAAGTTTCAAGGAATCAGATTTTTAGCTTAGCCTACTGTGGAATTGCATAGAGATGATAGATGAGCTGAATTTTGATTTATTTGGTATGGAATTTTTTTCAGTTCTTTTAGCTACTATGGCTCCATTTTATCCTGGAAAATATTGCTGATTATGTCTGCAGGCTACCTCTACTGGTTTCCAATGTATTTTGGGAGCAGGAGGTAAAACAAAGTACGTACCTTGGGAATAACTCTTTAGGAAAGTCATGATGGGGAAGATTGTGTCTGTGCTGAAGCATTTGGTTGTAAGCTGTGCCTCCATAATGTGGCTGTGCCAGATGGTTTCTCTGGTAGAGATACTCTAAATCCTGGTTATATTGCTGACATATTGCATGACCATAGTGGCTTAGTTCTGGGTTTTGTGAAGCAGAAATGATGCTACTTGCCTTAATGGGACAGCCTGTAGATGAATGTTTTGTTAGGTCTCCTCACTGGTATGATAGTCTTTCCAGTTTTGTTCCTGTTCTGCTAAGTGCAGCTTTAGGAGCATCTTCCACTAATACACCTTGTGAATTCCAAAATAAATGGGCAAAACTTGCAACTTGTTTTTGAGACACTTGTTTGAAGAAACTAAAATTGCTCATTTAAGCTATATTGTGGGTAACAAAAAACCCACAAAACTGTACAGCAAACTTTAAGCTTCTGAACTCAGCATATTCTGACTGAAGAAATACCTTTATGGACAAATTATCAGCTTGCTTTTGTACCAGAGTATGAAACTGTACAGGTAATTATACCAGAGTAATGTCAGTTATTTCCAAGTGAGTTTTTGTGTGCTCTTCTGAGTGATCTTTTCCATAGGGTCATGAAGATTTCAACTGGGAACTTGCTCTGACCTGGATCTTAGAAAAAAGGATGTCTGTGTAGGGGTACAGTGGATAGGTTAGTCTTCAATGCCTTTGTATTTTCCCAGTACTACAGCTCAACATTTTTTTGAAGTTTCTTGTCAGTGCTGTGGTTTTTTTTTGGATTGCTGTTTGTGTGTTAAGTGATTTTAAAAGTAATGTGAGTAAAGACTTGTGTGGATTGTGATACAGTAGATGACCAATAGTAGCTATAATTAAAATACTGTCATTACATCCATAGTAGATAATCATTTTTGCTCAGTTGTGAAAACTGATTTAAAAGAAAATTGTTTGGATACCCATGCACTGAGAAATATCTCTAGGGAGATGAAGGTGGGCAGAAAAGGAGGTACATGAAAGGTTGTTCAAATGGTACTTAACGAAAAATTAATCCAATCTGTCAGGAAAAACTTTTCAGCCTCTAAAAAAGGGCAGAAGTAACTTGAGTGGAAAATCCTCACTGATTATTTTTTCTCTCTTAATCTTGCAGTTGATTGTAATGCCGTTCTTAAAGCTCTACAGCCCATTTTTCAGGAGCAGGGAATGACAGAAACAGTTCATAACTGGGAAGACCATGGTTATTTAGTAACCTACATCAAAAAAAATGGCAGGTGAGTGGATTTTCTTCCTCTAGATAATGTCCCCACTGTCTTTCCTTAAAATATTTATTTCTCCCTCTATTGGACCTCCTGTAGTGTTGACAGGGTAAGCTGTCCTTTTATCAGCCTTATGTATGAAGTAGCTATGATAAAGCAGAAGATTTTTCATAATCTGGACTATGTCATCTTGCAGTTTGGATATCAGAACATTGAACTGGTCAGTCCGGTCTGTACCATAGAATGGTGCCTTGGTCTCAGCTCTAGTCCTTCCAGATGCAGGACAGCTCAAGTCAGTTCAATGTATTTGTAATTTTTCTGTCCACTAAATATGTCTAAACATGTTGGAGTCTAACCTTAGCATGTGAACAATGTCAGCTTTGTGTCTCTGTCTGTATTTACATGCCGTTATAATATTCAAATTCTCAAGCAGCTTCTGAAGTAATTAACAGCATGCAAGGGTGATTGGTGTCATTAGTGACACAAAAGCTGAGTCTGCTGGGACAAACTGGAAAACAAAACTACATTCACTTTATTTCCTGGTGCTGCTTCACAGTGTGAGGGCTAGTTGATTATGGTATACATTAATCTGGTCTATTTATAACTAACTACCATGATTTTATTGCACTTAATTTCTTTGCAGTTATTCAGTTATCTGTTCTGGACATCATTGTGGCAGTTGCTGCTTTGGGGTTGCTTGTTTTTTGTTTTTTGCTGGTTGGATTTGTTTTGTGTGGTGGTTTGTTTCTGTTTGTTTGTTTGTGATTTTTTTGTGGGGGGTTTCTTGGGCTCCAGACTAAGGTAACAAGAGGATATGAGAGTAGTTTTATGTTTATCATTCTCAGTTGTGCTCTGTGAAGTTTTTGTATATTTTAGTTACCTTTTCAAATGTGGCACTTGCGAAGTGAACAATTTTTTTTAATGGTGCAGTGTTAAATGAAAATTAATAGAGAATGGTGGTTGCTCTCTTGGTATATTCATTGCTGTCTGAACTCTGGTGCATACCAGATTTTTCTTCCTTGCAAATGGCTCACTTCAGTTTGACAGTTCACTGTCTGTAGTGGAGTTAAAGTATTTTCTGTGCATTGCCAGCCTCATTAAACTCCCAATTAGGGAACACGTGCACAGGAGAACTTTCTGTGTTTTGAGACCTCAGCAGTTTTGTTTCCTCTGGTTATAGAAAAAGCCTGAATACTTTTTTTTTAAGGTAGCCCCAAACAGTTTATTTCTGTTAGTGTAGTTTGTTTGTATTTCTGTTTGATGTAGTTTCAGTTAACTTAAACAGATGAGGTTGTAAACCCATAAAACCCAACAGACTGGACAGTTAAAAAATCTTGCAAAACAAACACATTTTACAAGTTGTAAGAATGAACTGATGAGCATATGGAGGGTTTCATACTAACTAAATAGGCTTTATTTTAATACCAGCAAGTTTGTCTTCGCTTTATCTTAGTGCCCTAAAATATCATACATTTTTAGTTAGCGTAAAAATATTACCTGATGCAACTAGGAAGAAAGTAGCTAGGGCATGCAGATTCTTCCTCTTTCCCTGCAAAACAGTGTACTTCATTTCCAGCAGCAGCTTGTAGTAAAACATGGAAAAAAATGAATTGTGATGGAGGGGTAGGTATCTCATGAGCATCTCTTGTAAGGATGGTTGGCTGCAACTTGTCACAAGTTCCCTAGAATGAGAGATGGAGCGGGTGCTGTATGTGAGTAAGGGTTTTGGGAGCATGTTCACATACAGACATGTTTTTAGCCACCCAAAGGTGACTGAGCCCATTGCAAGACAAAGATGTGCAGTTGATGTAACAAGCTGGGTACTAATCCCTGGGAAAAATACTTGAGATGAGATAGTAATATGTTGCTAAACCGTGTCTACACTCCAAAGTTGGAGTAGACACTATGGGATAACCCCCATAGCCTGCAGGGAGCCCCGTGCTGCAGATGGTGGAATTGTGGGTACTGCTCTTGACAAAACTTAATCTCTGATGAAGATACCGTGTGAACAGCCCAACGAAGGGCTTTGCTGGTTGAACGAATTGGAACTGATTTGGGGATTAAGACATGCTTTCTTATTGTCATTACCGAAGCAACAGATCCCTGTTCTCCTTTGTCCGAAGCTAAGCAAGCAAAAGTCATATGTGGCAACTCTACCTGGTCCATTTACTTTGTGATTTATTCTGACAAAGAACCTAATTGAGGGAGGTTCAGCTGAAAACCTTTACTAATGGAGTTGTCAACACAAGGCTCTAGAGTGGGGCAGGAAATGGCTCACTTGGGCCACTCATGTTCTCTGAAGTGGTGGGGATGGATGCATTCCTCTCTGCTTTGCCAGCCCTCTTGCCCAGACATTGCTTGGGAAACAGTAGCGTGTGCCAGAGTGGAGCTCTGTCTCTGAGTTTTGGGGCCCCAGCAGTCTCATTTTTCTGAACTGCATGTTTTTAGATTGCTTCCAGGATGGTTTTAGGGTCACATTAAGCAGCATGCTTTTGCTGAAATGTCACTGTCTTGGACTAAACTGTTAAAAGTTAGGTTTAAAAAATGTGAAGTTTTTATCTTATTTAATGTATATGGTACTTTGTACGGTGCCCAGTATATTTCCATAGATTGAGAAGAGTGTTAAATGTCGGTTAAGGAGAAAAATCGGTGAAGCTAATCTTTGGAAACTGGTACCTCCTCAACTAATACTTTGTTTTAGTGTCTTTACTGCTTGTGCACAAGTAATCTTTTGTTATATTGCATAGAGCTATGAGGGTTTTTTTTTCCTTTGTGCATCTATGCTCCCTCTTTTGTCATGTTCCACCTTCACAAACCCCCAAAACCTGAAACTAAAGTCATTGTTTCTACAGTAGAAGAGTGTCTTTTAGAAAAGCTTTGACCTCCCCTATACACATACCCATTTTTAACTTCAGTGTCTGAATTCTTGTTTAGAGAAGTATAATCCCACTGGCATTTGACTTCACTGTTCACAACAGTGCAAGCTTTACCCAGTTGAATTTAGTTTGAATATCACAGAGATGCTGATGAATATGTTAACACTGTGGAGGGAGAGGGGAGTGTGTTTACTTTTTTCTTTTCTTTGTTAGGCTTTTGCTAACCACTCTGTATGCTAGTCAGCATATTTTAAAGGAGCAGGATGAACATTCCTCAGCTCTTTGTTACAGGCTAAAATGTTGTAGTTGCCTGTGGAGTTACCCAGAGTATAAAAATGGACTGAAGAATAGGAAGCAGTTGGTAGGAATCAGCAGCAGCTACTGTGTTTAATTTTTCTATTCTGTAAAAAGAGAACTGGAATAATGGTATAATGAAGAAATGTGATTGCCTAGTTCCTTAAGGTCCCTCAAGTACTTTGTAATTAAGATGAAGAACACTTAAAAAAGACTGTTTTAGGGAAACAATGTCGTGCCATTTTTAAAAATTTTATATTTTCCTAGTATAAGCAGATTTTTATTTCCTTTTTCATTGAGTTGTTTGACAGGTGATGCTTTTAGTGGCAAGCTGGTTTTGAAATACTTGAACTATTCTATTTTATAGTGACTCAAAGTTAGTCAGCAGATAAGAGCTTTGATGGAAAAATAGGAGTTTTTAGCTACCTGTCTGTCTATCCAGCTTTATTTTCTGTGTGTGTGGTGTTGGGAAATCCTTTCTTGGATACGTGGGATTGCAATGCTGCTTCCTCCTCAGTGTAAGTAACTAAGGTAGGATGATATGCATTTTGGGTTAGATCTTTGCTTCCTAGTTCTGTTTCCAGCAGTTACTTCTGGATTTGTGCAGTTTGGAATTTTGATGACATCTGATGTTTCCTGATGATCAGGTGGTAAGATGCAGCACTCAATAGAATTGTTTCTGTAGTTGATACTTGTTTTCATACAAGCACAAAAAGCTTGAGTACTGCCTTGGAGGATGTGACTGATATGCAGATGCAGCAACGAGTGGAGCCTTGTTGTAGTGGGGGCTGCTTTTCAGATGCAGATTTCCTTGCCAGATGGAAAGGAAGAGGATACCTCCTCACTGAGCCTTTTTTTTTTTCCTCACTACTTTTATGAAATTACATGCCAGCACACACCAAAAGTGTGGCAGGTGGTTTATTTTTTAAAACAGGAGTTATATTTTTCAGAAGGATGAGGCAGGAGGGGCTAATTTTGAAGCAAACTTTATTTTTGCCCTCATTTGGATTCTAAAGTAATCTTTCCTGTATTTACATAGGTAGAAAATGGAAACTATACCATTGTTTTAAAGAACCTTCCTCCACATATTAAAAGAGCTGCTGCTGATAAAAACCTACATTCATATATGTTCTGCCAAGCAGACAAATGTGAAGTGACAAAAGCCAGCATAGCCTTTACTGGCAGCTGATTGAACCTAGTAAGTCTTTTGTGAGTTCAGCTTTGGCCCACCACTACTGCCTTAATACTACTATATACTGGACTGTTCACTTTTTTGAGTACACTTGTACTGTTGGCTGCATGTTTAAATCTTTACAGGCATCTTAGCTTATTTTAGGTGTCTTTTCATCCAGATAACTTATAGCCAAAGTATATCCAATCTGGACCTGTATTACTGCTGAGAATTATGAATTTCATTCAAGTTTTTTTTTTACCATAAACTAGTGGAGAATATCAACCAGAAACTTGGAACTTGAATTTTTGTCCCATTACACAGCCTGCTGCCTGCCTTTTATCTCTTCCTCCTTGCTCCAGGTGTCAGGACCCTGCTATTCTGGTAGAGGTGACAATTTGATAAAATGAATGATGGTTCTACGGTGCTATTGTCTCTGTATTCTAATGCCGTCATATCACTTACAGATCTGAAGTTGTGTGGCTGTACTTTCAGAGCAACTCTCCTCTGTCTCTTTGCCTCCGACCTCAAAGCAGAAGCAGGAACATCTCTTATGGAGTGAAAGGGGAAGTTAAGATGTCAGCTGTCAAATCTTATGACAGCTACATGATTCCTGGAGGAAATTAATTTAAAAGAGTACTCGAGTCATGGGACAATGAATCTGTTGCTTATTTGTGCCAACAACAACTCCTGGAATATGGAAATGAACTGATAAAAAGTTTTTCTAACAGTGAAAATATTTCTGACACTATGCCAGTTTTCAAGGAATCAAATTACAGAGCTGTCATATGAACTGCATTGACATATTTCTGTCTGTAGTGCCACAGCTCTGAGAGCCTATGGAATTTACCCTTTTCACTGTGAATGGTTGTGTCCAAAAACTACTGGAGTGACCAGTACTTCCATCTTCTGAGTTCTGCTGTTTTGTCTTTCTCTCGTTTAAAAAAACCTAATCGTAAACAGAATCCTGGTAGGCTTTTGTGTTCCCTAACCGAAAACCTGTGTCAGAGGACACCTAGTGGGGGAAGCTCTGGGGTGGAGGGAGGGTTGCTCCAAGATGGTGACAGTCTGTGGGCTCTGGGTATGCAGGTGTGTTAAATAGAAATGCCTTTCCTTCCTGGAGGCAAGACCTGTGTACAGAGTCTTGAGGAGAGCCTCAGACTTCCCAGGCCAATCCTCTGAAGAGAGAACTGGGTGACAGTAGTAACATGTGAGAGCTGCAAATCACTGCTGTTCCAAAGCCAGCAAGGGTGTTTTTAATCTTAAATTGCTTCAGTGAGTATCATATTTTGATCATTATACAGTTACCAAAAGTTATCTTCAGATAAAACAGAATATTCAGGGTTTTATCTCTGACTGCAGCTAAGGGCTGAAGTTCCCAGCACAATGGGAGAGGTGGTGTTCATATTGAGGCTGACAGTTTGCAAAAGGAGCTCTGAAGAGACAAAAAAAAGGCGGGAGTGGTGGGAAGATGGGAGGTGATCTAAACTTACTGTCACAACAAGAGCTAGTTTGTGTTTTCCTTTGGGGCTGAGTGGGGTGATAAGAGAATACAGGCAAAGAAAGGAGCATTCATAGAATGATGCAGCTTTATCTGAGGTTTCTGTATTGTACTAGTGCGCTTCTGTCCCTGAATACCGTTCGTTCTTTGTTCAGCCATTCCTGTTCTCATCCCCTCTTCTGCTCCTTTTTTTCCAGTGTATGGTTTTTCCCCTCCATTTCCTTTATGTAAACCCCTTGTCGTCTTTCTGTTTCTTTTTGTATTCTGTCCTCCCTAGAACGGGAAGGATATTGCCTCTGCTGCACTTTTTTCTTGTGTCCTTCCCTACTGCCCTTAGCTCTTGTTTTGTTTCTTGCAAGTTTTCCAAGGTTCACTGTTTGTTCACCTCATGTGCGTAGCATGGTGAAGCCTTGCTCTTTGGTCTTTAAATGTTTCTGTAGTAAATATACAGTAGGAGTTATGTTGACTTTGCATCTCTATTCATCAATGAGAGTTTGCTGCTGCAATTTTTGTGCCAGTCAAAGCTGTGGTTTGCTTCAGGATGCGTATTGTTTCTCATGTACAGATTTTTACTCGGCTTTGAATGTGATCAGTATCTCTGAATAGTTACTATAAAAAGTTTAAAAAAAACCAAAACCAATCAACAAAAAGCCAAACAACCAACCCCAACCACCCTCCCCGCAAAATGAAACAGGAACACACCCCCAGAAGTGAAAAGGAAAATACAGGGGAAGGAAAATGTCCAGTTGTTTTCTTATGGCTTGTTTTCAATTAAAAAACCCAAACCAAACCAACACACGTGTTCCAGCAGGCCTTATTTGAAGAACTGAGACTAGCAAGCAGCATATTCTCATTGTACCATGGTTGTTGTGGCTTAAACACCCTGTTTCACTGCCTTGCTTCCTACTGGTTTTATTAGTTGTGTAGTGATAGACAAGTTCTTGCAACTTTGCTTGCTCTTCAGGACTTGCAGAGGAAGACTTAAGCTGGCACTGCCAACAGTTACGGATGCTGGGGAAAAAACATATGCATTCTGAATTTTAATATAACTTGTTTCAGTTTTTCTTTCCTTACCCTGATTTTTGATAATGAATTTGTCATCACTGTCTCTCTGTTGTAGTTTTGCCAATTTGAGAATTCACCCTCATGGATTAGTGTTGGTGGATCTGCAGAGCTACAATGATCACATGAAAGGAAGAGAGGAAGCTGATCAGGTATGAGTGCTGCTTACTAGGATTGTCTAACTGCATGGGGAGCCCCTGTTTTTTTCAGGTCGATCAAAGTCTGTCTTGGTAAAAGATTAAAAATATTAAAGTCAGTTCAAACCTGGATCCTCACAGATGAGGAGCAGTAGCACCTGTTGAAGTTGCGTACACATGTGAGTGCATGAATGCACACACTCTTTTGCAAGTACTGGGCCTCTTATTACAGCTGCTGTAATATGGACATTCTTGCTTGTAACCAGGCTGAGGAGGCCAGCTAGTTACTCATGGGCTTCTAGTGTTACATTTCAAAGCTTTTTCATAGCAGATGCTATGTTTTATTGCCTTCCAGGTAGACTAATTTTTACAGGTATTTTGCATTAAGCGATGATCTACAAATTCTACCTCACGTTTGCTATTTTTTGCAGCTTCTAAACAAAGTAGAAGAAAGAATGAAAGAATTGTTTCATGGTAACATAAAAAGGGTGAAACGGTAAGTTTGTACCTCTACTTCTGTATGTGGCTTGTCTGCATAGTTACTAAAGATAATAAGCAAGTTATGCTTTGCTGTAATGTGTGAATAGCCTGGAGTATGAAGGTACAGATGGGATATGTTTTAGTTTCTTGTGATGATTGCATGAAATAGTGAGAGAAATTGTAGTCTGGAAGGGCTGGGCAGCCAAGCGTGGCAGGGGAATAGGCCAAGGTGTAAACTGTACCCTATGGGCCACATCCCACAGTTCAGGGAGGAGGTGAACTGGTGATGGTGACCAGGGTGAGACCCATCCCTGTGACTGCCAGGCTGGGCTGTAGTACTGAGGCAGCTCTGGGGGCAAGCTGGGTGTCAAGGATTGGCCAAATACTTGGGCAAGTGGGATGGAGCTGTACTGCAGCTCTGGCACAGGGACCACGGCTGAGGTTTAGAGCTAAAATGAAGCTCAAGCCCACAGAAGAGACCCTGCCCTGACAAGGTTTCCTGCAGCTCTTTCTCTCACATCTCTGCCTCTGGTATGCCTCATGGTGCTCTGTGGGCATGTGTAGTTTAGGGGCCTAACAAGAAGATAGAGATGTTTTGTAGCAAACTTTTATTATAAAACCTAAGGATGGAGGCTTTGCAAACCCTCTGTCAGTTTGGATTATTTAAATTCAAGGCTATATATTAAACTTTAGGGACTCAAATTGTGGCTTGTGGCCTGGTGCTGAAATAACTTTCATACTGGACGTGGCTTGTTGCTGTCTTCGTGGTGGCTGTCTGGCAGTGACTGATACTGTGAAGCCAGGGAGCACTTTACTGTAGGCATGCCCACGGTGGAAGGTGCAGTGTCTGCTTGAAGGACTGTAGAAGTGAAAATGGGTTAAGAAAAGTAAAAAGCAAGTGTAAAATCAGCAAGGCTCAGTAAAGCCAAGGAACAAACTACAAAATAGGAAAACAGTTAAGCAGTATTATGGCAGAAAATAGATCTGAAGTTTGAGAGACCACAAGTAAAATGGTAGTAATTTGAAAAGTGGTATTATACTTGAATATTGTTATTTCTGTTTTACAGTTGTATGTAAAACAGAGAGTAGTTCTCTTGCTTTACTTCAACCTGGTAAAGGCTCACAAGGTGCACAGTGTATGAACATAGATGATCTCATAGATTGATCTCCTCAATCTTGTGTTTACTGAGGAGGAGCTTTGAGGCTATTTTGATGCTGAAATGATACAGGGAGTTTGTGGAATCCCTGTGATAGGAATTTCTTAAAAACAGGTCAGAAAAACATCTGCCTGAAGTAACCTAGATCTTTTGGTTACTGTAGTATAGGAAGATGAACCTCTTAGAACAGTGTATCTGTCATGGATCTTGTCACATGCTCCTCAACGTCTTTTTTTGCTTGTTTTTGGTTTTTTTTTTTATTTTAAATTTGTTTTGCACTGTTTTGGTGTCAGCTGCACACTCGCAGCTGCAGTAGGATGAATGTAGCTGGAGAAGTTTTTCGTGCCTTTTTGTTGTTCTGAGGTAAGGAAGGGTTGCTCTTGTTCCCGCTGTGTGCCGCCATCTGGCGGCTCGCTGTGGGTAGGAAGTGTTTCTGGAATGTTGATTGGGAATCACTAGGGAATTGAGAAGAAGCTTGTCTCTGTCTGGTCTTCTGCTACACCCTTCTCTGGAAAAAAAACCCCTTAATTCTTTCAAGTGTGTGTGTGAGATCTGATGAACTCTGTCTGCACATTTTGTCTAAACGCAATCCCTTTGATCATTTGCTGTCATTTCAAAGATAGTTTGTCTTTACAGGTGAAATACTGATTTGAACCAAGATATATCTCTATGGAATTAAAAAACCCTAAAACCCTCAAACAAGAAACCCAAAACAATCTTTGCAGATGCTTGAACCACTTTTAAAAAGTAACACAGACTATCTGCTGATAATCAAGGATTGTGCTTATGCACTGCAGGGTGACCCAGCTCAGTTTGAAACACTGTTCAAGTTCACTTTTTGTTTCTCTATGTATTAAAATGTCTCTCAGTGCAACTTCAGAGTAAGAGCCACTTCATCTCAAAGAAATGGCGTTCTTAACTGAAGATGGGAAGAATTTTTGTCATGTTTTTTTGCCTGCATTCTGCTTTTGTATTATTTTCTGATCATGAGCTGTTTCTTCTACAGGGGCTTGTATGTTATGTAAATTCCATCTCTTTGAATAGAGTGAAATTCGCAGGTACATTGTAGAAGTTGTACATAAAGAAGAATCATTTATATTACCTGTACCTTAGCAACTTATGTATATTTAACATATGGCTGGTAGGTTTCTTATATCTGTTGAGTGTTAAACATAGCAAGTTTTCTTAGATGCCTCTTGTAAATATTATTTATGGTGAATCCACAGGATGTTTAAACTGGAATTTTTTAAATAAACATTCCAAATTTTTGTAATCTTTCTCATATTTCTTTCTAGGTTGCCAGCCATTTTGAGAGGAGGTGTCATTGATAGATACTGGCCCACAGCTGATGGGCGCCTGGTGGAATATGACATAGATGAAGTTGTTTATGATGAAGATTCACCTTTTCAGAATATTAAAATTCTGCATTCAAAACAATTTGGGAATATTCTTATTCTCAGTGGGGATGTTAGTAAGTATCATCTCATTTAAGGATCTCTGGTGTGAAAATGTCAGAAGTGTTGTTTTCTATCCTGATGATGCAGTTTTAATAGATGTCTAAGGGTCATGGTTCTGATGCTGGAAACTGTTTATGCATGTACACATGTATCTGTTCCTTTATATTAAGGATGTTAATCAGGCTGACCAGTGTAAAATCTAGAGTTAAAAAAAAATAAGATTTATTTTTCCAGAGTTAGTATCTTTGCTGCAGAAAGTGGCTGTGGAGAATAGAAGATGATGTTCTATAGCAGAGCTTGCTCTACTCCATTCTTTTATATGAGCTTTTCCCTCTTGTTGCCAGTCCAACCTTCTGAGAGCTTCTCTTTGACAGTAAAACAAGCTACTTTGTCAGTCTTCAAAACACAGTGGAGTTCTAAAGAAATATGAAGAAGTGGGAGCTGGCATATGTGTATGTGTATAATCCTGCTGCTCCCTTGATTTTCTGAGGGAATTTCCTGCTTGGTGAGGTATAGGACAGCTGTATCTCAAACCATTTAGCTGCTTTATTGGTGAACATCTTTTGACTCTTCTTCAAAATAATATAACTGAACTCTTAAGTTAATCAAAATAGCAACCCAACCTTTATGTGAGGGTTTTTATACGTTGTACTTTGTGCCTGCTGACCTTTATATTTTTGAAAGTGAACTTAGAAGAAAGTGGACTACTATTCTTTAAAACTGAAGACTGCTGTTTGCTAGAAAATCCAGGCAACAAAAGGACTATGCTTTGTAAAATCTTAGTTCTTATGTTGAAAAAGGACTGACTGTGGTAAATGAGGGATGTTTCTGCCCAGGGATAGAATACCTATCTTCAGTCTGATGGCAGAGTAATTAAGAAATTGAACTACAGCTTTTTGAAATCATTGGAAGCACCTCTAACAATTCAATTAGCTTTCTGCAACTGTCAAGAGGGCTTCTGTGCGGATGGCAGCTGAAAAGCACTGTTACTGAATTCATTAGCAAGGTATTTTCTAATCCAGATAGAATTGTATTAGAAATCATCAAATGTAGTATTCAATACTTCTAGCCAGAAATTTTCATCAGAGTTTAATATGGAGATGAGGTTTTGCTTGAACACTCTGACAATGTGCCTTGTAGAAAGGGAAGTATGCCATTACTTATTTCCCTTCCATGGGATTTTAAAATAATGCTTTGTCTCATTTTGTTATTGTGCACTCCTAAGTGAGATGGTGATTGCCAGGCAGAGTGGTAGGATACGCCACAATGTGCTGCTGCACAAAGCTTGGCCCTTGTAGTGCAGATCTGTTGTTGCAGCTTGGGAGTGTTAGTGCCTGCTTTGAAGCTAATACTGGCAGAAGGCAAGCTGCAGGGCTTTTTAGCACTGGGTGTTAATGGTCATGTTTGTTTCTGTGCAGGGATCCACTGGTGTGCATCTAGGTTGCTCTTTTTAGCTGGGGTCTGCAATGTATTTTCAAAAATTTCCAGATCTGTCTCTTGCAGGATGAGTCTGAGATAAAAACCCACTGAAGTATCAAGTTACAAAGACTGATGGTTTTGCTCTACTACTTTGCTTCTCTTGGCACACAGTACTTCCCAATGCTGAGGTGGCCACTGTTGGGTTCACATGGAGAACTGGAGAAATCCTGTGTGGGATTCTGAGAAAAATCTCATTATTTGGACTGTCTCAGAGCCAGGTTGTTTCTGTAGATGCTCTTGCTTTGGTCTGTATTGTATCACCTCTGGATTAATATCAGTTAATGAGAACAACTGAAGATTTAATATTTCTGTTCAATTCTCTCTTCCTTCCTTTCAGATCTGGCAGAAAGTGACCTGGCATATACTCAAGCCATAATGGGCAGTGGAAAGGAAGACTACACTGGGAAAGAAGTGCTAATCCTAGGAGGTGGTGATGGAGGTATACTCTATGAGATAGTCAAACTGAAGCCAAAGATGGTTACTATGGTAGAGATATCCTTTGACAAATGGCCCTTTATTCATATCAGCCAGAGCTTTCTGCTGATACCTTAGCACTGAGCACAGTCACCTGTCAGGTTCTGATTTGCATGAGGAGATAAGGGTCTAAAATGAAATTTCTTTTTGTCAGCTAAGACCAGTGACTGCATATTTGTGCATCATTATGCAACACCTGCTTTCAGGTTCCCAATCCATACTATAACTCTGAGTAGCAGTTTACATAAGGCTGGAAAGAGATGCTTCTGTCATCATTCTGATGCTTTCTCTAATAAAAAGATGGATCTGTCAAGTTTGTGTTTTGGGCTCAGTTCTGCCTTTGAGTTCTTCTGTTTTCCTAAAGAAAGCTGTAAAAAAAAATAGTGCCTAGAAGCAAAAAAATTTAATCAATAGGAATATCAGGACTTGATGAACTGTATTGATGAATCGACCAACCCTGTTTTAAAAATACCAATACAAATCAAGTATTCAACATTCTGTAGTTTATATAATTTTTAATGTAAACTGCTGTTAGCCGTATGAAATGTTGATCATCCTAGATTTTGGGATCCCTTTGCTAAGACTAAAAGTAATTGTCTTAAAAATGTGGGTTAAAATGTGAACCTAGTTTAACTTTATGGAGTTTTTAATAGTTTTACAGTTCACATTTCAGGCTTTCATGGTAATGATAACCTAAGGTATCAAAAATAGTGGTTAAAACCAAAAATAAGCACTTCCTAGTCATCTTATTGAATCTGAAGGCCGGTATGTAAGGTTGGCTATTTCAGTATAGACACCAATAGACACATCCTATTATTCCTTTGTGAATGCCACCTCTTTGAGAACTTGTTTCTGAAGAAGTAGAAACTGTTACCTCTATTACTTCTGGAATGTGTTATGCCTTGACAAGCTTCAAACATTGACCAAATGGTGATTGACGGGTGTAGAAAACACATGCGTAAAACATGCGGAGATGTCTTAGACAATCTGAAAGGAGAGTGCTACCAGGTAATGTTTTGTTTTTCTTTCATTGCAAGTAATATTTCAAATACATGTTCACCTAGTCTGGAAGACTGCTACGGCAAACTTTTGGGGACAAGTTTTCTGACTCAAGTTTGGGAAGCATTTTTTCCTTTTGTATGACACTTGCATGTTTTAATAGCTGGAATTCATGTTGGAAGTATTTTAACTCTTAGTCTTCAAACTTCTAAAGTTAATTGCATATGTAGCTTTTAAGGAATGTGAAATAGGAGAATGTTCGCTATAACTTAGAAATAAAGAGGAAATAGCAGTAAGAATATAGTGTTTAACATCATTCCTTAAACTGTTAAAAAGATAGAAGAAATGTGTATTCCTTAGTTGTTCTATACTGTTGGAAATACCTGAATTTGTAATACATATTTAACAATTTTTTTTAATTTGCAAGCAAAATCCCTTAGTATTACACTGCTATTATATTAAAAATAAAAACCGAACAAATGTCATGCATTCCTGCAGTTGAGGTCTTTGTGTTGCATCTGACAGCACTTACAAATGAGCCCAGGTGTAATCGACATGTTTTTGTTTTCTTTACCGGTCCTTAGATGCTCTGACAAATAGTAACTTACAGGAGTGAGCTAATAAAAAACACAAAAAATTACCAGATAAGTCACGTGCTACTCTGTGGAAATCAGTGACCTTTCATACGAATAACTTACTATACTCATACGTTGGAACTACTAACCATTGTCAGCATTTGGGAGGAAGAACAGTGGTCACAGATCTAGGAACTTCAGTCCTAGAGTGCCTGTGTTGTCATTGTCATAATTCCTACAAAGTTCCTTCTTTCTGTATGATGTAAAAAGTTGAAAGTGGAGCCTAAAATTAAACATGTACTTAATTTTGTATTTTTTCCCTCTTAATTTCTGTGAAATCCACATTTGTTCCTTTTACCTGGTGAGTTTTAGGGTATTTTGAGGACTAGCTACAGTATTTCATTCTTACAGGTTCTAATTGAAGACTGTATTCCTGTACTAAAGAGGTATGCCAAAGAAGGAAGAATGTTTGATTATGTAATTAATGATCTGACAGCTGTTCCAATCTCCACATCTCCAGAAGAAGGTAAATCTTGTAATTTATTTTCTTAAACTTCTGAGAATTTTCAACATTTGTTCTTCTGCTGCATGATAGTTTGCAGTATAAATGCTTTCATTTTTTCCATTTAAAAAGCAAATCTGAGAGGGGAAAAAAGGTAATAAGACATGTTTTTTTGAAATTTTTTTTTTAATATTAGAAAAGGCTAGCAAGTGCCTAGCACTCTTGTAAATCTTATTCCAGAATAATATGAACTCATGTACTTCGTGAGAAGTATTTTGAGTTCATACTCCAGTAAATTTTCCTCACTTTATGGTTTATTGGAAACTTTGGGAAATTTCTTGTGAAGAAAACCAACAATACTCTTGCCATCACTGCCATTGTATATGGTTTGCATTTGGTTTTTTTCTAATCCAGGCTTTATTTTTAAAATTTTTTGAAGACTTTGCAAGTCTTGAATATGTAATAAGTAAACAAGTCAATGTGCTGTTGTTTTTCAATCACTCCCTATGTGCAGATTCCACATGGGAATTTCTACGGTTGATTCTTGACCTCTCAATGAAAGTCCTGAAACAAGATGGAAAGTACTTCACACAGGTATGGTATCTGGGTGTAATAAAGTACTGCTTTTTATCTATTGCAATTTGCATTTTTTCAGTTAAAAAAAAAAAGACAAACTACCCTAAAAATCTACTACAAGCTGGTTTTCTTCCTTTAGTGACTTATCAGGCATTTTGCATGAAAGTTAGGTTTTGCTAACTGACTTGTCTTTTTTTCATTATTTCAGCTGAATATGTAGCACTTTTGTCTGGAGTTTAAAAGCATAATTTTAAGACTCAGCAAGGCATACTACAGAATATTGCAGCTAAACAATTCTTTGAAAAGCAGAACAGTTGTACTTTATGAAGAGATACATGGTTTTTAAGCTAATGTCTCTAGTTGTAGAGTGTAAAACATGAGAATTTATCAGTCATTAAGGTGTAAGAGTTTGAGATAGGTGCAGGGGAATGAGAAAATTAATATAGCCACCTCATAGATAATAGAATTGTGGTATAGCTTTCCACTGAAAATACTTTATGTAATCCTGAATTTGGAATGCCACAAAGCTGTGTGCAATCATACAAGAATGTGACAAGAGCCAGCAGATGGTTCAGTGAAGTCTCTGAAGTTGTATTTCTTTTGTCATGCTCATAAACTAGTCTTCTGATGTGTGGAGAATCTAAGTACTGTATTTTGGAGTAATATCCTTAAGCTCTGAAATATAAAGAAATTGGTTTACTGTAAAATTGTGCAGGTTTATAAAGAAATGCAAAACTTGTGGGATGAGGTTTCTGGCAATTCTAATATGCTGCTCTATTTTAAAATGCTGTGGTTTTATGGGCAAGAGAAATTATCTTGTGGTTGAAATACAATTTACAGTTAACATGGTTGTACCACACTGTAAATTTTAATGGCATTTCTGTCCTGTTAATAGTGGAAATAATTATGGCAGACTGTCATATCAAAAGGACACTAAATCTTTCAGAAACAGAGCATGTTGTGTTGCAGCTGCTGTACTTACACCATACACAGTGAGACTAGCTGGCCTTATTGGAACTAAGGTAAACAGATTTCTGGGGACAGGTTTTTTTTGGACTTTGCAGAAGGACTCTTGAGAAGAAGCTTGTGCTGAAAGCTGGAATGATGGCTGTGCTGTAGCCAGAGGACAGGAAGGTTGTTTTGTGTCAGCTGAAACCAGCTGAGGTGGAGACTGGTGCAGCCCCTGCTGCCTGTCCTGTCCTCATAGGAGGAGGGAGATAAGTCAGCTCTCCAGCATCTGCTTGCACAGAAAGAAAGGACAGCAGTCCTGAACCAGCCCTGATGGGTTTTAGCTGTTGTGAAACTATGCAGTATTACATTCTGTGGTCCCAAAGCAACAAGGTGGTACATGGCAGGATGGGAAAGAAGCAATATTAAAATTGACATGGCTTAAAATTGGACTTGTGGCTAACGGGTAGTCAGTGAAAGGGCTGGAGTGTAGAAAAGCAGTGTTCTCTAGCAGTTTAGTCTTCCTGAAGGTGTTGAAAAAAGGACAGTTAATACTGGGGCAAACAGCTGTCAGAGCTTTTGATACATCTACTGATACAGCCCGTTTGATGGTCCTTGTAACCCCTTCCCAGCTGGGCGTGAAAAAACAAAATAATCCTCTGTAAAAATGGAATAACCCTCTGTATTGGGTTTATGTGACCAGGTTTTGATAGTGGGGGGGAGTGGGGAGGGCTCCCCCATGTCTGACAAAGCCAATGCCAGACTGCTTCAGGGTGGACCAACTGCTGGCCAAAGCTGAGCCCATCAGTGACTGTGGTAGTGCCTCCGGGTTAAGATTTTTGAAGGGCCAAAAGCTGCTGCACAATAGCAGTTGCAGCCAGAGAGGGAAGTGAGAATATGTGAGAGAAACAGCTCTGCAATCTCCAAGGTCAGTGGAGAAGGAGGGGCAGGAGATGCTCCAAGTACCAGTGCAGAGATTCCCATGCAGCCCGTGATGAAGACCATGATGTAGGAGGCTGTGCTTCTGCAGCCCATGAAGCTCCACAGGGGAGCAGAGATCCACCTGGAGCCCCTGGAGGAGCCCGTGCTAGAGCACGTGGATACCTGAAGGAAGCTGTGACCCTGTGGGAAGCCCACACTGGAGAAGACTTGCTGGCATAACTTGTGACCCTGCAGGGGACCCACGCTGGAGCAATTAGTGAAAAACTGCAGCCCATGGAAGCACTCATGTTGGAGAACTTAATGGAGGACTGTCTCCCATGCGGGGAGATCCCATGCTGGAGCAGAGAAGCGTGTGAGGGGGAAGGAGCACTAGAAATGGGATAAACAGACCACAATCCCCATCCCCCATCAGTGCAGTGGGGAGGAGGTAGAGAATTTGTGAGTAAAGTTCATCCTGGGGAGAAAAGAGAGGTTAGGGGAAGATGTTCTTAAAATTTGGGTTTATTTCTTATTATCCCTCTCTGATTTGCTGAGGCAATTGAGTTTAATACCGAAGCCAAGTCTGATTGCCTGTGATGGTAACTGGTGAGTGTTGTCCCCATCCTTACCTTGGCCCATGAGCCTTTTGCTGTATTTTTTCCCCTCTGTCCAGCTGAGCAGAGGTGTGACAGCATGTCTTTTGTGGGCAGCTGGCATCCAGCCAGGGTCAACCCACCACATCCTCAGACAGCTCAATAGTCTGGTCATAGGATGAACAGACTGTTGGGGTGCTCTCCAGAAAATCAGCTGTCTATAACTTTGTTTTAATTATTTAAACATTTAATTTCAGTTAAACTATCTGAAGCTGGATACTCAGTATTGGGTTAGACTGTGGTCACAAGATCAAACATGACCACTACCAACTTTGGCAGCTTAGTCACACACTGAGAACTCATAAATGATTTTGAATGCTCTGTTGTGTTTGCTGTTAAATGGCAGTGGTTTTAGCTCTATGTATTAACATTGGGAATTTAAGTTACTTTTGTTCCAGCTATCTACTTTCAGGATGCTTATGTTACCCGGCAGGCCTTGCTGAAGACATCATGTGCCTTTTAAGGCAGTTGTGTTTTTAAAATGCAGGACTGTGTGTACCCCCCAGTCCCTTCTTTGCATTTTGGTTCTCTAAACCAAAAAATAATAAATATCACCAAGAAAAGTGACTGTGGGAATGTCCACTTACTTGTTAGAGCCTCATCTTTGCTATGATGAGGAAATGTCTCATAGGAAAAATGCAGCAAAAGGATTGTTGTCCTGTGGACTACTAGCCAGTAATTATAGTTGCTTCTTCTGCCTTGGCATTATGTTGTACTAACATTGAAAATTTCTGTTCTTTGTAGTTTGTAGCATGTCCCCTTGCACCCTGAACAGAATCACGTGCGTCCAGTTAGGATGCCATTTATTTCAATGCCAAAGAAATGCTTTACCCAAAAGTGGAGTTGTGTTCACAGAATGCCATCCTTTCACATACTGTATTGCTGCCTGACTGTCTAAATGCCACTGCTGGGAAAAATAAAGGGAAATGCTCATCACCTCTTCACTGAGCTCTGCACAAGTTTTAGAAAATGTTCTGCTCTGTAATTTTCAGCAGGCAGGGTCTAGTGCTGTTGAACTCCAGATGGATATAATTTATCTGAGATTATAAAAAGAATTATTTCTCACTTGCTGCTCTAACACACCTGGTGGTTCCCTCGGGATTCCTTCCTTGGTGATCCTCAAAGTGGTCTCCAAATGCTGGTGCAGAATGTCCTGTCACCACTAGGTGGAGACAGGTAACCAGTATTGCCTGGCAGTTTATTAACATTTTTAGAAATTCTGCCTGTGGAAGATTTTTCAGACTATTTATTTGTATTCCTAGGGGATATAAGAACTTATGTGGCCAGTTTTAAGATGCAGGAGGGACTTCTTCCTCTTTTTCAGCTCTGGGAAGATGTAAAAGGGAAGTTAATGAATGTCAGTCTCTGCTGCTTTAAGTCTGTGTCTGAGTGTATTTGGGGGAAAAATGCCTCCATACTTTCTCTGTGCAAATAGTAATCACAGCTTAGAACAAAAACTTGTATAAGTAGCAGCCATGCTTTACATGCCCTTGCTTTTCTAGCTGCACCATCCATATTAAGTGTTGCAGCCTACACAGTGAGACACAAGCTTTAGGGCCCTTAGCCTGCAAAACTTGCAAACCTGTCTGTGGGTTTTAAGACTTGAAGCTCGTTTATGAAAACTTACTGTTAAACATAATCCCACCACTCTGAGGTTCAGTGGTCATACGGCATGCGTTTATTTCCATTTTTCTTCTGAAGCTGGTGCTTTGAAATGTTTAATGATATGACATGGTACAAAATGATATGATATGAGGCCATGTCTGTGAGGTGCTCAGTGTTACCTTCTCCAAGGCAGAGCCAGTTAGAGGTGCAGGTTCCCAGCCATCACAGTGGAGAGAAATTTGAGTTGGTGAGGGTGTAAGACCTTGGCAAATCCTGAGGTGCAGTTTCATATCTAATATACCTTCCCAGCAACTTGTTTCTGAGCACGTTAAGTGTTTTTACAGTATTGGACTTTATAAAGTATGATTTTTTTTTTTTTAAGATGGTCCAAGTGATTTCTTTCAAGTGAATATGTATACTTGTAGATATCAGCATGATATGTTTGTGGCTTTTGTTTTTCTGAAGCATCACTCTCTTGTGGCTTCGAAGTAGCACTTGAGGATTGTCCCAAGAGCTGTGAAACCATCATCTAGCAGATGCAGAGACTGATTGTAAGATTGTGTCTGAGTGTCAGTGGATTGTGTAGCTAAGAAAATGCCTTTTTCTGTGCTAAGTTTTTGTTCTGTTGATCTAATCTTTTGAGGTTGAGAAGGGTATAATTTTCAGCCTGTTTATGAAGTGGAACCTTTAAAAATACCTCTAAACAGGAATTTGTGACTTCCTTGTTGGGGTCACTCAGGCCAGGCGGGATAGAAACTCAGACCACTCACAGGTTCCAGTAAACAGCACTGACCCCTGGTGCAAGGGATCATGTGTCTCCCACATGAACATGTGGCCCTTCACTAAGCTGTCTCTTCCTGGCCACTCTTATACATCCCTCTAAATGTCCAGACAATCATCATGTTGCTCCATAGTTAGACTCCTTTTTTTGGCTGCTGTGTGGGCTTTCTAATTAGCACTTCCAATGAGGGAGCAAGATTCTCCATGACTGAACCATGGAAGGAGGCTGGAAGAATGGCTGTATGTCCGTCTGTGAGCCTCTGTGATTTCTTGGTAGTTTGAGAGACTTTAAGGAACAGACTTTTTCATTTCCTTTTGTTACTGAGAGTTCAGCTTTAAATTAATTGATCTTTTGGCCAGTGGAGGTACTTACAGTCAGGTTCGCCTCCATTATCTCCTTGACAGCCCTCCCTGTCACCCCAAAATTAGGCCTAGCTTTGATGCTAGGTGTTTCATGATTAGTGTCTCACTGCTTATTAGTCACTCTGAAGTGAGGAAGGATAAAACTGAACCTTGGCCCTATCCAATTCTGGCACATTATTACAAAACAAAAATAGAAACCCATGTTAAAAATAAAAATCTAATTTCTCTGGCATACAGTCACAGACAAAGGTGTCCAGTGACAATGACATGTGGGGTAAGACATGTAAGAAATGGGCAAGTATGGAAGAGGGACCCTTTCACCCACTTTCAAGTCACTGGTTTACTTTCTGAGGGTTGGAGGAAGCATAGTGGCCTAAGTTCATCCTGTAAATAGTTGATGGACACATCCCCTTTATAGGTGGGCAGAGTTAACTGGAACTTACAGGGTTAATTTAAACAATTCTTGGTTTTGCTTATTTTAAGAAATGTTTTTGGTCTGTCCAGAACCGTATTTGTTATTTAAATGTGTTGTGCATTGTGCTGTAGAAACCTAAAAACTAAACTCATGGGTCTACAGAATGTATGCCTTGTGAGAGCCCAGAAAAATTGATGTTGGGAGCCAGGCATGAGCTGTTGAAGTGAGTGCAAGCACCAAGCAGACTCGGGATGCAAAGGCTGTGAAACAGTTCAGGAGTCATCTGTCTTAAACAAGGTCTTACTGATAAAGATTTGTTAATCTCAAAGTTTAAATTGCCTCAAGTACTTTTCTGTCTGAAAGATGCTTCTTAAGGAATAATAAAAAAATAAAATCATCATTCTCCTAGTTCTTACCTGTCAAATTGTATGATGTGGAATAGAGATTAGGTAAGGGCAGGTGGGCAGAGGAGTTTGGTAGGGTTTTGTGTATGTTGAGAATTTGACTGAACCCTGTGGGAGAAAAAGAAAGTGATTTTGCTTATTTCCTTTTGAAAGCATATAATTGGTGAGTCATCTGCTTTAAACCTTATTAAACAGTGTTCAATATTAGCTATTGTTTGAGTTATATGGTGTCTGTCCAGAACAAACAATGCATTGCTCTACCACATAACTCTTCATTAGGCAGCAGGAGTTAGTGAACACAGGTTATTAGACTGATCTCTGCGTTGCATTCTGGGCTTGGTTCCCTGTGGCACCTTAGTGATACTAGAACATCTAAGTGTGACTGACTTTGTTATTAACACTGTAGCCTTGCTTGATAAAGCTGGTCACATTTTAAAGAAAAGTGTTAATAATAGTGATTTTTCAATAACTTTATTGAAATAAGCCTTAAGTTTTGTAGAATTGATTTTTGAAATGCTTAACTTTGTGTTGAGTAAAGCCAGATAGTTACAAAAAATAATAACTATGCAGAACTATAAAATCCCGTGGTGTTTCTCCAGAAGAAAAAGGTTGATAGAAGAGCCCAGGTGGGTTGTCTGAACCTTTAGGCAAGATCTTGATTTGGAAACTGGGGAGTTGTGGGTTTGAAAAGCAAAAATTGTTTCTTGGCGTGTTCATTGCTCCTGTAATTTGTTTTCCATGGTGTCTGCAGTGATTTTGTCTCTTGCTAGAGAAGGGAGAAATGATGAAATACTGAAGCGACAGTCTGGGAAACTGGATACTTCTCTATCCTATTCAACTTCCTATGTAATAGTGGTATGCTCTGTGAATTACCTAGCAGTGTTTCTATTTATGACTCAAATTACACACACAGGTTGTTTTTTAGTTTCTTTTTGCATTCAGTCTGATGTTGAAACAAAATGATATGTTTGGTAAAGGGCAGCTGAACCAAAAAAACCCACCACAATCCCCTGGATGATGGCAGGTTACTAACTGTACTGCAGCAGTCTGTTCATTGTTGTGCTCAGTAAGTGTTAGCTGTATACCTTTTTACAAATCTCATTTGTTTTCTGATACCCAAACCCAAATATGAAAAATTCCATATAAAGCATGTCACTTTCCTTTACCAAATGAACAAGTACAGGTTTGTTTGTGCAATATGATCAGAATTATAATCAAACATGTTCTATGCAAGTTCTTTTGAAGGAGGGCTTTCCCAAACATTATTTTTTAAAAGATTATGGAATGATAGAGTGGAATCATAGGATTTCCTGGCCTGGAAGGGACCCACAGGAATCATCAAAGTCCAACTCCTGGCCCTGTACAGGACAACCCCAAGAATCACATCATGTGCCTGAGAGCATTGTCAAGATGCTGTGTTAAGATTTTTTAAGTTTAGGCTTTCTTCTTCACTTGTGGAAACTTGAGCACAATCCAAAAAAAAAAAAATTGAGCATGATGCAAAAAATTCAGAGGAAGATTGGTGAAATTAATTCTCTTTTCACTTCCTCTGGAAATAAAAATCTTTTAAATACACTGTGAAAAAAATCCTACCAGTAAAAAGTAGGAAAAATAGTATAAATCCCAAAGTCAGAATGTACATTTTACACTTTGGTTCTAGTTATCATCTGATATTGTTACGTGGAAAAATCAATGTAAATGGAGCTGTTTAGAAATACTGATTTCAAATGTGACCTCTGCTTGCTTTTGCCTCTGTCTATTGTATGTTTTAAAGAGCACAGATAGTACTTAGTCAAACTCATCTTAGTGCCTTGCTTTGTGAAAATTAACTTTCAGTTGCATCTGTGTGCATGTAATCATTTTAAGGCCATTTAAAGAAATCTGGAAGCACCAAAAAGAATTTACACAGTAAAATGAGTCTTTCTTAAAGACTGTTCTGGCTTTAGAAGCTTCACAATGTGTTAGAGCAATATGTGAACCATAGGCAGTCAGACACTTAGGAAGCATTGAGGAAGTCTTGGTTCCTGGGGTCCTCATTTCAAGTTAGAAGTCCTAAAATATTGAATAAGCTGTGACTGTAAGGGAACTGATTTTTTTTCATTCAATTAGCTTTTTCTTATTGAACCATCTGTATTCTTTCAGTCAGGTGCAAGTTACACATGTATTTGAAGGGCAGGAAGGAGCAATTCTGCAACTGCATTCAATGGTCAGGGGAAAAAAACCCCAAAATTATGTGTACTTGTGGGTACGGACAAACACTTCCCAAAGTCATTCAGAGCAGCAGGAGGATCCTGCTACTCCATAGGTGGAGGATGTTGCTTTAGACTCTTTCTAACACAACTTCTGTGCCTTGCATTTCTTGCCATCATTTTGTGGGGCATTGGCTCTTGTGCTGGATTATTAGGAGCTGTGTATTCATTAACATAAAGATTTCCTTTTTGTTCTCCTTTTTATCTTCTGTGATGAATGTTCCTCCACTAGAGGTGGTAAAATGTGTGGGGAAGCTCAGGATTTTTATATTGAGAGTTACTCTGGAAAATGCTAGTTAATGCTTCTGTTTCTGATGATCAGAAATCAGAAATGGAAAGCAGGCTTTGTGCTAGATCAAGGTAAAAGACACTTCCACTACATGCTAGTAAACCCAGCCATTAGGGGAAGATGGGGACACATATCATCCTGTCCTGCATATGGCCAGATTGGCACATGCTGTGTGGGCAGTAGAGATTCATAGGCATCATATAACTTGCTGTTGATGTGTAGTGTTACAGCATAGTTGGTTTATCATGTTTGGGGCCTATAGGTTGAGCTAAAATTCCTCAGGAAAGTGGTGGATGTAGAAGACCACAAATCTCTTCATTTGGCTGTCAGTATGCCAAGGGCCTTTAACAATACCTCCACTGTGACCACAATCACAGAATGTATTATGTCTGTGCTGTGCCACAGCAACAGTACACTTTTTTTTGGTGAGTCTTCATTCAGTGCCTCATACCTGGAAAAAAACAACCTGAGTAATTTGTGGACCACGCAGTGGTGACAGTATTCAACTTCACTTGATTTTAAATTAGCATTCAGGTACCTTGTATTTGTCACACTCTTCCTAACACTGTTGAATTTAAGGTTGTAAAGTATTTGCTAGTCTACTCAGTTATGTAGGCAAGAAACTTGACAAAGTTTTTTTTAATTGAACTTAGACAACTGACTTTTATTGCTTTGGGTAGTTGGTGTTTGTTCAGTCTGGTGTTCTGTGTGCTCACTGTTACCACTAAATCTTCAAATGTGTTCTCCAGGATATGGAGAATTCAGTCTTCTAATTAGAGCTTTTCTCCATATACATATACATTGCAGTAGCTTCTGCTTCTTATTAATACTTAGCTTGGGACAAGCTAGTGCTTGCATAAAACAGTTGCTTGGAGGTGAGTTTTTTTGTTTGAGTTTTTTTTGGGGGGTGGGTATTTTATTTATTGGGGGTTTTTTGTTTGGTTTGGGGGAGTTGGGTTTTTTGGGGGGGGGTTTGTCTGTTTTGGGGTTTTTTTGGTTTGTTTGTCTGTTTGTTTTAATTCCTCATTCTTTGTAATCCTTGATATGTTTGTATTCCAAGAATGGTATGTTTGGGTAATATTGTTTCACCCCTAAGACAAAAAAAGTTATTGTAGGAATCACTTCCTTTTCAGAATCATGACTGGAAACTCAAGACAATGTAGCCCACAGCCAGAGAACTTCTGTATAATTTGATGTATTTTGTCATAGTGCTTTGTGGAGGAATCTGTTTAAAATTGATAGGCTATAGTTTTTTTAGTAGTGCATTTAAACACTGTAAGATCTAGGCAGTGTTAAATAACAGAAAAATCTGGATGTTGTAATACTATTTACTTATACATTTAAGCAATCATAAAGAAAATGGTTATGGAGTAGATGTTATAGGTAAACAACACATGGTGGTCTGTTTTAACTGGAAGCCCTCATATAATGGTTCCTTCTGCTAATGAGAATATAGCTAATCCCCCTATACTTACCCTTTCTTGAAAGGATACAAATTGTTGTTTGCTGTAGGCAGAATGAAGACAAGCTGTTCAGTGTTTGCCTTGTAAATATTAAATATTAAGAACAGCTTGTATCTGGTTCTGAAGTATGTGGGAGCCTTGCAGTAGTGTCAGAATGTATATATTCATCTGAAATTTTGCTTATTTGCTTGATTGTTAATGGGACTTTCTTTTTCTTCAGGGAAACTGTATCAATCTGACTGATGCCTTGACTCTGTATGAAGAACAGCTTAGCAGGCTTTATTGTCCTGTGGAGTTTTCAAAAGAAACTGTGTGCGTTCCCTCCTACATGGAATTGTATCCTTAAAGACTGAAGAAGGCTGAAGAGTGTGTATTAATAAACCAAGCAAGCATAGACTGGTTGGAGGTAATGAACTCAAGCAAAAAAGCAGTTCTGATTTAAACACTTTTTTTTTTTTCATAGTAAATGAACTACTGCAGTTTTATTTTGAGGATAATTGTAGGAATTGTTTTCTAAAAGTGCTGTAAATTCACAGCTGGTGGAATGATCAGCACCTTTCATGAACAGGCTGTGTTTTTGTTGGTGTTTTTGAGTGGTGTATGTGATGTGGGATAAACTGTTTGATAAGAGTAATGCTGCCTGGGAGTTCTGACAAGGCTGTATCTTCTTATTTTCTTCTTTGCTTTTACAAAAATAAGAAACTAACTTCATACAGATTAGCATGATCCAGATCTTTAAATATTGTCTGACTTATTGAACATACAGCTCAGACATGATTTTTAAGACTGGGGAATGGGGAAGAGAACTAACTACTATCTAACTACCATTAGTAGTTAGTGTTACTGGAAAAAAATATTCCAAGTGGAGGGGTATGCATATTCTCAGAAGCATCCCATTCCTAAAAATAATCCTTCAGAATTTCTTCAATTCGTGGGTAGCAGGGAAGTTATATAAGGAGCTAGAAGTTTAACCTTCAAGCCCTTATCTTGAGAGGGGCATTTTGATTTGCTGTAAGGTGGTTCTGCTGGCTGCATTTTTGCCTTGAGTGTTTACTGCTTTTGTGGGATCTCCCTGGAAATGTTTTGCAGGGTGAAGCCTGCTGTGGCTGTCTCTCTTGACAGGAAACATCTTTCCAGGATCTGCTTATTCATAATACATTAAGCATGTGATGCTGTGACAGCCTTTCTTCTGTTGCGTGTGTTCATTTTGCCTCCCTTCTGTGTCTCTAATCCTGGTAGTGTTCAATGCTGCAGCCTCCATACTGACCCCTTACTGACTCCAGACTGACTATAGCCAGCTCCTCCTGCTTCTCATTATTGTCAGCTCTCTGTGAAACTCAGATTTGACCTCGCATTTTCAAGACGAAAAACTGTGAAGGATATAAAGATACTTCCCCTAAAGCTTTCGGTTTCAGAGAAACTGATTATTTTTGCCTTTGTAACTGCCAGACCTTAATGGAACATGTATGTGGTTTGAAGTGTAGGCATCCTTGAACTGCTGAGTCAAAAAGAGAATCGAGGGAGATTTCACTTTTGAGTGTTTTGCTTACCCTTTATGAGCTACCAGAAGTTTTCAGAATTTAAATGTAAGTAAAAAGAACTGCATTTTAACTGTGTACTACAAATGTTGCCTTTTCTTTTCCTTAACTGCTTATTTTCTCCAGATGGGTGTTCTACACGATTTGGAAGAAACAGACTGACATCTGAACATGAAGATTGAGATTTTCCTAAATGTACATGCTGCATGGAGCATATAGGCCTGCCACATGCTGCATATTGGCATCTTGAACCTTTAAATTATATGCTGTAGATGATCCTGAAACTTAGTCATGCTATTGATTGTGAATTCTTTAAATGTTTTTTTATTATTATTTTAATTTAAAAGCAAATGGAAAATGTATATTTTGACGAGCTAGGGTGTTATTTTTGAAAGTCAACTTAAAGAAGAATAAGCAGCAAAACTATATAGCTGCTGACTGCACTGAACCTTTAGAATGTGATCCTTTTTATTTTTTTGTAGATCTTCACAAACTGGTTGATTAAAAAAGACATCTTTAGCATTTCATCCCTGAAGGGTGGTTCATGGAGTTTCTGTTGTTTTTGTTTTTCCAACACATTTTTCATCTATAGTGCTTTTGAAATATGGGAAAGGGTTTTTGTGTGGTTTTGGTTTTTGCGTGGTTTTGGTTTTTGTTTGGTTTTTTTAACGAACACTGCGGTGCTTCCATATAGACAAGGGCATAATAAAAAGAAAAAAAATCTTGTGAGAGAATACTCCCAAGTCCTTTGTTGCAAAGGGAAGAAAGCCAGTCTTAAATTTTTATTTACCCTAGTTTCCTTCATCATTGCTGTAATCTCTGTGGCAGAAGAATCTTTGGCCTTTTATATCCTGGAATTCTTTAGTTGCTGCCATATTGATTATTTGGATTCTGACATGGATTTAACAATAGATTTGTACTGAAGCATGAAGATCAAGGCTGGGTTTTCATTCCACCCCGGTGCAAGAAAATGAGCATAATGAGGTTCTTGTGGGCATTTCTTCTCCCCAGCCTTATGGGAAGCACTAGATTTTTGAAGTAAATTTGGCTTAGAGGATGAAGAAATGTGGGTGTGATGTGATCTGTCTTTATGTGCACCTGAACTGAAGGTTTTGAGGCAAGTATGTGTGCACTTCAGTAGGGTCAATGCTGGTTGTATTGCCACAGATGGCCCATATTGTGTCAGGCTCTTGCTCAGTTAGATTCACTTGCAGTGTAAAAATCAGTAGAAGCGGGGGTGCATTGTGATTCTGTTCTGGAAGAAAATGCATTTTTCTTCAGCAGTTTCTCATGTTGTCAAAAGTTATATTTTTGTAAGAGTTAGCTATGTATTGACTAAGATATTTGTGTTTAAAAATCCCACTTGAGGTAGGAAGGATATGACTATTATGTGCATTTTTTACTTTTCCAAGATAGAATAAAAAATGCACTATTTCTCCTAAACACTCTAATCCTGAACAATAATGATGTTTCATTCAACACCCAGTATTAACATTTTCTTAGTTTTATTGGAGAGAGTTGATTTGCCCCTGCCGAGATACTGTTAATGAAAACAAACCAAACAAAAGATGTCCTTTATATTCTTAAACCACACATAAGGAGAAATTTTATTGCATCCCACATATATAAACTGTTCATGGAATCTGAGTAGCCTATGCAGAATTCCAGACTGATACTAGAAAACTTGCAAAAATTCGCTGTTTCTTCGGTCCATAATTGGTCTAAAATTGTTAAAATATTTTCAGTTTGGAGAGCCAACAGAAGCATTTTTCAGTCTTAGTATTTTAAATTAATCACAGTTAATGTTAATTCTTGAATATACACAGGGCACAGTTCTTCCGTGGCCTACAGCTTGTGAATCACTAAATACTCCCAAAGAACAGAGCTTCCCTCTAAATAGAATAAAGTTTTCTGCATTTCCCCTGAGTGTTTTAGCTCTGCCGTAGGCATCCCAGAAAAGATGTTGATATTATAACCTATAATCTAGTAGAGACTGTTCATTTATGTTCCAGCACTGCAATCAGTTTATTGTCTAGCTGCAGATGAATGCAGATATCCTGTAAACAGGTGTATCCATAACTTTGCAAGCATGAACATTTCCATTGGTTCTTAGTGTGATTACTCATGTAGGTGAAATGAAGCACACAGGGACACAGAGCTCAGAGCATCTGTGTTCCTGGGTGAGCTTGGCAGATGTAGAAATCAGTCACAACAAGTGGGGGTGGGTTTGGTTTTTAGCAAGGAAACTTGTGAACTGGAAGACGACTTAATGTGCTCGCTGTACCAGGGCTTGTACTTCCCTTTAGCATTACTGCATGGGGAGCTGCTGGGTGTGCAGGGGTGTTCTGTAAAGGTTCCCAGAATGACCAGGGGACCTGAATTGCATAGTAATAGCTGAGAGGCAGCAGTGCTTGCAAACTTTTCAACTAATAGGGTATGAAGAGATTTGGAAGAATTATTTTCTTTTCTTTTCTTTAACTTTTTTTAAATGTAGTGTTTTGAAGTGATAGATGCAGTATAAAGCAATTCAGCAAACACTGAACATCATATTTTTTTAAGTTGCTGAATTGATTCTGAGCAAATATATACGCACTGTCAGTCTTTATTTATTTGTTGCTGTAGTGTAGATTTTTTTAAAAGAAAAACAAGTCTCTGTGTTAGAATTTCCAAATGTAAACTGCTGTAGCTGATCAGTTTCCCATGTTTAAGGCCAGTTGGGAAGTAGCTGTAATTGCTGCACCGTGTATGCAAACAGTTCCCAAGATACAGTTAACATTAGAAATTTCTTAATTATTCTTTGCACTAAATGCTGCTTCCACCTAGAAGTTATTGATTGATAGTAGTTTGTGCAAGGAGAAACTGCTGGCATTGTATCTACTGCATCAGTGCAGTGCACATGTTAAAATAAAGGTACACTATCGTTACTTGTGTGTTTGAATTGTTAAATCCATTGTGGATTCAGTGTTCAAATGACAGAATTGATGGGTATGATGCTTACCATTGTACCTCCTCTTTCCTTGTTGCATAAAGGTACTTCATGGTCCTTTTATTGAGTATTTTTTCTGTCTCAGATTAATAAATTGTTATTTTCCATGTAATAAATGCTCAGATAAGATACTCTGTAGCATGGAACAGCACATTTATATTTGTAATGGGGGGACTCACTTGAAGCTTCAGTGATATTTGCCTAGAAAGAGTTAATTTTCTGTGTAGTGTTTTAGATGTGAATTCTTTGGAGGTCTCTAAGTGGAAATTTGAGTTTTTCTGCTGGAGTGGTAAGTTGGCTTTGGGTGACAGTGTGACTCACTATGTGGCACAGAGAAAAGGCAGGCTTAGGAGAAGTCAGTGTGACATTGAGAATGATGGAAACTGGCACAGAAGTTTAGGGAACAGGGAGAGAGGGGCATGAACAGGATGGGTACATCAAAGAAGTTATTAACCTGAGTCACACCCCAGAGTAATGTCATACAATGGAAGAAAAACATGACTTCCAGAAAATATAGAGAGATTTACATGAATTCCAGCTAACCGGAAGGGAGAAATATTTAGGTCTGCATTAAGTGCAGTGATAGCAGGAGGCTTCATAGTTCAGAAAAAGAATGGGGGGAAGCCTTAACATTCTGAGGGGAAAAAAGTCTCACATATAGACTGAGGGTAGAATAAGGAGTAATTTTGGAGCGCTTACATGCATGACAGGGAAGAAAGGTATCTTGATTTTTTTATTTTTGCTGTTTGAGAATTTGAGGTGTTGACAGCTTGCTGGAGGGAGCAAGGCGAGGGGATGGGTGAGAGGAAGAGAACTCAATTTCTTATTTTAATTGAGGTATAGGAGACTGCAGATGATGTTGCCTGTGGGTACTAGGAGAAAGCTGACAAAGTTTGCCCACAGAGAGAAGAATAGTTGGAGTCATTAGAGATGCTGAGGGAACAAGTGAGAGAAGTAGCAAAGTAAGCAAGTGCTGCAGTGATTAATAATAGCACTGAGCAGCTTAGAAGAGCCTTTTTGAAATGTGGAATGCTTTAGGAAGCAAGGAATGAGAAATGTGGAATGGGAACTGGGAGGATGTGAAGAGGTTCATACAGTGGTCATACATTGCAGTGAGTTTGAGCTTCAGAGGTAGGAGTGGAGAAGGTAGAAAGAAGGAAAAGAAAAATGTGAAATGAACTTCATAATTGAAAGTGTGATGAGAAGTATTCCTGTGCAGCGGCAAGAGCAGAAAGGACGTAGGGGCAAGAGGCATTAAGATGGAAAGGAACTGGGGAAATGAGCCAGGAGGAGGAACCAAGAAACAGGACAAGCACAACAGAAGTGGTGTGGGGATTTGGGGAACACATCTGGACATGCAAAAGAGAGTGCCCCTCGCACTGCCCAGCCTGTCCTCTGATGCTATTTAGCAGAGAAGGAAAAGAAATTGGAAACATTTGGGTTCGTTTTGTTGGTTTGGTTTTTTTTTTTTAACTGAGTAATGAGTACAAGATGCCTTCCGAAGTATTTTAGAAGGAAAAGAGTTTTAACTGCTGGAAATTAAACGAAGGCTAAAAGGAAACTTCAGATTAAGGAGTGCTTAAGGGTAGACTGATTACTGAAGCAAATAAATACAAAATTCATGATGCCCAAAGGAAAGGCAGCTGTGGGATTTAACCGTCATGGATTGTCAGTGAGCATGGAAGGGTGGAAGGCAGAAGGATACAAGGGGTGTCTCTGCTGTCTTCAGCTCATGGAACTGGAAATATGGATCAGAACTGACAAACGTATGATATTAATAATGATTAAAAAGAACTGCTACCGCCATCTGACTTCAATGTGCCATGACAACTTTGTGTGTTACTTTACTCAAGAGGATGTTTCATGACTCAATGGAGAATGCACAGCACAGTGTGCCACATTGCCTGGGAAGCACTCAAATACAAAAGTATTTTATTGGTGTATAATGGAAACATTTTTGTGCAACTGTTCTTTGTATACGCACAGAAATGCACCAGTGGAATAAAACAATAGTTTTAGTAGATGGGAATAACAAAAATGAATGTGTACAGCTCTGTGAAGCTTTTTGTTGTTTTGGTAGCTGCTAATGTTATCTAACGCTTCCCCATTTAACTTCAGTTAATTATCCAACCTGATGGTTTTGATTTAAAAAATTATTTTATTCTGTGCTTTGTCCTGATTCTGCTCTTAAGCTTCACCCTGGGACATCCTGTGAAATTACTTCCTAATGGTTGGCATGTCTTGTAACACTTAAGTGTTTTCAATGATATTTTATAACCATTGGTTAGTTATTTGGGGTGGAAGGATGACAGGTTTTTGTCAGGAAGCAAATTTTTTGACAGCTCATTGTTTAAAATCCCAATGAAGACAGAATAACTATAGGAATGTTCATTAACTTTTCTTTTTAGAAATTTAGGAATTTTTAGGAATTTAGTTAAGAATTTTTACCTGTGTCTTGAAGTAAAATGTTCCTACTACCATTGTAAAATTCTTACTGTATATATAACAGTTAAATACTAAGGAAAGGGAAGCTATCTGTTGGCATTTTCTGGAGCTGATTTGCAGACAGCCATGTGTCATAAGTTATAGTCAAGATGCACTTAGTAGAATCATGAAGATAATCAACCATTAACCTAACATTGCCAACGCTAAACCATGTCCCTGAGAGCTGTATCTACTCCAGGGATGGTGACTCTACTGCTTTCCTGGACAGCCTGTTCCAGTGCTTCACAACACTTCCACTGAGGAAATTTTTTCTGAACAGCCAATGTAAACTGTCTGTGGCACTAAGTGAGGCCATTGGCTCTTGCCCTGATGTTTGTTACTTGGGAGAAGTGAGTGACCCCCACCTCACTGCAACCTCCTTTCAGGTAGTTACAGAGAGCAGTAACGTCTCCCAAGTCACTTCTCAAGGCTAGAGCAACCCTCTTGCCTCAGCTGCTCCTCCAGGAGCAGTTTGTGCTCCAGGAGTCCCACAAAGTGAACCCCCAAAGGCCTGTAGAGGCCACTGAGTTACTGTTTCTGACTGTCAGATCTTCACCCACAGCTGGATCCTCACCCGCATCTGGATGCAGTTCGATGGCTGCTGGGAGATGGCCTTGTGTGCACAGACTTCTGATTTTTGCTTTTCTTCCTGCACTGCTCCGAAGTAGCAGTGTCTCCCAGGCAGCTGGGAAGGTCGCTCATGGTGCAGGTAAATGGGCGTCTCCAGCCCAGGTGTCTGGGCCTGGCAGTGGTGAAGCTGCAGGCCTGGGTTTCAAGTGGCAAAATGCAGCATAGTGGAGTTGGGGGCGGCCCTGCGAGCAGCAGCGTGAGAGGAAAAGGGGAGAAAGCACTGCAGGCACCAGAGGAGAGATTCCCCTGCTACCCTGGGCAGGACTCCAGTGGAGCAGGGACTGTCCTGCAGCCGTCGGAGGGGACTAGGCCGGAGGAGGGATCCGCACTGCTCTCTGCAGGATCTGCACTGGGGCAAGTGGGTATTTCCTGAAGAAACTGCAGCCCCTCCGGCAGCAGGTTTGTCCTGGAGGGCTGTGGCCCTTGGGAGGGATCCCACTCTGGAGCAGGGGAAAAGTGTGTGAAAGATTGAGCAGCAGGGTGGAGTTGGTAGTGACTGAGCACAGTCCCTGTTGCCTTGCACCCCTCAGGGGAGTGGGGCGAGGAAGGGGCAAGAGTGAATTTGAGCCCAAGAAAAAAGACTTGGGGTATGAGAGATGTTTAATCTTTGTTGTTCACTTCCCTGCATTTCTAGCTGTCAACACATTGAACCAATTTGGTAACGGGTAAAGTGAATGGAATGGAAGCTCAGCTGGAAGGAACATGTAGAGCAAAAAGAAATACCTAGTCCAACTTTCTGACCACTTCAAAGTGACCAAAAGTTCAAGCATGTTGTTAAAGGGCATTGCCCAAATGCCTCTTAAATGCTGACAGGCTTGAGGCATTCATCACCTCTCCAGGAGGCCTGTCAGATGGACATTTTTCATAGGCCTCCTTTGATGGTTCGTGCATTTAGGCATTCACATCTCCTGGAGCCCTGGTGATCTTAGTACAGATGTGGCAGATTGTGTTTTCTTTATGCATGTTTTTTGTTGTCCCAGACACTGGGGTGTAAGCTATGAACTGCTGAAGGTAGCTCAGAAGCAGAAGGCTGACCCAAGCTAGCCCAAAACCTTTCACTGCAAGGGAGATGGAGCTGGCAGGTGGGGGACACTCACAGACCTCTTACTCATCACATTCATGGACTTCTGCATCAAAACTGCAGATGCCTAATAGTACAAAGCTTCAGATGATGGTGTCATATTCCAGCACCCCCCTTGATGATCTGTACCAGTTTGACAAAAATTAGCTTGCCTTAACACAAATGTTGCCTTCCAGTTGGTGTAGAGTCCAGACCATACATGAGATGTGGAGATGTTGCTTCTGAGTACAATCCGAAGGCATCAGCATGTGGAACGGGAAGTGACTGTGCTTGTCTGTCCCACCCTCTGTGCCCACAGTTGGGCCCTTTCCCTGCGTTGTGTGGCCAGCTTGCTGTAGGTGCTGTTTGCACCTTGGCACTAAGGATAGAACAGGTCAGGAACACTGGATATATTAGGCCTACTCAGATGTGAGGTGTAGTGCTTGCCAAGAACCTCCCTTCTGGAAGTGCCAGACACAGGAGGCAGAGCTGCAGGACAGGGAGAGGGACAAAACAGACTGGTGGCTGTGGGTACACCACAGTCCTCACCACAAGGGAAGTCTGGAGCCCACAGCCTGTCTATGGCATCCCTGCAGGTAGTGGGTGGATGAGGCAGTGGACACTGGTCGCCTGGATTCCTCTGGAGGACCATATGCAAGCTGCTGGAAGACCTCCCTGGAACACCTTCAACCTTTAAAAAAAAAGGTGATACATTAGGTGTGACTGGGAAAACAAACGAGAGGAATTTAGTACTCTTCTAGGTAAGTAGGGCAAGAGACAGCCTCATTAAAACTTAGGAATCCGAACCATTTTCATGTTGCTGACTACTTAGCCTGGAGGAATGAAAATATTAACAACTTTTGGAACTTCTGAAACAATAAAAGAGGTTGCTCTCTTGAGCTAAATCTAAAGAGAAACTACTGCCAGAGCCTTTCTATTGTAGTGTGTGTTTTCAGCCTAGGGGTTGTGCTAGAACTATTTTAAGAGCTTGCTCCCAATACAGACCTAACCCTTGGGTTTGCTGAGACTAGAAGGGATAGTCCCTCTTGTCCCCTGCCTCTCTAAACTTCTCTTTCTAGAAGTGCTGCAAACACGTATGAGATATATGGAAATTTAATTAGCTGTAACTTCTCAAAGATAAATATTTTAGGCTTTCTTGACTGGAGTGTTTCCTAAGGTCTGTTTAACCCAGTTCCCTCAACACTACAGCTTATGGGAGGGGGTTTCTGTGAAGTCATTTATTCCAGTAGCTGTGCCATGTGAATGGTCCCAGCTATCTCTGCATTCTCACTGCTTTGGCCTCACCCTGTGTTGTCCCCTCTGCCATGAGAGTTGCAGGGAGCTCTCCCATGGCCATGTGACAAAACAAGTGGGTTAAAAACAAACAAGAAGAGACATTAAAGGGGAGTGGGGAACTGATGTCACTCAGGTACACTGCTGAAATGAATGGATGAGAAAGCAGTCTGTGTTTGAAATGGGCCTGTCTGGCTCCTCATGTGCTGGCAGATCTCAGTGATGAGCAGGAATAGGAACTGGTGGTGGGATGGGGGAGCAAGTCATGCCAGGTGTAGGATATGGGAGAAATGTTTGAAGTAAAGGCTGCAGAGCATCGTGGTTTATACCTGCTTTAGAAATAGAGAGAGGAGTTGTTAGGGGCATTACCACCTCTTGGTTTTTTCTTGTCTTTCTCTGATCCTATCTACTGAATCACTTATGGGTCACTTCCAACTAGAGAGATTCTATGGTATTATGATTTCAGTCATCCAGAAGTTTCACATAATTTGAACTTTTGAGAGCACGTAAAAGGTGATCCAGTAACTGATCTAGTGGGAATTAAGAGCTTTATCTGTGTCAGTACTCTGCTGTCAGTGTAGCTTTGTAGGCTGGTGTGTTGTTTTTCAGTTACTTGTTGCCATTCATATCTTCAAAACTTTTAAATAAAATTTCATTTATGTCAGCAGTTTGGCTCTCCCAGTTGATTTTGGTTACATGGGCTGATTTTGTTCTCTTTTGAGGTTAGTTAAAAGTATGATAATGCTACTCAAGTTTTAGATATTTTTCTCACAAGAAATTTGTTTTAAAGAATGTGGGGACATTACCCATTTTGTGCAACATGGGCTTCCAAGCTCTTGATCATCTTTGAAATGTGAGGCCCATTATTTAATTTAATTTTTACTACAAGCAAAATCGGCGATGTGGTTTTAGATACCCTTGCAGGAGTGCTGTTATATGCTATCACAAAGGTAAGCCCCTGCTCAGTGAGTTACAGGGGCAGGGTACCTGTGTGGGCCACGGTGATTTCCTTCATCCAGTAGACATGCTTTTCTTTACTGAACATGTATTATTTGGGAGAGCAGAACAACATGGTCCAGGTCTGCATCATGCTTGTGACCTGGCTTTCCCAGCACCTTCTTGGCTGTCTGGTGGCAGCGAGTGAATCATTTTTTCCAGTGAGCAGCAGAAATTTGGCCATTCTTGAGCATTTAATTGTGAACAAATGATACTCAAATATATTGGAACTTCAAACACCCTAAAATGCATTTTATGTCATGCTGATCGAAATACATTTGAATAGCTTTAAGTATTTCATAGTGCATCCAGATTCATGCAACAGTGGATGAGTTTCATTCAGTATTTTATTTAACTTAAAATTGTGTTTTATAGTTGCTTTTATGTCCAGATATAGGGAAGAAAAATAGGTGGTTAAAATAAAAGCAGCAAGCCATAAATATTTTTATGAAATGAGGTTGAAAACACTCAATACCTCTTAAGAGTGTCTCTTCCAAAGACAAAGGGTGCAATGCCCCAAGAAAATGCAGTCATGGCGTCACACTGTGAAAGCCTGGACAGGAGTGTGAGTTTATCTGGTTGACTCAGAGTGAAATGAGCTGCATTTGCATCCTTCCTGGTAACGCGTTCTGGTGCTCTGAAAAGTGTGACTAGTGACTGCAAAGGGAATGAATTAATTTCAGCAATGGTCAGCACCTTGGTGAAAATCAGGAACGTGGCACTGCATTTTTCCAGGCTGCTCTTCCAGGGAAAGTCTTGGAACCAGAGAAAGTTAGGAGAGGCTTGTGTAAGAGGAGCAGGTCTTAGCCTTTAGGAAGTGTAACAAAGACCTGTGAGGAAATGGAGGTCTTTCACTTAAAACAGTTGATAAGTTGGGCATTGTGACCACATCCTGGCTGGCTACAGCACAGCCTGGATCCTGATCTCTCTGATGCCCCTGGCACACGGGAATTCTCATCAAGGTCTTACAGTGTTCTTCTATCCCCAGCTGCCCTGAACATGGTGGGGGCTGTACCCAGATGCGGAGTCAAGTCAGGTTTGGGAAGGCAGTAGGAAATTCTCTCGTGTGTCTTCGTCCAGATGTAGTCTGGCTGCAAGTGCTTTCTCTCTAGTTTGGGGAGATGGAATATGCCTCTACAGGCTCTTATTTTCTCTCATTAATTGCTGCTTCAAAAGCCATGATACTCCTAGTTTGTTTTTAGAAACTTACTGCCAGCTTGCAGACTTTTGCTTAGGTAAAGCAGATGCTGTGAGTAAGTTCTGGCCAATTTTATTTCTGTTGGTAGTCCAAATTTCAGGCACTTATCACATCTGTCACTTTTTATTAAAAGCACAATCTTCATGAAAGTTTTACTTGATTGTTGTAAAGTTGGATAATGAATGTCCCATTTCAGTCAACCAGTTCAACCAAGGAAGAGCCTGATCATGTTTGCAGTAATTTCAAAGAACTAGCAACAGAAATAGCATTAAATTATTAAGGACCTATGAATTTATCAGTGTCTTTTAGTAGACTAAAATTCTGTCATTTTCTTCGGAAGTGCATATTGAAGAACCTAAAGAAACTTTTTCAGAAGAGGGTGATCCTTTCTGCAAGTTGTAGAAAAGGAATTAGCTTTGGACAGCATCATTTTCTTTCCCTGTAAGCAAGCTTGGTCATGACTATTTTTGTCATTGTTGTTAACTTTGCTAACAGTATTGCTAATTTCTTCGCATGGTTATTTAAGTATCTAAGAGTAGCTAGTTAGAGCCATACTGAGGCCCTTTCATCAGTTTCCCTAATCCAGGGTACTTGTTCTTAGGTTAGTGAAAATTTATGGGGAGCAATACCACATAATGGTCCAGCTTTTGATCTCTAACAAGTAGTTTGGGTATGTTTGACAGTACAGAAATCTTTATTCTGTTCTCTAGCCTTGTGTTAACAGTAAAGAAGACAGCAAAGCTTTATTTGAAATAGAGTTGTTGGAACCTTCAGGGAAGGGCTGTCAGAGACATAGCAATTTGACTTTTAAAGATAATTACCTAACTCTTTGATTTTTGAGAATTTCTGCAACCTCAGGAGAGCAAATGTTTGGTCTTGATGATCCTGTCCCATGGGGCCTCATGCTGTGGTTTCAACCAGATCTGACTCTGGTCTCCCCTTTCCCAAGAACTTGCTGACTAAATACATTTAAACTCTGCTGAGGTACTACTGTTCATTATTATTAGATACGTACATAGTTACAGGAGTTTCACCAAGATGAGGACAAGAACAGAGAGTATCTGCAAATACCTCCACTGAATTAATACACAAAATCTCACATTGTCAAGGGGCGTTTTATTTAGGGCAGCATATTTGATGTGTGATTTTTCTGGCTTTTAGCTGTGTGCAAAGTCAATTTTAATCTCATTTTGAGATGAGGAAGAAGAAAAAGATCTCAGTGGAATAAAATGCTTTGAAATAAAACTACCTTCAAGAAGACCCTGAGCTGGTTGTAGCAACACCCTGGAAGAGTAGGATTTGGTTTTTCAGGTTTGTGAGTGGGGGTTTTTGTTGTTTGTTTTTTTGGGTTTTTTGCCAGGCTGTTTTCTTCTGAAAACAGGTTATGCAGTTGTGCTTTCCTGTCTCTGTGCCCCTTCTCTTCCACCCAGCCTTGCTAAGTAATGCTAGGCCTTGTCAGCCAACTTCAGTCAAATTTGACAGAGGGGATTTGGGTTCAAAGATATTAATTCTGACAAGTCTTTGCCAAGGTGAAAAGGTCTCTTGTTTCTACTCCAAGCCCTTGGTTAGGTGCATTTGTTGTGCAGAGGGATGTGACGCAACAGCCCCTGTGTGAGAAGAGCTTTCACCAGAGCTCATGCCTGATGGGACTGCCAAGCTCTACTGCCTTGGGGTTAAAACACTTGGAGGAGCTTTTGCTCCACTTTTTCTGGTTTCCTACAAAAGTTAGCACAAGCAAGTGAGTAGATAGCAGTGACAGAGTGCCTGTTTCCTGTTCAGTGGCACCTCTGTGAAGCGATTGCTCTGCTCCTGGCTGCAGCTGTCTCCGAGCTCTGCTGCTGCCAAAGACAGATTTGTGCTGCTGGAGATCCAAGTGGGAGAGCAGGCAGGAGCCATTGCTTTTGGAGAAGCAGTCATGCTTCTCTGAGAGACAGGAGGTCACAGTGGAGGCATCTCTTTGGCAGAAGCTGAAAGCAGTCATGTGCAGGGCAGTGGCTCTCCTCCTCTTTTAACGTAAAATGCCAGTGAATTCGTGTCTCGTTGCACACCCGAAAATTCATCCATGGGACAAAAACTCCTTGGTAACCAAGCTTCTTGCTTCCACTCATATAAATAGACTTTGACAGCTGTGAGTGAACATTTGGACAAAGCAAAATAAGTGGGCAAATCTCTGGTGGAATGATGCAGTATTTTAAGGAAACAACAGACATTTATTTGTGTTCTGTCTACCTCCCTGCATCTACAGCTGTGGCCACTGGAAAAGTGACATTTTCCAGCAATGTCTTTTTCATTGTCTGTACAGCCTATGTACATAGTTAGATTATATGAAAAAAGCAAAAATTTGCTCTGAGTTACGCCAGGGTATCTTGTATATTTCTTAATCCCCAACTGAGATGCCTTTCTACAGCCCATGTCAGCATGCACCCGTGTTTAATCTCTGCAGTGGGATGACAGATGGGAAGGATGCCCATGTGATGGCTCTGTGTAAACACTGTCTGATTGTAGTGCGAATGTGGTCTTTAGGAGAAGTAGTGTTTGGTTTAGCTAGAATTTAATGTGCTTCTTGAAGAAAAATTGCCGGAAGACCTAAAGCAGTTCTTTCTGCTTGAGAACATATGCATTGCTTCATTAAAGTGCTTTTTCAAAAGCAGCAAATAAAAGGCTTGCAAACTTGAGTGGCTTAACTTTAATCATCCCAGATGTTGAGTTTCATAATCAGTTGCTGTTTGGGTTAGATATAAACACCTTTTGGTCAGAGAATGCAATGTTTCCTGCAGCAGGGATAAGTTTTTCTTGGAGTAATGAGAATAGCTTAGTCTACTTGGAATTGAAAAAGAAAAAAAAAAATGATTTGGGGTATTAGATGCTGGAGAACAAAGTTTTCTGCTTTGCAGGGTGTTCTCCTCACAGTTGCAGTTATAGTTAGTGGAAAAGCTTGCCACCAGCAGTGTTTGGAGCCCTGCAAATCCTGTTGGCTCAGTATTGACTCCTAATTAATGATCCACTTCTCACAGATGCACTGAGGCCTTCTGTGATGTGGCTGTACCAGTGGAAAACAATGGAGTCATTTGTTTCCAGCTGTGTCTGTCCAATGAATAAAGGACACGAAGTAGTGCCAGAGTGTGGTTTCTGTTTGCTGCAGCACAGAAATTTGGCAGTTTTTGTAGCCAAGGGAGTGTAATTCATAAAATTTGCAGATCTGACGACAGCTGGTCAAGCTGTCTTCAAATGCAACATGTTGGGCTTTTCTCGAGCACGCTTTGTGTACGTAAAGCCCAGTTCTGGTTACAACAGCTGCATCGTTCATAAAAACAGTTCAAGGCCCAGGGTGGAACCCTTGAAATGGGGTGGAATACAGCCTTTACTCTGGCCCATACTAATTAATTAATAATAATTAATGAAGCCAGCAAACACCTCTACTTCTATGAGGAAGCCACTCAAGCTGTATCTGGTGTCCCTGCTTCCATCAGTGTGATGGTGGCTGTGTTTTCCTTTTACCATGAGCCAAAAATGCCCAATAGTACATCACCAAAGCTGTGATGCTGTGATTGTGGACTGCTTCTGTTAGGCTGTGCATCAGGCACTTCCCAGATAGCGCAAGTCTTTAATGTGCACTGCGAGGACAGTGTCCTCTGAGACAATGTCTGTAACTCAGGTGTTGGTGTGACCTAATATGTTTTACATGTGTTACATTGGGTTTTACATCTAGAACTGAATTGGGATTTTTTTCTTTTAGTATAAAAAGTATCAGTGGTTGTTTTAATATGTTTTGAAGTTATCTAAATGCCAGAAAGATTACATATTTTACAGTACTCAGGCTCATTGCAAGCAGGTCCTTTAAGTTAGCTTGGGCTGACCGTGTGCTGACCTCAGGCTGTTTTGTTATTCCAGACATTCAGCAACACCTATGCAACGGGTTTTGACTGTTCCAGTGAAAACTGGGCAATATGTGTGATTTTGTTTATCAATTGAGTAATCAAACCTCAAGAAATGGGAACTTCCTTGAGCCAAGCTGTATGAGGAAAAGCTGACATGGTCCTATTGATTTTAGTTAGCTCTGATCAAGTGCTCTTCTCTGACATAATGGATGGAAGAGAGATTTGTGTCTACTTGTGGAAGAGCAGAATAAAACACGTATGTGTGTTTGTGAGTGTACATTCACATGCATACACACACCCCCTTATATTGACAGACAGACCTTTCCTAGAAGCTGGGACACTTCCTGTGGTTCAACCCAGAGCATGTTCCAGAGGGTTTGCCAGCTCTGGCATATGATCATGGATGGAATTGTTTGTGCATTGTCCTGGCTTAGTTATAAGTGCCAGAGTGATCCCATTGTTTGAGTGGGATCTTCGTCAGATGGAATTCTGAGTGAATGAAACATGGTTTGGAGCATGTAGCATTTAGTTATTGCTTTTTTGCCCCCTATGTCTGTTGAATGTTTTATGAATGTTTAGCAGAGTCTTTGCACAGCCTCACTAAGTGCCTAATTGAGCTGCAATGGCCAGAGGTGCTGTTAGCAGTTCCAGCAGAAGTGTGGCCATGTATCCTGTACCTGCCAAAGAGCCGCTGGACTCGGAAGGAGCAAGGCAACCAAATCCTAGAATGCTCATCAAAAACATGAATTAAATTCTGCAGGCTTCAGTCACAGATCATCATTATCAAGAACTTACTCACATGTGCTCCATGCACCTTTTCAAACACTGCCAGAAATGCACCTCTGCAGCTGTTGCCTGCAGCTGTTTATGGTTTAGACTTAATTTCACAGTTCTGTGCATGCTGAAGAAACCAACATGGGTTATTGACTACAGCCAGGCTCTACAGCCAGAGGGAAGGACACTTCATACTATGCCACAGTGTAAATAAGCCCACAAACCCAAACATGGAAAAGTAATTCTGTTGCTGACAGCTGATTTGTGATTTTTCTTGCCACAAGGAGTATGTGGTGCTTGGAGCTGACTCTCCAGAGGACTCCTGTAGTTGGAGCTTGCTGAATTTGGTTGGGGTAGCTCCATGTTCCCATAGTCCTCACCTTCTGGCATTTGGGAGAGGGGAGTGAATTGTCCAGCCTCTCCCTGCCTCTTCCTTATCTCTCCTTTCCCTCTTCCCCTGATGCAGATTTCCAAAGAGAAATAACTGGTTGCTGCTTTGTCTGTTGAAAGTTGTTCTTGGTTTCTGGCTTGATGTTGTCCTAGAAAGAGATCGAAGAAAGCAAAATCCTGCTAGTGAAACACTTGTAGAGCATGATGTGCTGTACATACCAGTACTTCTCAAGGGGGCAGAACTTAAAATTTAGAAATTATGGGGGAATTGAGTAAGTACATGATAATTCAGTGTTGGTCAAGGGGATATAAAGCTGATAGTATGAATAGGTCTAATAGCATTTGTAATGTCGGGGATCAGTAGGAAAACCATCAGGTAACCAACAGCAAATCCTTGTCAAAAGGTCCTGTTAAGGTTTACTCAGCATTGGGATCATGGACAGAGTGGATTAATGTTGAGATCACACTGTGTCCATGCCTTTTCTGTGCCAATACCCTGCCCTTTTGGCAGCCCCTTTGAGATCATAGTGATTTCTGATATGAAGACTCAATTGCACCAACATCATATAAATACCTTCTCAAACCTGTGCTGGTAACAGTCTTGGGCTGAGTATTGCTTATAACCAGAGATCTGCTCACACCCATGGAGTCATTCATGCATGAGTGGGAGTTTTTGTGCTGGGAGGCATGTGGTCCTCCTGGTTCTGTGACATCATTTCCCTCTCCTGCCTCAGGTGATGGATGTCAAAATCATGGGTTATACGTGGGACAAGTAAGCAGGTGAAAAGGAGCAAATGCTTTTTTCTTGTTCTGCACCAAGCAGAGATGAGAATGTCCTCTTGGAGCTTCCTGGTGAAGAGGGACAGGAATAAGAACTGAGGGCATTTTGTTTGCAGGACCCCAGTGAGGCTGTAGAGGGGGTTGAGGAGTGAGGATTTCAGGACCTTCAAACTCCAAGTCTTCTTCTAGATAGATGGGCTTTCCCTTTATGTCCATGTGACATCCAGGATAACTTGGTTGGAGGTGTTCACATGGAAAAAGCATTCAGTCTCCATACTGATAACTGCCATCACACACGTTTTGTGACGTACGTATGTCTTTCTTCTCTCTACTTGTGCAGCTTTTTATGATCGTGGTTGGGGGCTGAGATAAGAACCCATAAAAGTAAGTAACTCAGGCACCTAAACTGTTGTTGAGAGCATGAGCATGGTGCTTCCACTCCCTGCATCCTTTTGTTTAAATGAGAGTCCAGCTCTGGAGAAAGCAAGGGCTCCTCAGAGGGCGGAATGTCACACTCAGCTCAGAGAATTCACCCTGAAATGACTAATTTTGTTACTTGATGAATGGGGAAAGTTTGCTACATGGAGAAAGGACTATCAAGTCTACTCTACTGAGAAATCCATATAAATAAGTATTTTTTTTTAATTCCCCACCATCTTAAAGTGCTAAATAGAAACTTTTCCACTAAGCTTATAGGAGTACTTGACTTGGAAGAATAGGATCATCTCTTAAAATGTATTTTGTATCAGCAAGGACTGAAATATCTTGCCTGGAAAAAAGCAGACCTAGCTTTTAGAGCAGGACTATTCTGTAGGTTGTGCTGATTATTGCTTTGTGCTGCTTGACTGTGATTTTTGGCACACAGTGTCACATACCAAATTCCCAAAATAAAATGCTACAGGATATTCTAAGAGTTCTTAGGAAGCTTTAAAAAGGGATTTGTCTGCTGAGTGGGTACCTCTTCTGGTGAAGCCAAATGATGCAGCAGCAATGGTTTAAAAGGAGAAAACTTTAGCCAGCAGATAATTAGTCTTTTTAAATAAGAACAAGGAGAAAAAAAGAAAACCTTCCATCAGACTTGTGTTTGTAGAAGTTGTCAGCCATCCTGCTTTGATTGGAAAGGGTTTGCAGCTCTTTGAATAGTTAAAACATCTGTTCAGCGACGTTGTGAAATGCTCGTGTTCAGAACCCCTGATAAGGGGGACTGCTGAGCGATTGGCTCATAGAGGCTCTACAGGCAGCAAGGGCTGCACGAACTGTGGCCACCGCTTGCCTTTCCTCCTCCTGGGCAGAGGAAAACGTAGGAGACAGCTACTATTTTACATGTGATTTTGCTTTGAGAGGGAGAGAGCAGGAAGTGCCTGGGGAATGGTTCATGACAGAAACCTGGAGTTTTAAATAGGAGAGAGGAGGAGGAGGAGAGCTCATGGGCACAGTTTGTGAACAGTTGAAACACTGACACGACAGCAGCAGGGGAAAACCAGACTTCTGTGAGAGCAAGCACGTCCCAAGCTATCCCGATGGAAGGAGAGACAGTCCCCGAGGCCAGGGGAGCAGCCAGCAAAGCCACTCGGATCGCCCTGGGTGTCTTTGTGAGCGGCACTGTTGTTCTTGGCACTGCGCTTTTCTTGGGTAAGTGAAAGTGTTGACACTAACCTGAACACAACCCTCCCCAGCCTGTCTGCTGGGTGCCGGTGTTTGTGCTTCACGACATCTTTTGGTGAAAATCTTTTCTTTCCCCCCATTTTATATTTATCCTGAAAGGGTTATGTGTCAGTAAAGGAGTTCTTGTTGTGGGAATGCTAGAGCTGGGAGATGCAATGTGATCTCGTGTAACTTTTTGAATGCTGAATTTAAATTTGAATGTGTTCTGATCAGAGCTGGGTTCTTTCACAGGACGGAGAGAAACAGGTGAGATTATGCTCATTACAGATTCACAGGTTGTGACCAATGTGGAGTAATATTCTCTGTTCCCTGAAAATGAATCTGTGTAGTGCACGCGTTTTATGGAATCTTTTGGGTTTTCCTTCATTTGGTTTTCATTTAGGGCTTGACTAAAATTCCTATAGAAACTTCAATAGTGCATATGCGTGCACATTTTTTAGATCTTTTTGTTCTTCTATGATGAATTGCAAAGTTGCCTTTGCAAAAGTCATAAAGAGTACATTTAGGATGAAATTGAAATATTTTGATCAGGTATATAAGCTGTGACTGGATGCAACAGAGAAGGAATTTCGTTTTTCTTCTCCCACATTTGGAATTACCTGTAGGTTGGTTTTGTTAGAATATCACTTGAAAGCATATGGCTACACTTCTGAAGTGATGTGTAGAAGTATAAATATGCCCGGAAACTCCAAGTAAAGAGGAAGATGTGTGGTATCATATAAGAACTTTGCAGAGTTGGATCCTCTTTTGGAATAATTCAGCTCAACTTTTCATTTCTTTAGACCAATGCAGATTTCTCTAGATTGGTGGAAACCTTGCCTCTAAGCATATCTTTTGCTTTCCTCCAATCCTTTATGATCTTGTGATCTTGTTTGAAAGGTCTGCTTTGTTTATAGTCACAACATAGAAAACAATGTCAGGTTTTCTACAGAATATTTAAAGCACCAGGCTTACTCTTGGTTAGACCTTTTCTGCTCTAGAGAAAATTCTGCAACATTTGCAGGCAAATAACTTCTGTGTTAGTGATCCCATTCAAGTCAACAAAACTTTCTATAACCATGAGCAAGTTTGAATCTTCAAATTTCAAATTTTAGATGAAAAACAAATTTTTTCACTTAAAGAATGCAGTATAAACACCAGGGAGTAATAAATGAGAGACCTTATTTCTTTTTGCCTGTACCAGATTTGTTTGTTTATTGCTTAGAGCAATAAAAGCTATAGACATTTACCACCACAATTTCGCAGAGACAGAACTACTTTATCCATAGACCAGGTGTGAAAATCCTAGTGAATATATTAATTCTTGCAGACACTTTTCCAAGTGTGCCTGTGGCATGTTCTGTAGCCAGGGATTCAGTGTCAAAATTTTCATTGGCATTACTGCTAAGAAAATAAAAATGCTGGCCTTGGGTCAACCAAAATGCTTTTAGGATTTGTTTGGAAATTACCTGAAATTTTCAACCTAAAGAACAAAGGAAAAGAAGTTAAATTGTTTTGGTTTAACATTTTCTCAACTAGATGTTTCCATGTTTCATTGTGACATGGTTTTGTTTGTAAGTTTGAGCTTAACTACTTTTTAGTTATATTAAACTGTAGAAATGGTCATCATTATTTCTGTCGATGTGAAACATTTCAGGCACCTCAAGATGTTCTTTTTAATTCAGTTTCCATTTACTCTGCAAAATTTGCTGTTTCTGGTACACCTGAAATCAATTTTGCAGCCTAAGGAGTGAAATGCAGCTTTCTCCTGCTTTCTTCTTCTCATAGTTCCTACGAAGTCTAAGGAGGATGTGGGAGAATTGGGTATTGTTATTTGCTGTTCCTTGCTCGTGCTGGCTGTGACCTCACTGTGACTCCAGTGGGGAGCTGCCAGAGCAGTGGCTCAGCATTGCTGGGGTCCTGCCTGGGACACTCCTGTAGGAGTGGGGGCTGTGACAGGGCAGGAGCCACCTCCTCCTTGGAGGAAGCAGATTGCTGTCCAGTTCCCTTGGGTGAGAAGTCAGGCAGCTTCGAATCCCAATTTGAGAGCCTCTCCTCCTGACTTGGTAGTCCTTTGGGCTTCTCGCATCACAGGAACTTTCACATTATTTGCATCTGTACATTTGTATACCTCTTCCCTTACAGATTTTTTTTTTTTAAACTTAATTGTGGTGTGTATTTCTTAATAATACGGAAACAGACTTAAGGGAAGAAGCTAGTACATTGAGGGTTATAACCATGACTCTAAGTAATAATGTAATGGTTAGTTCTCTAAACAATAAAAAGACAAGAGAACAAAACTATGCCAGGCTTTTTTCTTCCAAAATTAGCTGTTATTTAAAAGGGAAATGGTATTGCCGAAGACTTCTTAAAAAATTTTGTTCTAATGATAAAGTTGTAAGTTTCCCAGTTGAAATGGTATTTTGCTTTTGTTTACAAGTATCAAAAACACAAAGGCTGCTTCAGATTAAGAATGAAATTATGTCTGGGCTTTTCCCTCCTTTTCTCTGCTTTGTTAAGAAAAAAAGCCCAGCAAGCATTCAAGACCTGGATGGATTCTAAAAGGCTAAATTCTATTCAGGGAAAAAGGTGAGTTGGGAGGAGTGCAACACTTAATTAAAAGTGTGCAATTAAAAAAGTGTACAATTAAAAGGAACATTATCCATTATTTGTAGTTCCTATTTGTAGTGGCTCAAAATCGTATTCTGGAGATCTTCACTTCTCTACATTCTACTGTTTGTCAATATTTCAGTTACAACCTTTGCATACTTCAAAATCTTGTGTATTTCTTGGCTAATTTACAGAGGTGGTTGAGGTGTTGTGTTTCACTGAGCCAATGCAAGCTTTGGAAAAGCTGTCCAGAAATAGTTTCACATTCCTATTTTCTGAGAAACTCTGATTGAAATCCAGCTACTTCTGTCATTAATTGTCATTAAAACTGTGAGGTTGGAAGAGATGAAACAGCTTTATATTTAATTCTAGTTGAGGACTTTGTGTAAAAAAATTTTCCGGGGCTGAAGTGCCATTTCGCATTTTTCTACCACTTTTGGACAATATGCTGATAGTTATAAAGCAGAAGTTGCTTTATAACTACCAGTGCTGTTAGAGCTATGGTACCATAATATATTCATCAGTGGGTTTTTTTTGTTCAGTGTTATTTGCTTTTTTAATTTTTGTTATGTACTGTTTTAAGATAATGGATATAATGAGACATTTCTTTATGCCTACTGAGCACATCTAGTGAGTTCTCTTTCACCTACCCCTTGGGATTCTCCTTCCCTAATCCCAAGTGTCAATTATCTGCATATTTGCTGCCTGAGAGCAGTGTCTGAAATTAGCAATTCCTGTGCTTAAATTTCAGTGGCAGTTGTAATACACATTTTTAAAAGATGAGCAAAATTAACTGACAATTTCATAGTTCTTCTCAGCAAGGTTTTTGGAAGCAAATGCAATTACAATACTTTTGGGAGACAGTTCAGACTGAAACTGTGTTGTACCTTATAAAGGACAGCTATCCTTGTGCCCATTACAGTGTGCTTTATTCCAGGCTGGAATAAGGAGACCCTGGGAGCGTCCTGTCGCTGCTGGGTTGTGCTGGGCAGTGCAGTGCTGCTGCAGGGCAGTGTGAGCCTCACAGCTCAGGGGAGCTGTGGAAACCCTGCAGAGGGTGGTGAGACTGCGTTGCATTTCCAACCATGGAAGATGCAACCTGGTCTAGTGTAAGGTCCCTGCCCATGGCAGAGCATTGGAATTAGAGGATCTTTAAGGTCCCTTCTAACCCAAACCATTCTATTCTCCTGTGTTTCCAAGCTCTGGAGGATGATAACAGTGCTGAATTGTTTGTATTGTGGTGGTGTTCACTATCAGTGAGTAGGGCTGAAGTGATGCTACTCCAGGCACTGTGCAGAGACAGCCCTTGCTCTGTGCTGCCCGTGAGCAAAGAGGGGGGAAGGAGAAAGCGGGATCAGGAGGGGAAAATTGTTTGTACAAGCTGCAGTATTTATTTAATATACATTCTAAATATTTACTTAATGTACATTCTACGTGCTCTAAATCAATGCAGTCAGAGAAGCACTGGGACCAGAGGCTGCACTGATATTGGAATGATCAAGAATGCTACATTGGGCTGCAGTTGTCAAAATTCATTGCAAATGATCTCATTATGGTTTTCCATTTTGCAGTTAGCCAAGGTCTTATAAAGTTTCATCCGAAGCAACAGTACTGTTTGACTGCAGAATGCATTGAAGCTGGTAAGCAGCAATTTTATCCTCTCAATCATATCATGATTATAGTATGTTAATGAGGTATTTATACCATTAAATTTTTTCCCATTATACATTTTACTCAGAAAGCTTAATTAATGAGGGAGAAAGAACAACAACTCCAAACTTTTTAAAAAGTCACTGTTCAAGTTGCTTCTGTTTTGTTTATTTTGTACAATTAAAATTCATGTTTTAATTTGGTCTAATGCTAGTCTAACTAGGTTGACTCAAAGTTTCCCATAGGGGTTGTTTTTCTTTTTTTTAATAGGAAACACAATGTTGAGTGACTGGACCTTCAGGTATATTTTGTTGCTTCCTTTCCAGTAATCAGACAACTAGCAAGTGAATTGTTAAGCACAGAGATGCTTTTGTACCAGATCTGGCACAGACTTTATATGATTTTAAATTGAAAGAGAGTAGATTCAGACTAGTTACATAGAAGAAAAATTTTATGGTGAGGATGGTGAAACACTGGCATAAGTCACCCAGAGAAGTTGTGGATGCCTCATTCTGGAAGTGTTCAAGGTCAGGCTGGATGGGACTCTGAGCAACCTGCTCTAGTTGCTTATTGCAGAACATTGTCCCTGCTTATTGCAGAACATTGGACTAGGGGACCTCTAAGGGATCCTTCCAACCCAAACTATTCTGTGATTTTATTATTAGGTACTCAAAGCTGCTGAGTCTGGGGCTTGTCAGACTGATGTCTCTCTTACTACCTCTCTTTCATCTGCAATAGTAACTGGTAGGGAAGCAGTCACAAAATGGAGCTGAAAATACTACAGTTATCTTTTCCAATGAATGGTAGATCAGAATTTGATTTGTTTTCTTGTGCAGTATTCAGCTAGAGGTAAGCAGTTCATAGTTACTGAAATGTTAATCACAATCTACTTAATATGTATTGCTACTAAATTCCTCAGGCAATTAATTCTATCATGGCAACAATGGAGAGCCTGTCTTCAGGTGTCTGGCTCTAGCAGTTCATGTTCATGTACTGCTAAGTTCAGTCATCATTGCTGTATGGCACTCAAGAAGATTCATTGCAGATATTTTGTCTTTTTTGTTTGTTTGTTTCTCATTAATCATCATTTCTGGACTGTAGCCTTGTTTAATTCTCTGTTTAGGAAAAAGTGTTCCACAAAATCTGTGTGGTGTCTTTTTTACAGCTGCTGGCATCCTGAGCAAGATAAATCAATCTGTAGATCCGTGTGAGAACTTCTATCGATTTGCGTGTGATGGTTGGATAAATCATAACCCTATTCCTGAAGATATGTCCAACTATGGTGTTTATCCCTGGCTGCGACACAATGTGGACCTCAAACTAAAGGGTAAATATATAATTGCTAAAAGTATTTGGTTGGCTTGTCACTGTAGCTTGTTAATTGGCTGGGCTTGAAATGACCAGAATTCTCCACAGTTCTGATCACTGGATAACATCCAACAGCCTGACTTGATGTTCTCTTTTAAAAGTATATTTTTCTTGTTTTTATTGAATTTGACATTGAGAGGTACTGAATCTAACATAAACAGAATTTGGGAGGAAGAACAGAACTGCTGGAAATTCTACCAGTTAAGAATGGAGAGACTAAATGATCCTGACAATACCAAAAGAAAAAGACAAGGGGATTTAACTCTTTCCCCCTTGCAGTCGATGGCTAGACCAGAGTGCAGCAGCAGAGCGCACACACGTAAGAATGTCCCAAAATCACACAATCGTCAGTCCAGTGCGGCAGGCTGTCTTTAACAGTGGCCAACAGCATGAAATAATATAATAAAGTCAAACCAGAGTGATATTTTCCAGTACACTCACCTAGCCCTTGGCAGAGGCAATTCACAAGTTTCCAGAGATGGAGGTTGTTTGGGTACTGGGTTTCCTTCCCGCTGCCATTTAGGCTGCTGCTGAAGTACCTGAGCTATCATCAGTGAAACAGAAAGTTGCTTAAGAACGTGTTTCTGGAGGAAAAAATAGCCCCAGGGCGGAAATGTGTAGGAAGAGGGGTATTTTAATCTGCATGTGACTTGACTTAGGGCTATACTCTGCAGCATGGCCACCTCACCCGGAAGCCCTGCAGACCAGCTGGGGAGAAAAGGTGATGACTATTGTTAGGTAGGAAAATCCTGCCAGATTCTTAGAGTCTTGTCTAGAAGTGAGTCATTCAAAAAAAAGGGAGACATGCAAGATTTAATATTGGTGCTGGTGTGCTTGAGCTTTGCCCACCTTGAGCACATAATTGACATATTAATTGACATAGGAGCCTGGTTTGAGCTTGCCACAGAACAGAGGTCAGTTTTAGGATTTAATGCTTAAGTATAGCACTTATTTTTCTTTGGATTTTGTGTAGGCACCAAAGCCCTTCTCCACTTACTTTCTTCAGTCTTATTTTATTCAATTTTCACATCTTTAAGTATTTTAAAAGCTGCATTTGGGTTCAGAATATGAGTTTTGATTTTCAGCATAGGATATGATCTCAAGACTTTTGTTTAAAGTCTGCTGAAGATGCCACAATGAAAGGAAAAAACTATTTCCAGAGCCTGTTTTAAGTTATGCTTTGCATTCTAATTGTTCTGCTGCAAGAATTGGGCTGTGTTAGATAACTGCACATCCTGCATGAACCATAGCCACAAAGAGGCTAATCCTAATTGAATATAGAGTAGCAAGCTGTCACTGTCATCCTTAATTTCCTCTTTTTACAGGTCCTAATCAAGGACATCATGCTAAGCCATCTTTTTATTTGATTTTCTTTCTGCAGTCCCTTTAGAATTTGCTAATCCATAGATAGAAAAACACAAGACAAAGAAAGAAACATCCAAATGAAAAGTGTTTGCTTAATGGAAACTCCATATCAAATAAAGGAAGTTTATACAAAATTATTTTTAATAGGAGGCCCTTGGCATGGACAGGGACAAAGATGTGAAATGCTGGTTGGTGTACAGAAGTGTTTTTAATATAACATTTGCCATCTCCTCCTTAACTTTTTACATAATAAACTTTCCAAAATATATTCTTTGTAATTAAAAAAAGGAAAAAGGAAAGTGTTGGTAGCTGAAATAACAAGCATAACTTCAGCCTCTAGGTATATTTGTGTTTTCTCTTGATTTATTTCAATAAATTAGCTCAACACTGAGTTATTAATTTGACCACAACCTTGCTAGCAGAAGTTTTAGCAAGAGGAAGAACTCCTGCATAGAGAAACAGTTATAGAGCTGAATAGACCTTGGAAGCAAATTTAATATCTCCTTCCTCAAGAACTCTTGGTAGAACTTTGTGCCACATGGTAAATGTCCCTGTTTGACATTTGGTAGATTAAAAAAGCCTCTGTCTTTAGAGACCTGGCTATGTTCTGAAATACTTATCATGTTAAAGAAAACTATTAATCTTAAAGTGATAACATGGCTTGGCCAGAAAGACACATTTTTCATATTTGATTTTCTTTGATGGTGTGATATAGATGGAAACATTTATTCAGGCTATATATTAAAAAATTATGTTACTGAAAATAAAGTATTTGAACATCTATTCTGTTTTCTGGTCCCTGAATGTTCCTGAGCCTGTTCCTGAGAAAGGGATTTTGGGCAAAGACCTGTTACACAGGTTGCATAAGTGTATCTTCAATATTCTGGAAGCTTAATTTTTTTTATTCAGGGGCAACTGCTGCAGAAGAAGATCTCCCAGTAGATAATGGGTAGCAAGTGTAAGAATTAATTTTGCTTTACCAAAAAACGGTAGTTGTAGCTGTGTAATGTACTGAGCCCTGCATTAGGTATCAGAGGGTTTGAGAAAAAAGCATTTTGTTTCTATTTCTTTTGGGTTTGGTGTTTTGGTTTGTTTGTGTGTTATTTGCTTGGTGTGGCTTTTTTGTTTGGTTTGGTTTTTGTTTTTGTGTGTGTGTGTGTGTCTTTGGGGGGTTTTTGAGGTTACAGACTCACAAGACCAAATGACTTTGCAGGTGTCAGATTCAAAAAAAGGTAGAACATTTTTCATTGGGGAAGGTTTTTGGTGCCTTAATAGATAATTCCAAAGAGAGGAAATGGTAGTAGGTCAATGGAAAATAGCTAAGAACTACTGGGTGGTAGAATTTTTTATCTGTGTATCTCTGGTTGATTGAAGAATCAGGATTAGAAACATTAATTCTGGGGTTCTTTTAGATCTGCAAAACATAATGTGATCATTAAAAATACTTTTTATTTTAAGATTCGGGTTTATAATGGGGCAGGACTATATATATAATGCTCCCATAGGTTTCTCTAGCTGTCTTAAGATGCTAATCATATCATCATTTCCCCTTTAATTTCTTTTCCATACGTTGTTTGAGGGTCACTTGGGTTTATTTTTCTGCACTCAGAGGAATCCACAAACCACATGTGTAACTCACTTTTATCTCCTGGCTATACAAAATAATAAAGTTCTAGCCTAGAGAAAGAAGTGGTGGGTCCTTCCTTGGATGTGACCTGCAGCAGGATTTCAGGCATCATGGAGGAATGTAAAGAAGATAATTGTAGAGAGCCAAAAATATCTCAAAAGCAGAGGCTTGTGGTTTGGGTTGTGACCCAAATCCAGGTAAGGGACATGTAATATTTATGTTAAAAGTTCTTATAGAACTGCTTCTTATAGAACTATCCTGGACAGGACTGAGGTACAACTACTTCCCGTTAAGCATTCCTGGCTGGACCAGATTGTCCCTGCCTTGAAGCCAGCCTTTCCTTTTCAGCTATACCGCAGGCATGTTAAAAAGTACCTCATGCTGTTTAAGAACAAACACTCCCAGTGCCCAATAGGCCTCTGATGAGGAAGCTCTTGGAGTCCTTCAAAATGGAAAGAATTATTTGGCTATGGCCTGTGTAGTATGAACAAAAGCTATCTCAAACTGCAACAGCTTCAGCCTTATGTCAGGTCAAAATTGCAGTGACTCTGTGAGTTACTAAATGTTTTTCCACTTACCATAATATTTCCTGCAAAGTTATTTGTGTTCCTGATTAATGTTTCCATTCTGATTTGATGACCTCCATTAAGGTTTTAGGAGCACTTTTGTCTTACCACTGGAAAGCAAGTGGCTTTTTGTGAACAGTTCAGAGCTGGAAGTCGGAGGCACGTAATTCAGTGCTTATTACCTGTGGTGAATGTTGGTTGTGAACCCAGAAGCTTCTTTTCCTTTCTCTGAAGTCTGAAATACAATGGTGTACAGCTGGCTTGCTTTTTTCTTTCTCTGAGTGGCCATGCAGGAAGCAATAAATTAAAATAAAAACAACAAAACTCCACAAATATTCCTAAATCTCAGCACTGCAAAGGAGCTGATTTAAATTATGTGAATCATTTGTGAACACGTCTTCCAGGCCTTTTAAATTTAATTTATGACTGTGGAAACCAGTTTACAAATTAAGTCTCCCTACTGTTCCTGGCCCAGTGAGACACCCACTTCAAGCTGATTTGCTGTGCTAAGCTTTGTAGTGTGGCTGTTTTCTGAATGTCAGTCAATTTAAAATGAGGAATTTCCAATGTGGTAAACAGACAGAAATGGAGGCCTTTTAGGAGGATATGGTGTGTGGGTTTCTAAAGAACATGAGACAGACAGCAAACAAAATATCTTGGCAGCGTAGGCAACTTTTCCCAAGATAATATGCAATGATTTCCTTTGGAAAATAAATTCTTTATAAGTAAAACCAGTAAGTAAAAATATCTCTTTGGAAATCTATACTGTTTGATTATAGGCTATCCTTTCAGACTGATCCCAGGAATTGGAGCAGTTGTTGTTGCTGTTGAGTGTTTGCTGTCCTGCACAGCGGACCCTGTGCCACAGGGCTGTTTTAGGGCACCATTCAACTGCTGCTTCGTTGGGACCACTGGGATAGTTTGGATGTGTCCCATGAAATCTGTGATGCAGCTGCTGACACTCATCCCCAGGTATCCGTATTAGCTGACCTGTCTCTCGTGATTTGTTTCCCTCAAAGGTATTTGAGCTATTTGAGAGCAGTCCCAAGTAAGAGGGAGAACACCAGCAATAATTAAAATAAAAGAGGATATTTATGTTTTTGCCTCCAATATACTGCTGGATAGCTGCACTTGAATAACAAGAAAGCAGAAAAAAGCAATAGCACTTAATGCTGTTTTGCTTGGTCTTTTTTTGCAGTAAATGGGTCTCTTTTCAATGGTAAAGACATTGTTTTTCAGTGGTCCAGATCTTTCCTATAGTGGCTTATTTATCTGAATGTAAGAAAAAACATAAGTGGCACAAGTCAGGTAAATCTCTCTGGGCAAGAATTTAATAGTGTTTTGGTAAAATGAAATACCTAAGTCAAAAGTGGAGAAGCCAGGACTTTTTCCAGGCATTGGGGCTGCTCAGAATGAAAGCTGTGTTTGTAATGGGGGATTTTGGAAAACCATGAGTACAGAGAGGAGATAATTTTGGTTCCTAAATGAGGTTTAAAGGCAGCACAGTAACTGAGCCACAGGATTCCCACAGCATCTCCCTGGTTTGGAGATTAGAATGGCATCCTCCTCTGAGCCCCCAGCTAGGACCAAAGTGGGGCATCCTGCTTGCTTCTGTTCCACATATGGCAGATATTTCCCCTAAATTTACAGTGAACCTGGGGTTTGTATGATCCATACTTGCAGATACTGAGTTTCAAAATTTTTGATGGCTGTGTTTGGGTGGGTAATTTTACAGAATGAGGATTCATACCTTGGAAGGCACAGCAATCCATTACATCTGATTCCCTTTTTTGGAAAAAAAAAATTCCACAAGTACATGTTAAAAGTATTATTGTATTGAAGTAAATGTAATGCTGCCATTTAGTGTGGACCGCCACCTATATTGTAACGATTGGGATATTTGCGATCTTCTGGTTTAAATGTGATGTAAACTCTTCTGCCTAACATTAAAATGACATGTGTTATCCCCTACAGCATAATACTGGGAGGCCAGAGGGGCAGGGCAGGGAAGAGGGCAATTCTTCTCAAAAGAGTAAGATTTATTATGGAAATTAAATTTATGAACACAGGCTCTCATATCCCCATAAAATGATTTCTGGTTTGGTCACAGTTTGTGTACAGTTATGTTGACTTCTGGAGGAACTCACATGATGGGCTTATCTTTTGATATACAAACTCAGAGAATTTACAAAATGCTGAAACTGTAAACAAACAACATTTCTGTTCAGGAAATGTGCTGTGTATTAGGGCACTGAACAGCATTAGGAACCATTTATGTAAGCACAACTGTGTGAATGCTATTTCCATGAGAAATTCCATATTGCTAAAATAGATATTCAAGGAAAGAATTGAGGAATTTCTTTCCAAGTGGCAAGGGGGAACCCTAGAATGTCAGTATATTAGTTTGGTTTATTTTTCTAAATACAGCATCCTTTAATGAAATTGGTACTTGGGAATATTTGTTTGATTTACTTGATTTCAATTCCTTGGGAACTAGAACCTATATGAATTGATTAATTAATAGATCTTCATGAATTCCTGTGGAAATACATATTAATTACATCCTCGTGAGTGCAAAATTAATTCATAATGATTTAAACATTCCAATGGAATATCAGAAGAATTAATAATGAGGGGCTGTTATTTTTAAGAGCTACTGTTCCATCCATGGTGACATGAATGCTGCCATCAAGAAATTGGTTGATGGACATTAATTGTATCAAACACAAAAAATAGTTTCCTGAATTGATAACTGATGTCTTGATCATGATTAAATACCTTAAAAAAAACCCAAAAAAGCAGACAACCCAAATTCCACCCCACCAAACCGACCAACTACCAACCCCTCCTCTCCCCCCAGCTCACAAAATAAAACAAGGGGAGGAGTGGGACACAGTTTATCAAAACAAGGCAGGCCGTGATTAAGGCATCAGCTCCACAAGGACCATTCTGAGGAATTAACTCATGCAGCTGCAGAATGCACTGGTGGTTTTATTTAAAAAAATCAAGAACAACAACAAGTTGCTGGTTTGAAAATATGGAAACTATTATATTTAATATCTAAGGCATATCTGAGGCCGTATAAGCCAACACAAGGCCTTCCAAAAGTGACTAATGGCCCTGTCCATTGACATCCTGGGTGGCTGTGCCTTCCAAAGAAGTGGGAACATACAACACAGCAGGTGTAGGGCAATCTGAGAGGAGTCCAGCGCTCTGCATCATTTCATATTTCTGTGTGAACAAGGAGTTTGCCATTATGAAAGATGCTTTGAGTGATTATTTCAAGCACTTATCTACTCCAGTAAGATGATTCTGGTTGATTCTGACCTGATTATTAGTGATGGGGAACTGAGAGAAGAAAGGTAAGAAAGTAGCAGAAGGCTGGTTAAGAAGGGAATGCAAAAGACACGGAAGTGGAAATAAAATATGCTTTGGAATAATTTAAAAGTTGCATTATAAGCACCAGAAAGGTGTATTGATTTGCTGTTTTATTTTGCTTTAGACACTCAGAGCAAAAAGCTTTAATTAGGCAAGGATAGTTTTAAGCATATGGAGAAAGATTTTTGGCAAGCCTTTGATGCTAGTTTGATTTCCTGTATATATATTTAGCAAACAGTAGAGAAATCTGGACTATAATTCATCAGAAACACAAAATAGGTATTTATAAAATGCCATGACATATATTTTGTACCACATTAGGCTTGGACTGCTTCCCTTCCTGTGCTCTGAAATTGAGAATTGTTTATAGGCACCAAGGGACAAAGAAAATGAAGAAGAGCCTTAATGTCAGTAACAATTTAAAAATTATTTAATTTATTTATGGTGGTGAGAAAATTTTTCATTGCTTTTTTTTTTTTGTTTAGTTGTGAGGGAGTAAAAATTTTATCTTTTAGAACTGTGTATTTTTTTTATTTTGGATGTCTGGAAACAAATTTTTATTTAGAAACCAATCATTTGCAGTTCACTTCTAACAAAGTGTCTGGTGGGGAAGAGGACTCCAGACTGCACATGTCAGACTGTGCATAAGATACCTGAACTAGCAAGAAGCACTGCAGAGCAATTAACAGAACTGGTAGTTTACAAAAAAAAAAAAAAATTAGCTTAGCTCATATTTTAGGGAAGCCTCAGAAACTAAATATTGCAATCAATTGCTAATAGAGGAAAGAAGTTGTTTTGTACACTAAAGTTGCATATCAGGAGACATTCTCAGCAGAACTTGTGTTTTAAAGGCACAAAGGAATTCAATGGGGCCTTGAAACAATGTATTTGAGATTGGGTTGCACTCGTATCAGTAGAGAACTGTTAGCAGGCATCTGCACATCCACTGAGGTTTGTCTCTGTGGTATTTTCCAGGCAGGTGAGATCTTGCTTTGCTCTTCTTCCAAGGCTTCCAGATGCAAAACAATTCTGAAATGGAAGCTGGGCAGGTGCATTCATGTAGGAGTTTGACCTGTGCTATTAACCTGCTAAGAGGGATAAAGTTGTACTGAACTAGTAAATGTTGTGTCCTACAGCAGATGTCCATGTCTTTTTCAGAAGAGTGCTCTGAGAGAACAGATTTAACTCTAAGAATAATCTTGGCTTCATACTTGTCTTGTTCCCAAGAAATATATTCAGCTTGAAATGTCAGTCAAGTCTGTCACTTCCTTTTAGAACATACATACACACACACACACACATATGTATATATAATATATTCTTCACTCTCCCCTCTATACCCCATTCCAGCTCTAAGAGTCAGGTTTCCAAACTGATGAGAATAAAAATATATGTATCAGATTTTCTTCTTTGACTATTTTGTAACCTGGAATGTTGCAGTCTAATTAAATTCTTATTTTCATGTATCAAGACAGGAATGTTACCATTGGTCGAGGGATCTCAGCAGTCTTGTGTATAATTTTATGTGCTGTGGCCAGTGCTTATATTTTGGGGTAGAACACTGTGCCCCTCGTAGGCACAATGAAACTTACCACTGCCAGCTCCTTCACTTTGGGCTCTGAAAAAAACAGGAATTGGAAACCAGATACTCTAAATGAATGTCAGCTGGCCCCAAACCATTCTGAAATGATCACTCTTGGAATGTGTGAGCTTGCATTACTTAAGACTGTACATTTGTCTAGCTGTGATTTCTATAACGGCACTGTGGTTCTAAAGTTTTTTTGTGTGCCCTTTGGCATCCTGGCCAAATCTTTGCTCTGTGAACTATACTGACCTTGACTTCTTAAATCCAGTGTGCTGAGAGTTTGAAGAGAGGGCAATGTCTTCATAACATAGTTGCAGTGCTAAGACAACCCCAGTGGCACAAGTGCAGTTGGATACTTGGGTTTTAGAGGTTACTTTTCAGGAACCCTTTTGCCATAGCTCTTAAGTGTGAAGAAAATAGGAGAATTAAGGGCTAGAAATTCTTAAGGAGGACTAGTTAAATCATAATTATCTTATAGTTCAGGGACCTCAGGAAATGACATTCTGTACACGTGTGTTATGTGTTTGTTTTGATTGCTAAACTCCAACCAAGGTTTGAGAAGGTTTTTCTCTACATTTAAGTGGTAATTCTTCACAGAACATCCTTAAAAGAACCTGTTGCTGGCATCAGAGGATCTTCTGCAAATTTCCAAAACATAACTTGGGTTTTGTTTCTTCACAGAGGTAGCACATAATAGTGCTAACTTAGGGAGGAAACAAAGCTTATCAACTGCCTGTCACAGATAGCTGGAGATGGGAACAGCTCTTTTAATTATTCTTCTCATCAGTTTAGAAACTCAGTCCTTATAGGTGTAGTGCACCGTGAGGGGAGGGTGACGAGCAGAGTCTTTATTGCTCAAGTATTGAAAGAGAAATTCTCTGTCATCGGGTATTTGCAAATAAACCTGCTGAATGTGTAGGCCCTTGGACTGCTTTCTAAGTCTGATCCCAAAAAGAATGCATTACAAGCTGTTTTCAGTTTAGTGCTGAGCATGATCTGGGCAATGCCAAGCAACTTCCACTGTCTCTGAAATTAAAGGGACTGAGGGGCATTCAGTCTCCAAAGGATCAAGCCCTTTGAGTGTGTGGATCAAGTTCAGCAAGCTTTATACTCATAAAGGAGCACTATTCCAACCAGTAGGACTCTGACATGAATTAGATAAGGAGCAATCTGGGGCTCACTTTCTTTATCTGCTACAATGGATAATGGCTGTGTCTCCTTGGTTTGTCATGTCTAAGAGTGCTTTGAGATCTGTATCCTAAATGTATAGAGTGCAATTCCAGGAGTAACCATTAGATTATTTACTATGGCCTTTTTTGTGGCACAGACAATTACATTACCCGTTTAATGTGGCTCAGTACCTTGCACTGGGATAAAACATAATTGACTTTGGGGTAAAGTTTATCTCCCAAAAAAGCATGAAGTCTTGAAAATATTAAGGGGCAGAAAAGTCACTATCTCCTCTGGTTGCTGGTTCCAATGGTTGATCACTGTCACTGCTGAATTTGTCTTCATCATTCAACAGCTGGCTTTCTTTGTGCATTTTTTCAATAGACTAAAGACCTCTCTGGCACCAAGCATTTGCTAAAGGTGCTTTAATATTGTGATCCCATCACCCTTTCACATCTCTTGTAAGGAAAATCATGTTCCCTCATTGCATGCTTTTTTTTGTCCCTCCCTTCTATTTCTCAAGCCACACCCTCCAATGGAAAAAACCCAATTGTTTTGATATTTTTCTGCCCTCTGTCCAACTGTCCAACATTGTTTTTACGATGCAGAAAGCTGAAGGGCAGGCCATGTTCCAGTCTGTCTCACCAGCCTGTGTACACACTAGGATCATCTCCCCATTTTGCTACTTCTCTGGTTTTGCAGTCCAAGACTGCTGTCTGTTCTAGCATTGCCCTGGGAGTTCATGCTGAATTATTTGTCTGCTTCTAGTTTTTCACTCCTCCAGGGTTACAACTTTCCAGGAAATGGGATGTCCCTTGGGGTTCTTGTATAATTTTTGTTTTGTTTACTGTCCAAGCATATTCCCTGGGGGATTTTGCACATGGAGTTATTTTTCTTCAAGATAGAAAGCATTATAATATATTTCAGATCATTGTCAGATATCACTGTGTAAACACTTGAGCTTGCATTTTCCACATAGAGCAAATGTTTGTAAAAGGATAAGGACAAAAACTAACGGAAAAAATGCTACCATCTTTACTAGCACAATATATTCTCCATATCTAGGGTTGTAAAGTGTGGAGAAAAATGTTATTTTTCTCACTAGAATAGGAAATAAGTCTCATGAATAACATAGTATTTCTCAGGATTTCAACACAAATATATATATATATTAAAAAAAGTGTCTGATAGGGTACAGTATACATACAATCTGATCAGGACACTGATAAATTGAATCAATATTTCTAATCTGAATAAATGGTGTGCGTGTTTCTTTTCTCTGCAAATCTTGCTTTACAATGCTTTTTCATGCACTCCAAGTCAGAGGAAGGAAAGGTACAGGATTTCTTGGTGCCATAAATAAGTTATGGTGGTTGAAAACCAAAGTGAAGCTGTGCAAGACAGTGGGCTGGAAAATCAACAAGGGCTGGAAATGGAAAGTAAGATTAAAGGTAACACTTAGCCACAAGACTATCCTTAGCAGCTTCAGAATAGTATGCAGTTAAATAAACACACATGCACAGCTTCCTTTGTAATGTGCCTTGCTCTCACTTTTAACAGCAGATGATTGCTATTTACTTGAGGGTAGTGAACCACAGGAAGCTGGCCTTTTTTAGCCCTCTTGCCCTGAAAAAGAACTGTGAAGGCAACTCAGTATAAACTCCCTTCCTTCCCTTCCCAGCTCCCCACCCCCAGCTGTGGCTTTTTTTCCTTGACTGTGTATCTGAGCATCTCCAGTTCAGACAAGGGAAGATCACTCCCAGCTATGAATTGGTTTTTTGCTGGTGATGCTGAGTCTTTGTGTTTTATATGAGAGTAAGGGCGTGCAATGATGCAAACCTGCCTGACCTGGGGTGACAGAAGTTCAAGAACTTTGACTGCAATGGGAACCTCTGCACCCTCAGCTCCTTGGTAGAAGAAAGTGAGTGATGAAGCCATTTGCAGCCTCAGGAAGTTTAGGATATCGTGAACACCTTTTGACAGTTTCTGACTGTGCAACTGGTGGCTGCTTAATGAGATGAGTTATGTTATTACAGCACTGTGGAGTGGAACTGCCAATAGGTTTTGACACTTGCCATAACTAAGTTTTATGTGAAGGGAAACATAAATCTTGCATCTGGGCATCCTGTGCATATGAAAAAATGAACAATGAGGTGCTGAGGTTAGTGATAGAGGCTAAGATCTTTTTTTATCCCAAAGAGAATGACTTTGGAAATAATTTAAAAGTGAAGAAAGTGAAAGATGTAACTGAAAAAGAGCTATTTTGCTAAAAAAGCCATTCAAACAGGTACTTGGTATTTGGCTAAGGAAATGGGATCCAAACTGTATATTCAACTGGCTTAAGCTATGCTCGTTCGCTTTGCTTGTCCTGGTGATTTTTGGTTATGATATTCTTTGCAGGCAGGCTAGTGGTATAACTCAGTAGCAGCAATAAATTGTTAAATTTTAGTTAATGGTAATAACAATTGTCTGCTTTTTCAGATGGCTGGAAATCAGTGTAGATTGTGGGCTTTTTTTAACCTTTGCAGCCCGATTGCTATTCTATGTGTAGTGCTGTATCATTCAATTGAGAACTGAAAAATGAGCTACTAATTTAAGGGTATTTTTTCAATATTGTTGGAGTGATGTGTATTTCCTAATCTGATCAAAACTATTTATTCCTAAAAATTCTTCTGCAGAGGTAAATATTTGGTGTCCTAAAATAGAAGATTGCTTTATGAAATTAGCACTTTTAATTTGAAACAAGAAAACTGAGTTTAAAAAAAAAAAAAAGAAAGAAAGCTCCAAGAACAAGCTTAGTGTCTTATTCTCAATGCTAAGTGAGCTGGTTTAGTCAAAATGTTGGTAGCTGCTATGTCAAAGTTTAAGGAAACTGTGCTTAAGGAAAGCCTATTAGACTGAACTTCTCAGTGGATTTGTATGAATACACACAATTCCTTAGTGAGGCGTGAGAGCTGGAGCTTGGAAAGACAAAGTAAGGAACTAAACAGCAAATCTGTGGTATCTTATGAGGCTCAACATTAACTGATCTTTGGTGGTCTTTCTCTTCTTATCCCTTGAAAGACCACATAGATTTTGCGTACACTTTGGTGTCAAAACAGAAAATATCTGAAGCTATTACAGTTTTTCAAGGTGGAAAGACAGTCTTCCCAGACAGCTATAGTTCAGGTGAATTTTTTCAGAGGGGCTGAATTTGCTCTCTGTCACTGGCTGGCATTTCTCTGCTGTAGATGAGAGCCTGAAATCCATGTCATGTGTCAGGAGATGAAGCACTGTTCAGAGAGTGTGGGATGGTCCTGGGGCAGGTTTGTTCAGCTTGCAGAGTCCTGGGAGAGCAGAGACTGAGCTGCTGCCCTCCCAAAAGCTGCCCGGTAGAGAGCAGCGTGCATCGACCCACACAAACAGATAAGCTCTGTGCAGAGTGGGTTTGTCAGAGCCTGCAGCTGCGGCCAGGCTACTCACAGGACCCAAAATTGCTTATTTAAAGAGAGCTTGATGGGCCTACATTGATTTCAATCACAGTAGTGACTTTCTTTCCATGAATAAGCAACCTCTAGACAGACCAATTGATTACATATATCTTTGATCAGTATGCTGTGCTTCTTGCCTTTTCTTGCTATCCTTGCCTTTTCTTGCTATTCGTCTTTAAGAATTTAAATACTCAAGGACATGTAAAATCCATATGTATTTGTGAGCTAAATAAGAAGAAAATTTCTAAATCTTGTATTTGGATTTTATACTAGCTAATGTAGAAATCATGTGGATGTGAGCAGTGCTCCAGGTTTGAGCTTCTAAATCTTTCTGAAAACTTGAGGTTAAGGCTGAGAAACTTCCATAGCCATGGACGAGCACCCATGGATTGCATCCCCTATTTCAGTGTCCACAGGATTCAGCCATCTTACTAAGTCTTTCATGTTTGATCACTGGATTTTATGTTATCAGAACCAAGAACTGTCTTCATAAAAGAATTCTGGACAAGTTGGCACCATCTACCCCACCTCACTCTCTGCAATAGTGAAGGGACTGTTACATCTTCATTCTGTCACATAATGAGATGATTTGGTGGGAAAACACCAGGTCTGATTTTAACACAATTTGGTGCAGGTGTATCTCTAGGGTTGATTTTATTGGCTCTTATAATCTGTTTCTCTCTTGAGCTTTAGCCACTGGATTGTATTAGCTTCAATTTCATGGTTGTGCAGCTCACTGGCAAAGACAGACATTATTGTAATAGCTTTAATGGGAGGGTAGGTTTTCATCCTTAGTTTTATGGAGGCATCATTTATCATTTCTTTTAAAATGCCATTTAAAATACGTGAACAGGTCTGATTATGCTGCTAAGAATTGTGCTCACTGAACATAGATGTTGATGGTTGGCATAATATTGTATTTAACAAATTGGGAAATATTTGAGGATTTGAAATCAAAGCTATCCTCTCCAGATGTATTTTTAGGGAAAAATCTTATTCATAATTAAAAGGGAATGATCTCATTAAATCTCTTAAGGGTCTAAGCAAAATAATTGGGCAATGGGTGGGGTCTTTTTTGTTTGCTTGTTTAAGGAGAAAAGGGATTGGAGGGAGAGAACAAGTGGCATTTGCTTATCACTATGGTATTCCTTGAGTAAAAAACAGTTTGAGCTCTGCGTTAGGGTCCCCTGAGTGCTCGCATGAGCTCAGCTGGGGAATATCTAAGAGGTGCAGCACGGCTGGTTCCTCAGGGTGCTATGGAAATTTTGGGAAGTAAGTGCCTTAAAATTCTGCCTCCAGTAGTGAGCTCCTAATACTGAGAGAAGCCATACAAACCCAGGCTGTTCTCAGATGTAGAACCGAGCAGTCCCACCCAGCTTTTGCCTCCCAGGAGAGGAGGCACTGGGAGAAAGCTGCTGGAAAGAGCAGGGCTGGAGAGTGAGCAGGAGGGTGCTGCTGTTGGACGGCAGTACCACCACCTCTTCAGTACTCTGCATGTCCCCAGCCAGTCCTGGCAGAGGAATAACATTGCATTGACCCTGATCCAGCTCTGCGTGGGAGCTGTTTGGTCTTGCCATGGCTGGTCTTATGAAGTCTCAGTGGCTCTCTGCATTGGCAGGCCGCTGGGACGCTTGTGTTCCTCTTTGTTCCCCCTTTTGTGTGGGGGAAGCTTCTTAGCACACTTGCAGTGTGCTGCCTTTGCTCATTTGAAACCCAGAGCACTGGGTGGTACTATGGTACAGACAAGGGAGTCTTGAATTTTTCAAGGCTTTTTAGCTCTGGCTGAGCACGCAACTGGAGGGACTTGATACCAGCAAAGCCACTCTTTCCAGTGGTCCCTGTAACATGAGGTAATGCTGTGCAGGATCGGCTTGGGTTTTGCAAAACCAAATGAGGTCCAACAGAGCTTGCCCGCCCTGTTCCTGTGCTGTCCTCAAGAGTTATCCTGCTTCTCTTGGCCATGGAAGTGCTCGTGCTGTGCAGCACCTGAGCTGACAGATCTCTCTGAAGCTCAGCTGCCTCTGCATTTAGCCACAGTACTTTGTATCTGCAGCTGCATTATGGCTGATTTACAGCTTGGATAGAACAGTTCGAGGCAGCTGGGAGGGGACTGCTGAGATTCAGATGCACTTTTCATGCTATTTCCTTTCCATAACATAATGTGAGGAATGCAAGGAATGTAGAGAGATGACAGCTTAGAAAGGTCAGTCTGGCTTTCAAGCACTGAGGATATTTACACCTATAGTGTGAAGTGAGGATGAGTGTGTGTACAGAGTGCAGCTTTACAAACAGTAGTTGGACACTTGGCTTTCTGTGTCATTAACAAGGCTGAGGTTGCATGTGTTTGACAGACAATGGGGTAGTTCTCTGCTGCTTTCTTTCAGCAGCACCAGAGCTGGCAAAAGTGAAACACCAGTGGTCTTGTCCCTGGGATCCTGTAACCTCCGTTAGGTCCTGGTTTCATAATGTACCAGCACCAGAAGCTGAGCCACTGGAAAAAATTCCTGACTCCTTGCCACCCTCACCCCATGACTGCCCGTCCCCTCAGTTTGCTGAGGGTAGCTGGTTGTGAGCACAAGTAATAAGCTGCATCTGTCATTTTACTTTAAATCGGTTCTCTTAAAAAAGCAAAAAATCCTTCTCTGTTGGGGATTGAGAAAGGTGCAGGTGTGTCTGTGCTACTGCTTAAGAAAATACATGTGGAACCTCATACTTAATTAAACAAGTGCTATGATTAAGCAAAATGCTGAAACAGGCAAACAGTGTCTACATTTTTCAAAGTATTTAAAAAAAAAAATTTGTTTTTTCAGCCTTGCTAGAGAAACCCATCAGCAAAAGACGAGACAGTGAAGCTGTACAGAAGGCCAAGATCCTTTACGCATCGTGCATGAATGAGAGTAAGTGGATTGATTTGAGAAGGACATAGATGCATTCCCTGCATTTCTAAAGGCAGGCTTTTTATCTCTGTGCAGAGCTCTGTGAAGCTCTGTGCAGATGCTTGGATTTTGCTGATATGGATTCAACTGAATGCAGAGGGTCTTTTATACATTTCTGAAGCTGGCTATTGAGACTGAGGTATGCCCAGGAACAAGAAGTCAGTTTTAGAGAAACCTCTGCTTGTCAGAACTGTGAAGAGATATTTATCTGTGCAAAAGGATGTTAAACTGTGCCCCAGGGTTGTGGGATTAGTGCCCGGGGTTAATAATTCAGAGGAACCTTCTGATGAAATTCTCATAATGGTACTTTCAAGAGCCTGTTGCTCATCACATTCTACATTTCTCTAAGTCTGTTTAATCAAAATACTACCCCAGGGCTGGGTATAGACAGCCCTGGATTCTTTAGCTTAGGTATCTGCATGTCAAGCATGTTAGCCACATTTGCAGAGTGCTTTTCCTTAGCTTGTAAATGCTGCTGTAAGGCAATGTACAGTAGTTTGGGACACATCACTACCCTTAGGTAGCTGCACAGGTGAAAGAAGTGTTGGAAGTCCTCTTTGTCCTTCTGACTCTTTCAGGCTTTACTTCCTACACAGTTTTCTTCCAGCATGGCCCGAGTCTGACGGCCAGCAATTGAGACAGCCTGCTCTACAGCCTTGGTGCCCGGACGCTGCCCCTCTAGCTTTGATTACGAACAATAACCCCCCTCCCCCAAAACAGTGAAGTTTCTATGCTCATTCCTAATCAAGGAGTGGGTTTTTTAAAATTTACTTAATTCCAGCCTTCGCCTTTTTTGAAAGGCACTGACTTGCCTCTCTTATTCTTGATACAGATAAACAGGGTTGGACTTCTATGCTGCTGTGCTCACAGGCAGAACAGAGGCTTTGAGTTTCAACTATTGTGATTGCCTTGCCTGGAAATCAATTGATGCCAATAAATCTTTGTCTTGTGTGGCTGCTGCTGGACTTGAATTGTCTGGAATGTAATTGTTGTCACACTTTGACATTTCAGATAAAATTGAAAAAGCTGATGTGAAACCCCTGTTAAGTATACTGAAGCATTCACCTTTCCGCTGGCCTGTGTTGGAATCCAATATTGGACCTGAAGGGCTGTGGTCAGAAAGGAGGTTCAGCTTAGTCCAAGCCTTGGCAACTCTTCGTGGCCAATACAGTAGCTCTGTCTTCATCCGTTTGTATGTGGCTGCTGATGACAAAATCTCCAATCGCTATATCCTGAAGGTACAGTACAGCATATCTAATAAGTTACTTTGCATGGTATTTTATGGTCTCTTTCTTTAAAACATGTTTACATGCCAAATGTTTACACTTGGTTGTTGCTGATATTATCTGCTGGCTTACAGCTGTAAGAAGGGGCCAATTTATGGGAATGTAGAAGCCACTAGCAACCACATGCTATTGAAAAGTATTTCTGTACAGGTTGTTTTCTTCTTTCAAATGGAAAAAAAACCCATAAAAATGGTCCCATTAGACCAATAGCCAGGGTCTACGTGCATGAGAATAAGAGGTCAATATCTAATTCTGTGTGCTGCTTGTGAATCATCGGTTGCATGAAGAATGCTTTTTGTCAGTGAGGATGAAAAATCGTCCATCGGAAGCTGATATTTTGAACTTGAGCTCTTTTTCTGGAGAAGGAAACACTTAATCTGATGCTTATACAGCACCTTACAGCACAGATTTTTCCCAAGTGCTTTCAAACATGAAATAGAGAATTTACCTTTTTCCTGAAATGCTGTTGCTTTCAGACGAAAACATTACCAATTTGTTAACAGCGCATGGCATTACACAACAGTTTAGTAAGAAAAAGACCCAAGGAACATTGTCTCCCTGTAGTCTGACAAAACTCCAGATAAAATTATGTAACTGTGCAAGACTGAGTGCCTGGGCCAAATGCATTGTTGTTTAAGAACTTCAGATGAGTAGCCAGAGCAGACCCTCCCTCCATGGCTACAAGGAAATAGTTTATGAAGGCAAGAGAGAAGGAGCAAATAAGAAAGTTATGATGGCATTCATCACAGCAAAAGAGAATCTATGATCCTTATTTTGCTAGCATCTTGGCTAGCTGTAGGAATGTAGCCAAGAATACATTGTATTTAGGGACTGTGGTGGCACTGGAGTGGATGTCAGTTCTAAGTCAATTCTTCCATGATTCTTTTGACTGTGGCATTTAACTAGTGTCAAGTCGAAGGGTAACTTTTCCCCATCTCTAGGGCATTTTCCTGGATAGTCAACAGCAGATCAACAGTTTGCCGTATCAAAGATGGCATTCTGCTAAGATGCTGTTCGGATCCTGTCACGTTTTCTTCAGCTGGAGACTCACTTAAAAGAACTGAAGCAGTAGAATCAGGGAGATGTTTAGTTAGGTATCTCCTGTCATAATATTTCAGTTCAAGTCACCTGTCAGCAAATGGCTGGGCAGGGACACCCCAAGAGACACTGCTGGTCTCTTGGAAATTATTTATAACCAGCAGTACCTTCACTTGCACAGTTATTAAGTACCTAAATAACTGAAGCACTACATGCTATGAATAACATATTATTCCGTAGTGCATTCTGATGTTAATTTGATTAGGACCTTGATCTGCAGAATGCATCAGCCAGTGCCTACTTGGTCCATGTTTTAACAAATTCCCAGGGGTGTAGATGTACCACAGAGTATTTCAGTCTGCTTGTGAAAATTCCTTTATTGCAAAATTCTTTTTGTTCAGCATTGCAAAATCATCAATGGGTCATAAAAGAAGTGGAAACTCCAAATAAAACTTTGTTCAGCATTCAACATTATCTTTTTTTTTCCCTTGACTGCTGAAGCAGTTGGTTAACTTTTTTGTTTACTTCTCATATTTGTGCTCTCTTGCTTTAATGTGTTGTCAACTCTAGCTCTTAAGACCAGGGAATTTGTGTGAACATTTAATGTAACAGTTACATAATTGAAATTCACCAAATAACCTTAAGTTACCTATTGCAAAGACACATGTAAAAAAAGAATAAGAGTACATTCTTTTTGCATCATTGTGCTGAGAAAAGTGATACTGTTTTTCAAAGCATGAGAGTTGCACTGAGCATCACAATTACTCCTTTTTGAAGATGGTTTTTTAAATTTGGTTATGGTATATTCTAAAGGTTGTGAACATCAGCTAGTAGAGGGAAAGATTATATTTATTTACTTTAAATTCTAAGTTTTATTTATTTTTTACATTATTGTAAATGTAGAAAATGTGAAATATAAATCTCTTAACCTAAAGGATTTAGATTAGAAAAGACTTATGTGAAGTTGTATGAATAAATACAATCTATCTTCAGTAGACTTATCTTTAGAAACAATTGCAGCATCAAACCAAAAATGTAGGAACATCAAAGCAGTTGTTTCTGCTCCAATCAGTATCTTATTCAGAATTTGGAAGCTGGATAAATGAAGTTTTCAGCTTTATCTTCCATACACTAACCTAACTTGATCACATTGAAAAGTTATGGGAAATCTCAGCTCCCAGTAATTATTACAAAATATATGCTGTGTAGTGAGTTCTTCCTGGTTAGGAATTTGAAACAGCATGCAAATATTCCCATGTAGATGTTTCACTCAAAACTCTAAATGCAGATCTCAAATTTTCAGGCCTAATTCCAATACTAGGGTGACTGTAGACTGGTAAGTCTGATCCATGTTTAGATGGAAAAGATAAGCAAAGGTCAAAGATCCATCTGGAGCACCAGACACCTTTAGCTAAAGTATTGGAGACATAACAATATCCTGTGCATGCAGTCCTGGCTGGTATCCAGTTCAGTTTCAGTTAATCTGCTCAAAAGACTGAATACAGCCCACAGTGCTGGTCTAGGGTGGAGCTCAAAAGCGTAACCTCCGTTTCAGTCAAGAAAACCTAATGATGCTTCCCAGACAGAGAGCAGCTCACACGCTCCAGCACTTCAGGGGCATTTGCTGCATACACTAGGTTGGTGTGGTCCCAAGCTGACTCTTATGCCTCTGAAATAGGCATGGGATGGATGCATGGTCATCAGCAACAATGGTTTGATCCTGTAGACCCAGTCCTTTTGTGTTTCCTACTTGCTGATGTAACTGTTTTAACCACCTAAATCACACCTGTGATTCTTTTCTTTAGGTGGCTTAGATACTGCAGGGGGCATCTGAGACTCCCCAGATCACAGTAATGTAATTTAGCTAATACCTGTCAGCACAACATAACATTTTTCTGTTGTTTTGAAATCCTGTGCAACTCAGCCTGGCGCAGTGTTTTATGTATTAGATATTTGCACACATCTACCATAACTGCAAGAAAAACATGAACCCTTCCAAAGTTACTTATCAGTTTACCTTTGAATCTGATGAATTTAGCTGTTAAATGTTACTTCTTGTTTTTTTTAACAGCTTGACCAAGCAAGCCTCTCTCTGGCATCTCGAGAGGATTACCTAGAAAATACCACAGAAGCCAAATCTGTAAGTATTGTCAGCTGGAAAATAGAGCCACCATTTCCCCCCTCATCTTTTTTCATTGTTGGTTTTGTTTTGTTGAGCTCCAGACTGAGAAGGGGTTGTGCTTTGTTTGGATTTGGGTTTTGCAGGGTATCTATCAGAAAACAACACTTCTATCACAAACACTCCTGCAAAGTTTCCCAAATGAAGCTTGCACTTGTATACAAGTACTTCTCTCCCATGGTGGTTACTGTATTAATTGGCCTAAAATTCAGGTGTACATTCATACACACTGTCTAATCCATTTGTAAGAGCTAAAAGTTGTCAGTCTAATCCAGAACTGTCTTTTGCATTTCCTGAGATTTGTACTCCCTGAACCACAGCAGGTATCTCTGTCTGTCACGCACTGTATTTTTACAGTGTTATTTCTCCTTTTTAACTTACTTGGCATTCAAGGTAAGGAAAGCACAACCTTGGTTCCTAAGGCATGAAGGTATTATACTCCTAGAGCTGGGCATTTCTGGTCTACTGCTACAACTCTGCTCAAGAGCAAATCCTGTTTTCATTTCACTCTTTCTATTTCTTTACAGTACCGAGATGCCTTTTTGCAGTTCATGGTTGATACGGCAGTGCTTCTGGGTGCAAACGCCTCCCGAGCTGAATCTGATATGAAATCTGTTCTAAGACTGGAAGTGAAAATAGCAGAGGTTGGTAATCTAATATAATCCTTTCTTGAAACAGAAAGCCATTATATCAACAGCATTAGCAATAGGGATTTTAAAAGCTGGAGGAGAGGAGCAGATCCTGATGAAGAAAGGATGAATAATATTTCTCCCTTAGTTAATTGTTAAACTGTAAATTTTATTCTCAGGGGAAAACCTTAGTCAAATACCCTTGGTGTTTTAAATTGTAATGTCAGCCAGGCTCACCAGAGACAAGCCTGGGGGTGGCATGGCAATGTTTAAGGGATGGTGTATAAGCTAGGTCCTTTGGTCTCCCATCTCAGTGGAGGTGGGGGATAGAGATCCATATGGCAGCAGAGATACAGGGATTGTTGATGTGTTAGAAGCTGTGGAAGCACCTGAGAAGGGTCCCATAGGAATTAGGGCTTCTTCTCCTGAAAAGGTGATGAGATCAATATCCCAGCTGAAGTGCATCTACACCAATTCACTGGTACCCACTAGGCAGCTGAAAAAATATTACATAGCTCAAGACCTTACATGTATTTGCCAACCTAAGTGATTCTATGATTCTATAATTTTGAAGCTGTGTAGAATCTGAGCTTCTGCTGTGCACCTGTGTTTAGGATATATTACCCTGTTGTTTAAGGAGCAGACTGGGCTGATTCTCTGTGGAGCGGTCTAAAAGCAGTGTAAGACTGAGGTGGTGAAGGAGTGGTGTTTAGTAGCACCACCCTTAGCTCCTGAAGTGTTTTCATGGGGTAGTCTGGGAGAGTAGATGAAAAACTCATGAGTTTTAATTTAGAGGATCAGCTGAATTTAGTAAAGCTAAGCATATTTAAATCTGGTACTTGGTTCTGACATTTACTTGGTGACATTTTTGCTCCCTTGGGGTGTTTAATTTACGCCTTGGGATTATTGCAGGTTGAAGGAGTGTTTTTGCTTCTCTATATCCCTGTTTCAGTATGGCTACTACAGGAATCCCACTCATGGGTGCTGCAAGTTCATTATCATTTCAACCTCTACTAAAATTTCAACCTCTACTAAAACTAGGGAGAAGGGTTTGCCTCAGTGTTGGGAAACCACCAAAAGTAAGAGTACAGGCTAGATGCTGGTTTGCAGAACTGCCAGCTGAGCTGAGTATTCCTTCATATTTGCAAGGAAAGACGCTATCCCTGTGAAATGCTGGTCTCTGTTAGCAGAGAAGCCTGTTGTGTTGAATAGGACAGGTGATGCAGCAGAAGACTTTTATCTGGGTTCTGCTGTTGCAGTCTAAAGGATGCTTCTTAGTGGCTTGTTTATACAGAAGTGAGGGTCACCCACAACAGAAGCCAATCAGTGTTTCCATCTCTCTGCTGAAAGGGATGGAATTTTGTCAAACATCTAAGCAAAGCCCAATATTAATTTTCAGTTACTTAGCATGGATGGACTAATGTGCAAATACTTCCTTATGACCCTGTAGACTTGAAAAACAGTAAATACTTCTGTTTATCAGTGATGGCATAAGAAGATGCATCCTTGGCTCTGGTAGCTCTAATGCTTTGCTTAACAGGTGTCTTACAGAGTGTTGATCCACAAAGTATGTAGGTGACGCTGCCATATAAGATGACATGGATCATGTAACAGCTCTCAGGATCTGTAATGCACATCGTTATGCAAAAAGCCATGCTTGCTTATGGTTTCTTTTAGTAAGAATAATCCTCCTAATATCTGTCCAGATATTAGGCATGAGTCAATGGACATGCATTGTTGCATAAACCCCAATAAACATGATTATGTATATAAACATTTTACCATGATGGAGATAGTCCTGTTTGTCACTGGAGGTTTTGATGTATCCTGTGTTCCTCTGCAATGGTTTAAGTGTATGTAATGAAGAACTTCTATGCTCAGGAAGAGGCAGCAAGAATACTTTGGATATAGGAAGGAGTGGCATGCTTTGAGAGAGCTTGTTGTGTACAAGGAAGATTTTTATTAGGTTTGAATCACTGGAGAAAGAGAGAAAGTTTTGAGAGGAAGGGAGTAAATGGGTTCAAGAAGAGTTTCAAGATGTGTCAGATAAATGAAATTTGCAGAAAGGGAGAAGAAAGTAATTTTTTCCTGTGTGGCTTGAGCAATAGTAAAACCACAGACACTGGAGAATTTTGGTTGGAGAAGTGCCAGCTGTCTGGTTAGTCTGGCATCAATCCCTGTCCTTTAGACTGCACAGTGTACAGACTGTGGTATAGGATTTACCTTAGAGCAGGGCTGGAATTGCCATTGGGAATTTTTGTTTCTCTTGAACACTGAGAAAATTTTGAGCTGTATCTTGTACTTGGTTTGTTTTTCTATTATGAACCATAGGGCCATCTTGGAGTCTGCATGTCCTTCTCGTCAGTTATTAAAGGACTTGCCTCATATTTAGGGTTTCTTTTGCTGTACCCTTGGACACTGCAGAGGAACTTGAGATCCAGCTCCTCTGGTCAACCAGATGAGAGGCCTGGTTGTGGAATGCTTTAATTCATGTCTGGCTTATGTACTCAGGTTTCCTGCTATGGAAATCAGAATGAAGGGGTAAAATGAAGAGAAACTTGTGTGTATCTGGCTCTTCCCCCAGGTGGAGTAAGGCCATAGCAAGAACATGTTCAAATCCAAGACATGAGATGCACTTCCAGTTATGAAGATGCACCTATCTCAGATTTGATGTATTAAACCTGAAGGTGGCTTCTACCTGATAGGAAGGGATGAATAAGTATTAATTGTCAATGTGTACTTTTATCTCTTATGAATTAATATGTCGTTCCTTAGCATAATCAGAGCTAAATCGGCCTGATATGTCCAAAGAAGACATGCAGCTCATTAAATTTCCCAGTAATGAGTTAAACTTAAAAGGAGCTATGTTCCATTTCTTCCAGTTAAATGCAATCCTCAGAAAGAGAAGTTAATGCTGTAAATGCTTGGAAAACAGGTGGTGAGATATTTCTGCACAGGGATTATGAAGGACAGTAATGATGTGAGAGTCCCTGCAAGATAAACCTTGTTTTGATGGTTTTGTTGGTTTTTTTCTCTTCACCAGATCATGATTCCATATGAAAATCGAACAAGTGAGGTGATGTACAATAAAATGAACATATCGGATCTTAGTGCCATGATTCCACAGGTTGGTTGGGGATAACTGAAAAATCATCTTTTAATATCTGACCTGTATAATTAAAACTGTCTTTAGTGTTCAGAGCAGCATGTTAAAGGAGTATCATTAGGAATGTGTGTGCTCATTTACAGTATATGTTCTTTTAAATACATTTCCAACTTTAATGAGGATTGAAAACTTATGTAATGACAAAGTGCAATAATTTCTAAGTTTATAATAAGTAAAGCTTTGAAACCATTAGTTTTAAAGGTACAACTTAGTTCATAAATCATCTCTCTTCATAAACTGCTTTAACCAGCCTTTTCTTTGTCATTGCAGTTTGACTGGCTGGGATACATCAAGAAGGTGATTGACACCAAACTCTATCCTGAGCTTAAAGATATAGGTCCTTCAGAAAATGTGATTGTCCGTGTTCCCCAGTACTTCAAAGATTTATTCAGGATACTAGAAAATGAAAGGAAAAAGTAAGGATCCTGTGATGGTTTCACCCACACTTACAAGGGTACATCAAATGCTGGGCTTTTTCTTTTTTTTTTTTCATGAGTTTCAGCTGTTCTTGGAATCAAGTCTCTGGGCAAACAGTCTGTTTGGTTTTGCCTGAATGAGGATTTAGATATTACCTTGTGCACAGCAGGAGAATTTTCAGTTTCAACACCTTTGTTCTATAGAAAATACAGGTTGCAGTAAAGCTGCTCTTTCCAGATGCATTCAGCATCTCTAACTTGCATAGGGTCTTGTATCTTGTGAAATCCTTTGCACCTGCAGGACATAGTTGTAAAATGCAGGTGGCTCTGATTAAACATGGTAGATGTTCTTTGCACAGGGAAGCAAGACAGCTTTGGGCAGTGATGAAAAAGTGACATCCCATTTGAAACATCCTTTTTGATGACATCTAAGGGATTTCTGCAATAATTTGTTCTCCGAGGCATGTTGCTGAAATTTAAAATAAATATTGTTAAGCTGTTGTCTCCAAATATCAGTCTTTGCTGGTTGTACAGTATGGCCACAACCAAATGCATTTCAGGAGAAAAAAAGACAAAGATTATTCTTATATTGTCGCTCTGTATCTCTAGTGATGGAATGCTTACATTAATTCATAGCACCTGTAAAAATAGCACACAAATCAAACAATAAGAAAAACAAAATTTACTGATTTGCTTACAGATCATCATATATCCTTTCTTTATAGAATTCAGATAAATAGCATTGGTGCCACCAATTTTAGTCTCCTGAAGAAAGACTTTTAAATTATTTGGGCTGTCCAGGCTTTCTAACTCAAAGTTAGTTACATCAGTGGGGATAAATGTGTGATTTAGAGGTTGCATACCTAGCAAGATGACAGGGAATTAGTTGTTCCCCCTGTACAAATACACTTACATGCAATATAATATGTAACTATAGAGTAAAGACCTGGAGACTTTTTCCATTAGTTTCTTATTCAGGGAATATCTGAATATTCAGGAGAGGTTAAGCCAGCCTGTGTGTCATGGCAGAAGGAGGCTGGAGTAATGACCAGAAATAAATGCAATGCCTGTCTTTAGCAAAGCTCAAGACCAGGTTTCTGGCCTCGCAGGCTAGGGGGAGAGGGTGAGCAAAAGCAGTTCCAGTATATTCACACTGCATTTGTTATAGGTGCTAACAGCTTAGGCATTTTCTGTCCAGTCTTATCCTAAGAAAATTGCATCATAAAATGTTAGAAATGGCAAATAGTGCTAAACTGAACCAAGCAGGCTTCAAATTCTTGTGTGTAAAATGTATCCAAACAGCCCAGGCATGATAACCAAGATCATGTTTATCTATTAGGTGATAATGTTTATTTCTTAAAATGTCAGAGTCTGTTCCAGAGGCAACCTTGCTATCTGGCCTGAGAAAATTAGGAGATCATCTTAATGTGAACTCCTAACAATGAGGTCTCAATATTTCCCTGTAGGGTGAACCCTGAAAACTTAACAAAGATATTTTCTTTTAGGTAATCTCATTTGTCATTCTCCGTATGATATTTTAAAGGTTTAGATAATGTAAACAACATGAATTTGATTTGTTACTCTAAATATTTAAACCAATCAAATTCCTAGAAAAGCATTTCAAAATTTTAGATTTGCTTCAGTGTTCATAATGTGAATTATCTTCTCATCATTTCAGGAGATGGAGTGTAATAAGGAAAAGCAGGTACTTTCACCAAGTCCATATTCTTTTCAGTTACAAGGCTATCCCTAAATTATACTTTTATTCCAGTGCCTTGTGTGTCCTCTTCCTGAATGAGCACCCTGCTAGCCTGGGTGCTATTCAAAGAGTCACCAAAAAATGGCTCATGCCCCAGTATTTCACCCAGTGATCTGGTAAAGTATTTAATGAAGTTTGTTTGAGGTGGAGGAAAGAATGGAGTGAAAATTAATTCTGGCTACAGAAGCAGTTCTCTGTGTTGGAGGTGGCAAGTTGTACGGACTCACAATCCTTGTGTTAAAAATTTCTCCCTCAGAGAACCTGCTGAGCAATCTTGAATTGTGAAATCATTCACAGGGCAATATTGCTAGAAAGGAGCATGTTGACATGTGTAGCGTGAATTTAGCAGAATTTTACTTAACTGCAGATAATGAAGTTACTGTGTGGAGCTTGAAATAGGTGCAGCAGTGGGGTTCAGAGGTTGGTCTGAAGTCCCCAGGCCAGGGCACTGCTGTGACTCCAACCCAGGAGCTGGGCTCTCCACAGCGAGCTGCCCAAGAAGCTCAGCAACCAGCCTGCAGGAGTTTCCATCAGCTCTGGCATAGCTAGCCTAAGTCATGTCAGGTGCTGAAGTAAGTGAACCCTTCATAACAGGTCTTCAGGGATTCCTTCAGCTTTTTGGTGTACCAATCAATTTTTAATGGGGTTTATATCTATTACAGGAAGAAGAGGTGTATGTATGTAGCTGTGATATGAACGAGCAATAGCAGAGCTCCAGTACAGCTGTGCCATGTGAGGGGGGAGACAGAACTGTGCTGGCACCAATTATGATATATTTTATATATATATATCCCTTATATATATCCCTTCCCTGTTACCTGTGTGCTGGTGCTTTATGTGAGCCATAAATAGGATACTCTAAATTGCATCCTTTCTGGAGATCTTTGCAGCTGTTGAAAGAAGCAGCTTTATCATTCTCATAGATCTCTAAATGGATAATTAGTTTCATAGAATCATAGAATGGCTTGGATTGGAAGGGACCCTATAGATTATTTAGTTTCAACACCCCTGCCACAGGCAGGGACACCTTGCACTAGACTGGGTTCCTCAGAGCCCCATTGTGATGATCAATCCTTAAGGGCAAGGCCAGCCTGGCCTTGAACACTTTCAGGGATGGGGCATCCACAGCTTCTCTGAACAACCTGTTCAGTGCCTCATTTCCCTCACAGTAAAGAACTTGCTCCTAACAGCTGATAAATCTATCCTTTTTCAGTCTAAAGTCAGTCCCCCTTGTCCTATCACTATATGTCCTTGTAAAATGTCCCTCTCCAGCTTTCTTGTAGGCCCCTTTTCCTTTGTCTTACCTTCCCATATCTGTGCATATGGGACTATTGATTGAGAAGAACTCTAATTTATATAGCATATGAAGAATTTTCTTTAGAGATGGATGGAGGCACTAGATCTCTTTTCTGGTCTTAGTCTGGCTCTAAAAAATTAGAGAAGTTACAGTAATTTGTCTTGAACTAGTGCCTCTAGCAATAGAGGCAGAAGTTTTTCTGTACTTATAATTTGATTCGTGACTCAATTCTGAATACAATTTTCAAACAGATCTAAAATTTGTGAAAGAGATCTTTTTCTTAAAACGTCAATTAATTTGTCCACCTATCTCATATTAAATCTGTCCTCTTTAATTGCTACCATGTCTGTTGATTAAAATATTGCAAACTCACAGAATTTTACATGAGCAACCTACTTTATTCTCAGACAGGACAGAAAGTACTTTAGTAAATATTCATAAGCACTGGTATAATTTTAACTGTCCCAGCAAACAAGCTGTCTACCACTTCCTTTGGGAGTGTGTGTCACAATAAGGGTCATACTGGTTAAAAGTGAGCCTACACTTTCTGTAACAGGCATTTGGAAGTTAAAATAGAGTGTACTCTTCTGAAAGATTACAACAACAAATACTCTGGTCTCATCAAAAGAGCAGAGAGGAGTTTTATGTTTTATTTGTGTGCTGGATTTTGCTGCATGGGTAGAGATTAACTTCTCTGAGCCTCAGTGAACTTATTTGTGAAACCCCAAGATCTGCACTGTAGTAACTTTATAGGTAAAAAGTGTCAATTTCTAAGCAAACTGGAGATAACCAAATGATTTGAAGTTTGCATAGTTAGCCCAAAATGTAAAATAATCACCCTCCAAATACGTAAACAAATTCCGATAAATTGCTATTTTATTTTGTTTCGAAGAACAAACTAGAGCACACTGCCCTTCAAACATGCAACAACAAATTCCCTCACCCTTTCCACCCGTTGCCCACCCCCCATTAATAAGCATTCAAGTGGAATCTCCCTGTAGTTTAATGCTGTGTGGATTCTGTTGTGGTTACAATCTGGAATTATTACTGTCTCATCAGACAGCTTGGTTTTAGTATGTGTCAGCCTTTTCCTTCCCAAATTAAAACAATCATCAATAAATTATATTTCCTGCAACTGTCATCTGCCTTCATTACTTACACCTGACACAAACATTTCTGAATTCTTGTTAATATTATTGTCTTTCAGTAAGTCACCTTTTTGAGACCCAGCCTTTAGAAATTACAATCTTTCATTCACTACCAGTTTGAGAGAGGTTCCCCAACTCAAATGTAAGGACAAACATCGCTGTGTGAGAACATGATGTGCACAGAAGAGAGAATTGATTTTTTTTTTTGGTGGCGATTAAGTACCAAATCATAATACATAATTGGTGTGTGATGATGATCTATTTAGCAAAGGTTTTTTACCTAAGGCTTGTGATTGAAATCAAATCTTTAACCTTTTAATCTGTGAGATTTGTATAAACGCTGCAGAAGTTGCTACAGCTGGATATTCTTCACCTCTGATGAAATATCTGAGGCAGATTGTTGTGAGGTTTCTGGAGTTTGAGTTATTTACCAAAACAATGAGAGCTGAGTGCTTTTAAGGTGCTTGACTGGCCATTGAGTGAGAAAATTCCACATTGTCAAAAACTTGTCAAGGGAAAAATCTGAACTTTATAGCATTTCTTAGGTTGAAATGAATTTTTAATGATCCTAAACATTATCTTAAAATGGTGTGGTTATCTAAGCAGAGCTAACTATTTTGGCTTTTGTAACATGTACTGTCTTATAAATGTACACTATTCATGCTAAAAAAGCTTTTTCAGGTATGTTTTACGATTATTGTGGGCATTTAGGTGCACTATAGAATATATCTGTGTACTAAAAGAGGGAATATACCCAGTGTGACAGATGCAACAACACATCTTGAGCTGAAGGCTTTGTGTGGGTGGGTTGGAGCTTGGTTAGAGGCAAAACTGAAGTTATGTCTCAAGCAAATGCTGCTGTCAAGACAGCGTGCCCACAAAGTGTGTTTCCAAGCTGTTATGATTCAGAGGGAACTGCTTGGGATGTGTCTCTGAGTGAAGCTAATGGAGTGACACTGTAGCAACAGCTGCATTGCCCCACACTTATGGCAATGCGAGATTGCAGAAATGGGATTTTTTTAGAGATGGGGGAGTTGTTTGGACAGTCCATAACAGCATCTTCAGTTGCAAAGAAGCAATTTTCCTAACTATGGAGAAGTCTGTGGCCTGCCAAAAATGTTATCTATATCCCAGTGGGGAGCAAATAACATTTGAATATCCATAGCTTTGAAGCAATGACTATCCTTGAAAAATATGTCATGTATAAAGAAGATGAGAATAGTATGTGTAAGCCATTTTTGGGCTTGTTTTGAGACTGTTTGAAGTTGAATTGCATATTTCAGAATGCACCTCTAGCTCATACAGCCACTGTTGAACATGGAGAGACATCAACCTAGGCTGGATAAATCCTCCAGTCAGGTGCCCAAAGTTTTAGAAAAGGGACATGGATGTCAGATCTCCTGGGAATTTTAAACAAGCTCTTCCTGGATCTCTCAGCCTCAATTCTTATAAGATTTCTGTTACTGAGACTTTTCCTTTGGTATTTCAATTATCAATTTGACAAAATAGGAACAGTAATACTTTAATAACTTTGTGAATAGTAGAAGTTTTCAAAGCATATTGATAACTTCTAATGAAAGATACAAATATGAGATAATGAGAATGTATATGGGATGGACTGTTATCTATTCTGTTACCATTTATGTGCCCTACTAATGAGGGGAGATAACATTCTCTTTGATCTACAAAAGAAAAAACAGGTTATCTCTGCACAGAGCTTTGATGCAACTATTATTATAACACCGTTCTTGCCACTTCTAAGGAAAATGAAAGCTGCCTTTTGGAAAAAAACATTACCTAAAAATGACATACTAGGTGATGGACCTGTTATAAATAATCCCTAGAAGATGGTTATCATGGGGCAATTATATATTAAGTGGCTGCAATCATACAGATTCTCCTGTGTGATTGGGATTTATCAATTTGGCCATCACTCATTAATTTTTAAGGTGAAATTTCCACCACTCAGGTAAAATGTTTGGAGAGATATTTCTCTGAGTGCTTTGTGGTACATCATATGTGTTTACATGTCTGATAAAAATATGCCTGATTTAACAGGACTCTTGCCAACTACCTGGTGTGGAGGATGGTTTATTCAAGGTTGTTCAACCTCAGCAGACGTTTTCAGTATCGGTGGCTGGAATTTTCTCGGGTAAGTTTTGCTTTCATAGCATTTACAAGGGTCCTAGTGTTGGCACTGTTGGTTTTCCTTATAGTTGCTTATACCTTTGCGAAAAACACCAAATATTTTCCATGCTGGATGAATTTCCTGAATAAACTTTTTTTTTTTAATTAAAGACTCCCTCTAAAACAATAGGCATACATATTTTTGTATGACACTAAGACATTTATATGACACTAATATGACACTAAGAAAAAGTCTTTTAGATGATGTTAAAGAGGATTTGAAACCTCCTCTTTAAAAATCTTGGTCTTCTTTTGCAGAGACTTGAAATATCTTTGAATTAGGTTATGTGGGCTGTGACCTGCAGGCCAAACCCTTTTGGCCAAAATCTAAACTTTTTGAAAAAACCTACTGCTTGCTCTTGTGTAAATACAGCTCTAGTAAAACAGAAGTCTAGGATTTCACTTTTTAAAAGCTTGCTCAAAGCTCTCCCATGCTCTGATGCCAGCATTACATGAGCTCTAGCATGTCGATACACCAGCCATTTCCACAGAGAAGATGATCAGATGCCTTCCAGCTTGGCATTGCAGAAGAGCCAAAAAACTGCCACAAGCTGTGAGAGCAGAACTAAATTATCTGTTAGTAAGATGGGCATTTATGTAAAACACATACATTTCATTAAGTGAACCCTGAATGGAAAGCCACCTTGGTAATCCTGTGGGCAGTGTGAGGGCTCCTTAAGTAAAGGGTTAAATTGAAACTGAATGGTGCTTTGTCTTGTGTCTAAGCCACTTTGGATGGTGAACTTTGTTTGCCATTATGAAAACTGGCTGACAACAGGAGGCTGGCATGGTGCTGGCAGTGATGCAGGAGGTGTGGGTGTTCTGTCCTCCCTGGTGAGGCATGCAGGTGACTAATTAAAGAACCTATACTGTTTTTCCTTGAGTAATACTGGCATAGTTCTGAGTTGATCACATATCTAAAAATAAACTCCAGTAGCTTGATGGGAACTACACAGGAAAGGCAGCTTCTTACACTTCTGAGATCATATTCAAAATAGTCTTGTTAAAGGTGCTATTATCTTCATGTAAAATATGAGAAACTGGCTGTCAGCACCACAGTGACAAGTTTGTAGGTGTCCTCTCCTGGGACATTCCTTGCTAGTCAGGTAAAATGGTGCTGGCTATCAGCCAGTCGGTAGCATAGTACTGAGTTACACTGCGTTATATAACGGCCAGAAAAAATCCTGAAAGGAGACATTAAGCTTTGGATACTGTGCATTTTAATGTGGTAACGGGCTACTGTCACTTCTCTGGAGCATAGAAGCTCAGGGAGAAATCTAATTCAAAGTGATTCACTGCTTATTAATAATCTCATCAAGGCTGTCACAGAATTACAGAATGGGTCTGGTTGGAAGGGACCACAGTGGGGTTATCTGGTTCAACCTCCCTGCTCAAGCAGGGCCATCCCAGAGCACATGGCACAGGATTCCTTCATCCTTGTTTCCCTCCACTGGATCTGCTCCAGGAACCCTCTGTCTTTCTTGTCCTGAGGAGCCCAGAACTGGACACAGCACTCCAGACACACCTCACTGGGGCTGAGCAGAAGGGCAGGATCCCCTCCCTGACCTGCTGGCAACGCTGTTCCTAATGCACCCCAGGATTCATTGGCCCTCTTGGCCCCCAGGGCACTGCTGGCTCATGGCCAGCTCGTTGTCCACCGGGACCCCCAGGCCCTTCTCCACAGAGCTGCTTTCCAGCAGGTCGGCCCCCAGCCTGTGCTGGTGCCTGGGGTTGTTCTTGCCCAGCTGCAGGACCCTGCATCTGCCCTTGCTGAGTTTCAGACCGTTCCTCTGCCCATCTCTGCAGCCTGCCAAGGCCCTTCTGAAGGGCTGCTCAGCTCTCAGGGGTCTCAGCCACTCCTCCCAGCTTTGTGCCATCAGTGAACTCACTGAGGAGGCCTCTGCCCTTTCCTCCAAGTCATTGATGAATAAGTTAAAGAACACTGGCCATGTAAATGGCTGTGAAAGCTTACAGCACAGTAAAAGCAGTGAATCAGCAGCTCATTCCTATTATCTGCCCCTGGGACCTGGAGATGAAGAGTTAGTTAAGTGAAGTAAACAGCAGTAGCTAATAGTTAATAGGTAAATTTAAGTGAAGCAAACAGCTCAGTGGAACAGACTTTACAGGTCAATAGGAAAGACATGAGGAATGGAGTCCAAGGCACTGGACTATTCTGTTGTTGAATAGATTTGTCCAGTCAGAGGATGGAGAACTAGAGGCGCTTTAGGATCATAAAAAGGACTCACCAACCCCTTGCCAGATAAGTAAATAAAACATTGAATTCCTGCTAAAGAGGTATGACCATGAGATAAATCAGTGACACTTTAATGAAAGAATATATTTTATACATTCACTGTTTCATTAATTCAGTCAGCCTCAACCATCATAAGCACAGTATTTTTTTACCAGGTTCTCATTTTCTGTTGGTAGCTTTTATACCTTAAATGTAGAAATCTTGGCATCAGGGCCATAAAATCTTTGCAAGTATAAGGAAAAATACATGATGAAACTGTAAAAAATCTTCAGGTTTAGAAATAGGACAAACCTGCTGACTCTAAAGAAAGTGCTTGGAGTACCACATCAGCAACTATCAGCAGCTCCTCTGCAGTGGCACTTTGAGACCTTGTAAATGTGCAGTGGCACCTGGGGAAGAGGTCGGTTAATTGTGTCATGAAGTTCTGAATTGACTGGGAGGGCTTGAAACCTGCTATTTATAGTCACTGTTACTACCTGAAGTACTGTGTTTTAGAGTGGTACATTAATATTAGGAGGACCATTTGAGGGAGTTCTTGTTGGCTGTTGTAACATAAATATCAATAAACCAGCTGTGAGATATAATCTATTCCTCTCAGCTCTATTTTTATTGGTCTCACAGCCTGTGCTGCCTTTATATCCTACTTACAGTCAAGCCTCCCTCAAAATAATGATAATTATTATGTTGTAATAATAGTTTGTCACAGTCTAAAAGCCAGCTCTGTCTCCTGGCTATTTCTATGGCTGATGCATACGCAGAGCTTTTGAAAGGAATGTCAAGCTCTGATGACTAATGCCATAACTCCCCTTCTTCCCCCTGCATCAGGAAAAAGCTCCATTGCAGATTTACTCTGACCCCAGAGAGAAATTTTCTTCTCTTTTTTTCTTATCTTTTTTTGAGTGTTCTGTTGTGTTTTGTATAAAGGTTGAAGAATTTGGAAAAGGAGTTGTTTGTCAAATTTGCCTCTGTTTAGAAAAAATATCACCTTATTATGTATTGATTTGACTAATAGGGTTTTCTCATAGAAGCAGTGTATTCTCTGCCATTGAAAATCTATTACTGCACATACAGTATTAATAAAAACATTTGGAAATACAATTCACTGGTGTATTTAAGTGTGAGTCATTGATTATGCTTGATTACAGACAATATGATAGGGAAAATCAATCTTTGAACGACCAAAATATCTCACCTTCAATAGCTGAGGGTTAAGCTGCTCTGGAATTTTCCAATGAAGTCTTTTCCTATTGGAAAAAGACAAATCCAAACCCGTTGGTTTTGCTGGATATTTAATCTTGTGCTCAGAGGAAGAGAATAATGGGAAAAAGAAGGGGTTCAGAAACTGCAAAATTGGTCCTTAAGAGGCTTGTATAATCTGTGAGAGGCCAAAATCCCTATCCCACCTGATCTGGTCTGATGCTGACTATACTCTGCCTTTACACAGCTGACAGGTGTTAACTGTTGGACTGGGACTGTGCTTGTTCTCTGTGGAAAAGTTTAAGAGGTTCCTTAAGTAGCAAGGGAACACTTTGAACCTTGAAAATAACAAAAGTTTCTAGGTCAGCACTGCTTATGGCTCACATGGACCCATCTTATATCTTTTTGTGTGTAGGGCTTTTTTAGATGAACTACATCTTGATGAGCAATGTGATGTTAGCTGGGTAAGCACCCCCAGTAACAATATTCTTCCTGTGAGAAACAGAAACCAAGACAGCAAATGCTCTTGACTTCTGTTTTGCCTTGTTCCTTGGTGTGTTGATCATTCTTGACTGTTTCTTTTCAAGCTCATTTATGGTGACATCATTAGAGCCTATTTAATGACCATTTCTTTAGTAAAATATGTTAAGTTGTTCTACAAACATCTTTCTACTGCAACATAAAATGATTTTTTTTGGGGGGGGGCGGGACACAAACTTATTCAGTGTTCTTGATGATTCAAATCTCTTTTGTCCTGAAAACGCTCTGTTTGGTAAAGGAACAGAAAGCAACTATTTGACACAAACTGTGGTAAAAGTAGCTGGACAGGTAAGTGACAAAAAGGTGTGGACATATCCCTACCTGTGTTAGATGTCATTAGTTCGTGGCAATGGAGGGCTCTGTGGGAGGTGTTTCATAAGGACTAACCCAATTTTCATGAGGACAATCTCCCTAGGCTTCTCACCCTGTCAGAGGAGAAGCAAATGTTTTCAGGAGATATGACACAGCAGAGTTTTTCTAGAGGAAATTGTCCCTCTACTTAACACAGAAAGAATACCAAGATTAGTCCAAAGTTAGCACTAACCCTCTAAGCCTAGTCTAAGTCACTGTTGCCATTGTACTGTTCTTAAGTTTAAAATCTTACAGCTATTTTGTGGTGTTCAAAGTACTTGTCATAGCATTGGATGAAAATAGAAATGACTGTGGAGTATCATTGCTGTTTCCTTTTGGTGGCTATTTGACAAATATGCTTTGGCCTATACTGCATGTGGATTCTTCTTCAAGAGTGTGATGTTATGGCCTAATACCTGTCCCTGTCAACAGGTGATCCATGGAACTACAACTTTGCTGCCTCAGTGGGATAAATGTGTGGACCTTGTAGAAAATGCCCTCCCCTACGTTGTGGGTAAGATGTTTGTGAAAGCCCATTTTCAAGAAGACAAGAAAGAGATGGTGAGTCCTCTTTAGTCTCTGGAAATTTTCAGTTAGTGATTTCTTCCTCACAAATTGCCTCTGATGTTAGAAAAAAAGTTTAAAAAGAGATAAGATTCTTAAAAATGTTTTGATTGAATAAAAAAAAAACCAAAACCAAGACACAAGGAGAAAATTGAATGAATTTGAAGAATTGTCACCTTTCTGTCCATTTGGACACTGCCCCTTCTTTCTATCTGCAGTCCTTCAGACAAATAAGCAGCCAGTTCAAACCCAAGTTGAATGCTGTTAATATATGTAAATAGTGACAGCCAGGCTGTGCAGGAACAGATGAGGGGTATTGATGAAAAATGGTTCAGTATAGCTAGTATAATTCATTATGGTAAAGTTTTTACTGACTAGTCAAAAAATTGGTCGAGATTTCTCTGCTTTAGGACTACCCTTTGAAAGCTGAGACTGCTACACCTGTAATCTAAGCAAGAAACATGTAACTGATGTCTGGCCCAAATTAAGGGAAGCTTAGAGCGACATAGCGAGAGTTTATATCTCTGGTTCAAATCTTTTCTGCTGAACAGTGAAAGGAAATATTTTTCTGAATCATTGAGTCCAGAGAGATGTTCATCCTCTTCTAAAATTTCAACAATAGCTATGTTATCACTTCTCTCAGTAACATATTCAAATAATTAATTACCCCTCACAATAATTTATGACTTAGTTTCAGTTCATGTTTTTCTTATAAGGTTTTCCAATGTCTACTTTTACAGCCACTGATTTTTCCAACAGTAATCAGTTTTAAGTTAACTCATTTAGTCATTGAACTTAGCTCTCCATGCAGGAGAGGCACAACTTTAGGAAATGTGAATATTTAGGAAATGTGAAATAGCACCCTGTGCTGGGAGCAACAGCTCTGTGAAAGCCCTGCACTGCCCTGGCTCAGTAGCCTGAGTTTACCTGTTTTATTTTATCTACTTTGACTGCTTTCTCAGGGAAGGATTCCATTTTAGAAAGCACACACTTATTTGGCTTGTCCAAATTTTTGTAGTCTGTTTCCCTCTTAGTTCTGCATTTCTTTTCATATCTACCTTCACCTAGTGTTTCCTCTCTGAGATCCAGCTTTTCAATCCCCTTCTTCTTGATCCAGTTTGTAATGTGCTATTTGGCCATTTTGTGGCAAAAATATGCCAGGCATATGCAGTGTGTTATCCTTCACAGGATAAGTGGGAAGAGTAGGAGTACAAGAAATGTACACTTTATGGAGGGGATGGACATTTTTTCGTATTTGTATATTTGAGGAAAAATTATGAGAAGCAGATAGAGCCGAGAATGGTTTCTGTTGAAATGTGACCTAATTAGAATGTTTCTTAGTGTGCACATTTCTTTTAGACCAAAGCTTTGGAAAATCAAGTCTGAATTCACAGTAGCATCCATAGTGAGAAATGCATATAAAATTCCTAGTGTAGGTCACAACATTCAGTCTTTAAATGAACAACCCACGGAGATGAAATTACATACAGGTGAAATTTGTTGCATTTCATTTAGAAGTGTGCTTTTCAAGTTAATAGTTTGTGGTGTTATCATTTTCATTCCACTGGTTTTCAGTTCTATTTCTCTTTCTTAAGCAGCAAGAGGGCATGTGAGTAAAGCACTCTTATTTGTACAGGTATTTTTTTCTTTTTCTTTTTTTTTTTTTCTGGCTTATGGCATATATCTGTCTATGATAAGCAAATCCTGAGTTATGGATAATATGGATTCTTTCCCCCCCATGTTTTGTGATTGATGTTTCATACCTTAGATGCTTCTCTTCTTTTATCAAGAAAGACATTATTTGTGTCTAAATATAGCACTGCTTCTAACTCAGAGAGCCTGCAGTGTTTCTTACAGATATGCCTGAGCAGTTTCAGTAATAACTTTGATAGCAGGAATAGGTTTCTCCCCCTGCCCCCTGCAGCTACAGCTGCTGCATAAAGCCTAAGTATACACCAGGGCTCAGCTGCAGAGCTTGAGTTTGAACTTGTAACCTCCAAATACAGGGAGTTCACCTCATTAGTGCACAAAGTTAATTGAGTCAGTGCTCTGTCATCAATATCTTTAAGTTACCCTATTTCCTGGGATGCAGTTCACTGTGAATGTTCGCTCTTTAGTCATATTTAATGCTAGACCTGCTCTAGTTGACACTGGAGCCTCTAAAAATAAGAAAATGTTTTTTGAAAAGGGTAGGAAAAAATGAATAATCCAAGGAACATTGCTGCATTTTTTCTGACTGCACCACAGATAAAGGACAATTCCAGATTAAAATATACATCTGATACATTAATGACAATTTACCTAAAGGTAATGTTACTTTTGAGGGTTTAATCCCCACTTTTAATGACATTTCAGATCTACTAGATTTATAGAATAAGATTATATAAATCTGTGCTTCTTGACATTTTCTTTATTTTTAAATGTAACATAATTGATAACACAAAGTTCCAATAAGTCTTCATCTAATGGGTATCTGTCATGTCTTGTGCTGTCTCAGCCCTGGTTTGTGCTAAAAGACTCAGGCAATGGCTGGATCCCCCTCATTGCCTCACTCTCACAGTGTTCCCCATGGCTATCTGTCATGGGGTTCATCTGCTGGTGCAAATAGTGGCAGCTGGTTGCATACACCTTTCTGGGCTGCCAGACAGCTCCATAGGAATGAGGGCCCTTTAGACTCATATAATGCATATCTTAGCCATTAGATTTCTTGTTTTCTGTAATTTCAGGATTTTCTTAGTGTGCATACACACTGAACAGTCTATTAGTATTATTTTTTACTTGCTTGAGATGCCTTGGCTTTGCAGAGGTGTCTGAAGAAGCAGCCAAGCTGAAGTGGTTGTGGGTTTTCCCAGCTTTGCACAGATCCCAGCTGTCACTGGTGGTCCAGGACCACAGAAGCAGTTAAGGCTGCTCAGTGGTGTGAGCCAGGGTCTCCACCCCTGCAGTAAAGGGTAGCAATGCTTCACAAATGCAGCTAAATACAGGCTAAATATTTGGATACTGCTTTGTATTTGGATCATGGTGCTGTCAGCCCAAATTCAGTTCTTTGGCAGTATTAATAAGGCATGTCTCAGTCTCACATAAACCAAACCAGGCCACGGACATTCTCTCTGCAGAAGAGGCTTTATTTGTGCAAATGCCTTTCAGCTGGCTTCTTCTGCATGGGCCAGTGATCTAGAACTGAAGGGCCAGAAATCTCCCCAAAGGACTGCAAATCTCTCAGTGATTTATGACTTATGATTTCAAGATGGGTATTCTCACAAATATGACATGAAATGATCAGCAGTGAACAGGGTGTATGCTACACCAGAAGGGAAAGAAGATAGAAAGAAGCTTACCTTCAGAAGAAGTGTCTCGGTACCAGAGAAAGCAGAAATTAGCCTTTCAGAAGGGACAGCAGATACCATCTGATTTGAAATAATTTGTGGTCTAACCAAGTCTGTCACTCCCATGTACACCAAACCTTTTCTTACAATGATTCTGCCACGATATATTTTACTGGGAAGGGATTTACTAAATGTTTTGCAGATGGAGGAGTTGACTGAAGGAATTCGCTGGGCTTTTATTGACATGCTAGAAAAGGAAAATGACTGGATGGACTCTGAAACAAAGAGAAAAGCTCATGAGAAGGTAATAAAGATAAATGTTGAACGAGTAAAATCCTGTTACAATAGAATTTGACTTGAGTGATAACAGTATGTCATGGACTGTACTTGCAGTTCCAGCTACCTACTCATCATTTTGTTAGAGAAAGGACACATGCCACATTTGTTTTTCTGGAAGCTGAGCCATCTGAGCTCCTGCTTCTTTGCAGAAGTTATTTTTATTACCTTGTTCTTCTTCCCTTCCCTCCACCTTTCCCTATCTGGCTCTGGCTGATGTAGACTATGAGCTTATTTCATATTTGGCTTTTCTTGACAAAGTCTTTACCTTGACTGGGATCTCAGGGACACACAAATCTACAGACAGAAAACAGTGTCTAAAACACCTGTGACAGCTGAGGATGTTTGCTGTGAAGATGGAGGATCCAGCCTAGAGGGGAATATGAAAAAAATTCAGGTTTCATAGTTTTTCCAGTGTTGTGGTGGGAGGCCTAACTTGAGAGCTGTCTTTTGAGAGTGTAATGGCAATCCCAGCTGAACATCCATTTTGTGATAGAATAATGTGAGTTATGACGTGTGATAATCAAGGATGGAATTACTGGTCCTGATTGTTCTCAGATAAAGTCACAATAAAGGGCAGGAGATAAAGGTGAAGGCAGGAGGATGTACTCAAAGCCTTTTCATTCTATTCCCATTTTTACAGCATGTGATGAGTGGAAAGGAAAACTGTCCAGATGCAGAGCTGTGTCCCCAGAGCAGCAGTTGGAGGGGCATATAAAAAGACAAGTGGAGGGTGTTGTGTAGGTCTGTGTCCTTATTTGTTGAGGCAATGGGATATCAGTGAATCAGTAAGCACCCTCTTTGAATAAACTGACAGGCAAGTGCAGCTGAACCGTTCCTGCTCTCTGTGCTTGAATGAAAATAGTGGTGTTTTGATTTAAGCAAACATGGCCTTCAAAGTTTTTTAGTAATTCTAATGAAAAAGCTGTTGAGCCATTTTATCATTGGAAAGATTTAAATTCCATATGCAGTCCATTTACATTTTATACAGCAGTGCTCTTCATATATGTGAAAATGAAATAGAGCTGCATAAATGCACCAATAAACTCTATGGCAAGAGAACAATAGTAAAATGACATTTATTTCCTGCTAACCTGGTGGTAAATGGGCTGCAGTTATTACTTCTTACTGGCTGTTACACTTTCTTTTTTACTAGAAATACCATTAGAAATATAATGATCTGTAATTTAGCTATTTGTTAAAAATGATGCAAAATAAGAGCAGGAAGATTTTCCAATTATTTCCTTAATAAAGATATTTCTATATAACAACCTGCTTAGTGATTTTGTTCAAAATTTGCTACCAGCCTTTCAGCAGGGAAACAATACAAACATTGGCGAAACTCCCTAAAAAAAGCTCTCCCTTTCCTGTTTTAAGGAGGGCTTTTATCAGAAGGTAGGCTAGATCTTTGGTAGGTAGAGATGGCTGTTTCCCTCTGTTGACACATTTTGGAAGCATGTGTCACTTTGCTCCGAATTTAAGCATGTCATAGAAGGTTCTGAAATTAGTGAGGTGAGTCTGGGCTGAACAATGCATGACAAACAAAATTCCGTAAGTCCAACAAAAATAATACTACAAGCCATAGTACTATCAAATGAATAGCCAGTGGTTTAAAATCATTCTCACTGAACTGAAAAACCATTTCATAGCTTGCTGACATAGGAACCAGGTCAAACTTGTAAGAGACAAGTGTTATGTAATGCCCTAGATACTGCAGCAACAATTATGTGACAGGACTTATGACTACAAGTTTAAGTTCAGATTCACAGAAATTGCTACTTGGCTGGAAGGAAAGAGTCTAGAGAGACATTTGGTAGATTTCCAGACATGGAGTGTGTGCATATTTATTAAATATTATTTATTGTTAATGATATTCAATTTGTCCTGGAACTCTTTGATGAGCATGTTTTTAGTTCAAGAAACAGATTCATTTCGTGTAGGGTCAGATAATTCACTGGGGAAATCTAAGGTTTATAATACAACAGAACCTTCAAAATCTGTTACTCTGTTCAATTAAATCTCATGACCCTAGCACCTTCTGCTGTTACTTTTTCAATACTTAGGCTTTAATAAAGCAGTACAGACAGCATGAATTTTATGAGGGCGATTTGTCGGTTAAAAACCCCCCAGTATTAGTTTATTATAGAAATCGGTAAAAGTTGCATTTCTTTGTCAATAAGTGTCATCCACATGTTGGACTCCACTCAGGATGGAAAAACACCGGGAACCAAGTATAAATCGGAAGAGAGAGGGTGCAGGGCAGCTGTGTTCAGCGTTGGTGTGGCCTCACCTGGAGTGCTGTGTGTTGTTCTGGGCCTCCACACTTAAAAATAATCTGGAGGTCCCTTAATGCATCCAAGGGAGGGCAGCAAGACTGGTGAAAGGGCTGGAAGGAATGTCCTGTGAGGAACAGCTAGGGACTTTGGGGCTGTCTGGTTTGGAGGAAAGGAGGCTGAGGGGCCACCTCTACAGCTTCCTGAAGTGGGGAAGTGGAGAGGGAGGTGCTGATCTCATCTCCTGGATCCAGTGACAGCGTGTGTGGGAGCAGTTCAAACCTACTTCATCAGGGGAGGTTGGACTGGACATTAGGAAGCATTTCTTTACTGAGTGGGTGGTCAGACACTGGAACAGGCTTCCTGGAGAGGTGGTCGATGGCCCAAGCCTGTGTTTAAGAGGCATTTGGACAATGCCCTTAACAACATGCTTTAACTTTTGGTCACCCTGAGGTAGTCTGGCCATTGGACAAAATGTTCCTTGTAGGTCCCTTCCAGCCAAAATGTTCTAATTCTACTCTACCAATTAAGTAAAGAAAGGAAGCTATTAGTTAGGCAAAGGATGTTTTTGGTTTTTGTGTTTTCATCAGTAACTGTGACATTGTCCCTTATAGTAGTGCAGATTGGAGCTTCTGCCCTAAGTTCCATGGCGGCACTGTATCCTACGTGGAAATGACTGTGATTCAGACATCTTGCTCTTCCTCTCTATTTTTAATCGCATTGCATTCTTGAAATGTTCAGATGCTCTGAAAACAAATTAACTGCAGAAACCTGATGGTGGTTTTGTTTACTGGGCCTGCTCCATGTGAGCTACTTAATTTGCCTTTAGTTTTTCTTTAATTCCAGGCATATTTGGGTCATTAACAAATTTTTTACTTATTTCCTGAAGGAAGAATAGGGTCAATGTGGGATCTGGGTGTCTGAACAATGAGCATAGAGAGCCTTGTGGTGATTGTATCTTTAGATGACAACATTGTAATGTAAAGGACATGGCAGGTTTGAAAGATAATTAATTGCAAATCCTCTCTGTGATTCAGGTACTCACTGTTGTGTTTTCTGTTTCCTGTTTTCTGACCGGTGCCCACCTTTCTTTTGTGCTTGGCTGAGGCCAAATTTGTATACCTAGCTGTCAGCCTGATGCTTTGCAATCAAAGGAACCATCGACCTCCAAAGGACTTACAAAAGACCCTGTGGTAGAAACTATTCTTGAATTTTGCTTTAGGCAGCTTGTCAGCTTTATCTAATCACTCTGTCTGTGACTCTTTGTGTCTGTCCTGTTGTTTTATGTTACTCAGAAGGGACACTACTAATTTGATGTTAAAAGGATCAAATCTACTACTCCATGTGACACAGAGAATAATTGTCTTGCAGCCTTGATATGAGAATAATCTCTTTAGCCCTTGTATACTTTGGAGTTAAGGTTTGACACTCCTTTTGTAACAAAACAATATAATGAGATAACATCTAATAATTTACCTCTCTCCTCCCTCCATTTCTTTCTCTCTGCGATCGAAAGATGAATTTAAACCAGACCATCTGAAAACCAATCTTACAAAAAAAGTTTCTAACAGGGTTAGGTGACTCTGCCTTCACGTGCAGTTCTCACCTGGCTCTCTGGGTGGAGCTCACGCAACTTCCAAAGGAGCTCTGAGTCTGAGAGAAGTGCTCGGCTCTCTGTGCTGTGATGTTTTCTCTCCTGTCCTTACTCCTCCGCTCTATTCAAGCCCTTCTTTATTGTACTGTATTTGACTATCATCTTAAATTTGCTTCAAGTATGTCTGTTAGCCCCCCAATTTTCAATGGAGTGCTCTGATAAACAAACAAACACCCCAAAAATGTTTCTGTTCTTGCCCTTTTGTCTCTCTTTTGTAAGGGTCATTACATTTTGCCCTCATTTGCAGAGCAGAGAAATTATTCAACCGAATGCAGCTCTAAGGGTGTGTCTGGCAACGCTCTTCAAGTGCATGTTCTGTGAGTTACCCAAGGCCACTCACAACCTCTGAGCAGGACTGCAGGGGTGGGGGGAGAGAAGCGAGAGCCTTTTGTTTCCCTTACAGTGAGGGTGCAGATTGCAGCCAGCTATGGCAGCCAAACGGTATTGACAGCTGTGTTTTGGCATGGTGGGCCACAGGGGACAGGTAGAACCCACAACTGGGACTCCATTGATGTAACTTGTGTGGTGAGGGCTCACTTCTTTAAAATGGTAATTTATTGCTTCTGCTCTTCAATGGGTAATTCAGTGGAAGATCATCACTGACATGTTAAATTATTCCCACTCCTGGGCAGGAACCAGTATTTTTTTAATCACTATTTTTTCTTCCTAAAATGCCCTTTATGCTTGGGTTTAACTGGAGGCTTGAAATAAGATGTTTTTCTTAAAGTTTGCAATTCTCTTATAAAATACCCTGATAGGCTATGGCACAAGAATAACTTCCTATTTGGAAGTTGGTTGGTTTTTTGCCTTTTTTTTTTTTTTTTTTGTGCTTTGCAGTACTATTTTTAAAGCGTGTATGATAAGCCAAAAAAGAGCTTGTTTTTCCTCTAGTAAGATTTTTGTGTAACATTATTAACCTCCTTAAGTCATGGAGCACAAATCCCAAGGTCACTGTGCAATCATTTGGCTCCTGAACTTGTCTGCTGCTTTGCTTTATTTCTAAGGAAGTTGTATATGCAACATTTGTTTTCTCCACATCTCTCTGAGTCTGAAGGCTGAGTCAAGAGGAGCACAGGAAAATATCAGGACTGTGCCTAGCTATTGGTGGCTCTCTCGGGCAGTGTTAGGTACCTTTGTTTAGCCTACAGGGCTTGTTCTGCTGCTTCAGAGAGCTACAGCAAACCTCCCTAGACTCCACAGTGTAGTTTGGGCCAATAGCTCTTAGGAAATCAAGAGCCATCTGTACAAACCCTGATTTAACAAAGTGTAGGTACTTTAAAGGAGGTAGGTGTCCATGAGTTATCCCACTGTAGCCATTCACTTCCCAGCTGGAACTTGCTGGCCCTATCCAGCCCTGCAGTCAATTATCTAAGCCCCTGCCCCCTTTCCCAGTTCTCCATGGTCTCCCTCTCTTCACATTTGGGTGATTTCACTACAACCATGATAGCTGTACTGCTCAGAGCAGAGTCCAGTGTCTGCTTCGGACAGTGGCCAAACAGTAGCAGATGTTTGGAGATGAACCTAAGGACAGGGCGAGCATAAAGGGACACATTCCCACTATCCTTTCCTGGCCTCTGACAAACTGCAGCTCACTTGCTTCCTGAGCCAGAAGTGGTGTCTTGTATTTATTCATATTTTCCTGCTGTGAGTTTGTCTAGTGACTTTTTGAACCCATGACAATTTTCATCATCCACCACTTCCCAAAGCAATGAGTCCCACTGCCTCACTGTGCTCTGTGGGTAAAAAGAATGTCTTTTTGTTTGTCTGAAAAATGTCACCTTCTCCTATGTTATGGTAGTGCAGAAACCAGAGAATCATCATTGCCTGTTCCCTTTTTGTGCTCACTCTTGCTTCTGCAAAGTATTGGCACCACAATACATACTGGGAGAATGGAGCCTCCTGCTTTTCTTCATATAGTCTGTCCAAAGAATGCACTAGATACAGTTCTGAAAAATAACATTTCATTGAGATCTGAGGCAAGCTCAGAAAAAAAGGCCGGGCACCACAGCTTCAGGAGCTGAAATTAATCTTGCTTAACGTCAAGCTAGTTTTGCATAAAGATGACAAATCATCCAGTCTTGAAAGTGGTTACTGGGTGCTCTGCGAAAATCAAAAATGCCTTTTGAGTCTTGTGGGGTCTGTGGACCTGTCCTATGAAAACTAAAGCAAAAATATGCAGAGGAACCAGCCCTGAGACTCAGTGCCTCCGATTTCAATGGGCTTTTTCCTAGAATAAAAGGCAGCACAAAACTGATAAAACAACACTTGGTAAAAGAGAGGGATGGAGTTTCAAAACTAAAGCTTGCAAGACACCTTTTACACGTTCCTTTGAGATGACTTTATATCTTTGCTTCAAGGATGTCAGAGAACTTCACAAAGTGTAAGACTGCTTCAGAGCACTCATAGAAACTGCTAGACATACTTCAGAAGAGCTAAGAAAAGCGGGACAAATTTCCAAAGGCTCTAATTGCAGTTAGACATTTTATTCCTGTTCAAAACCTATAGGCTTTTGCTGACTTCCTAATTTACTGGTTTTACTGGAAAGTTTGATTCAGATGTTCTTGAAACAACCTTGCCATTTTTAAATTAGAAAGTGTACTTTTGTTGAGTGCCAATTAAATCTTAGCCACACTCCTCCTTTGTGGAAGTGAGCATTCTGAAATTAGCGTAGTCTCTGTGTGGATGCAAAAAATTCGAGGGCCTCGTTGCATTGTAGTAGTTGCATTGCAGGGAGCAATGAGCAAATCTCCTCAAAAGGTTGAAATGTGTTGAAGTTTGGAAAAGGCAGAGTCACATTTTAACTCTTTTCCAACATGTCTGCAATTCCCTTGTGCATTAAATATATCTCTAGGGGCTTATCTTCCTGGTTTAACTCATCTTTCACAGAATCACAGGATGGGTCAGGTTGGAAGGGACCACAGAGGGTCATCTGGTCCAACCTCCCTGCTCAAGCAGGGTCATCCCAGAGCACATGGCACAGGGTTGTGTCCAATGGTTCTTGAACATCTCCAGTGAGGGAGACTCCAAACCCTCTCTGGGCATCTGTTCCAGTGTTCAGTCACCTGCACAGTAAAGAAGTTCTTCCTCATGTTCAGGTGGAACTTCCTGTGCATCAGTTTCTGCCTCTGGTCCTATTGTTTGGCAGTACCAAGAATAGCCTCCAAAAGGCTCCATCCTCTGCCACCCTCCCTTCAGATACTTACAGGCATTGATGAGGTTCCCTCTCAGTCATCCCTTCTTGAGGCTGAATAGCCCAATCCTTCTTTTACCATGTGCATGGACATATGAAAAGAAGGGGACAACTCAATGGGAAGCTGGAAGGAAAGTAGATGCTGCTCAGAAATGATATAAGGGATTTGAAAAGTTTGCACTGCTTATCTAGTTGGGAATTTGGTCAGGATTTTGAGGCTGCCACTCCTACACCATTCCTGAGACAGCTGTTTGGAAAATGCCAGTTTTTAGAGTAATATTTTCCCACCTGGAAGAAACAGAGAATGGTACTTTCCTTCTAGAGTAGAAGTGTTCCATGCTTTTCTCTGAATAAAAATAGGTCTTCACTTTTTATCAAGTTAACATCCCCTTTTCTTTCTTATTCATTTTACATCAAATATTTATTTCTCATCACAAACTTTAATTTTTGAACTCTAAGGATAATCTATCACATCCTGAATTTAATTGAACCTTCAGAGGAAGACTGGGCTTTCCTGATCAGTAACCACAGGAGATGTTCTTCTCCATTGGCCAGAGTTGAAACTAATAGCCATGGTATGTTTGCTTATCTCTTATCTCTGGGGTTAGATTGCTGCTGTCAGCTTCTCCCTTGTTATCTGGCTGCTGCTACTGCTCACTCAGTTGTGCAGGGATGTCAGTTCCATTAATAACCTGAGCACCGTGCAAACAGATAGTGGAGAACAGGTGAAGGGAGAGGAAATTGTATTTAACCCTGATCTCACAGCTGTCATTTTTCAGACTCTGCCATGACTACATAAGGCCAGAATGGGTGCGTGACATCAAAACACTTGTGACAAATCTCATGCTTGAAGTAGGAGGGAGACAGATGGACAGACACCTGCAGATGCTCAGGGACCAGGGTGCATCTAAAGGTTTTATGGCAGAAACACAACATGAAAGCATTGCTATGCTAAATGACAGAGCAATTCTTCCAAAGAGCAAGAGATCCTCCACCACCCCTGGAAGTCTTGGACAGTTTCAGCTTTAACTTTCACTATCTTTGTTGTTTTAACAAGTAAACCTGTCTCCTGTAGAGGTACCGTTACAAAGACTATGTGGTCCCCCAGCTCAGCAGTAGCAGATAGGGAGGTGCAAGAGAGCCATTCTCTGTGTGAAGGAGTTTACAAGGGCATGCTCAGCTATCTGCTTGGCATTCCCTCGCTCTTTCCAATGAAAGTGCATTTCCTGGCTGTGGTGATCTCCATGTACTGTAAATGCCCACTGAGAGGAGAGCTGCCTGCTGGCTGGGAGGGGGTGAGGAGCTTAGCAGGGCAGGGCCCTGGGCTGGGACCCCACCAAGGTCCCTCAGTCTTGGCACCGAGCTGTCCACAACCAGGAGCGAGAACCAGCAGCACTTCAACCTGCTCAGGTATTGTGCCAGTCGCTGGGATCTGAAGCAAAGCTGTGAAATTTTAAATGGCTTCAGGTACTAGTATTGCTGGAGTTTACTTGTAAAGGAGCTTTACCACAAGGAGCTTATCAGACTCAGGAATTTGTTCCTTTAGTGGCCTTTTAGAGGCCAGGATGCTGTGACTAAGAATAAAGGCTTCCTCAGCTGCCCTCATTTGTGAGGGAGCTGTGAGGTGTCCTGTGCTCAGTTTTCTGCATTTGGGATGAGCTTCATCAATGTGAAAATACCTAGATAGAATTTATTTTAAAATAAAAATATGTAAAGATTTGGAGTAGAAAGGAATTTGGTTTGGAGTAGAGCATTTTCTGAATATATTTTTTTTCTATATTCTGCAGCCTATGTTTTTGTCTGTGTATGCATCTGCTTTCCCCCATGTATTACAAAGCATGGATAGTGACATGCTTACTGGTACAGTGTTGGTCAGGGTCCCTGTTCAAGCAAAAGGAATTCCTCCTCAGAGATAAAACATGCAAGTCACGAGTAATACTTGTGTTTAAGTTCTCAGTCACTATTTCAGTTTGAGTAGTGTTAAAAGGAGTCTCTGCTGTGTCTGGTTTCTGTTGCATCAAGACTGTGGCTGAAGCTCACTTGTAAAATGAGAAATGAAAAGGGAATTTTTCACATGCTATTCTTTATTTTAAAAAAATGCTCAGCAACCTTTGCTTAACCCTGAAAATGTTAAATGAATGTAAACTGATGCAAGCAGAAGCTAAGGTCAGAAGTTGTCCCTTTCTGGAACAGGTTATTCAGAGTTTTGCATAAAACTGGAAAAAAATGCTGTAGTAAATCATATCTCATACAGTTATGAGGGGGAGAGAGCTTCCTCTCCCTTTCCTGGTCCCTGAGCCTGCCCCTCTCTCAGTGTCCAGTGCCAGAGATCTCAGCACACAGGGTTTTTTTAGGTCCCTGGGGACTTTTATTTTGCTAGTACAGTGGGTTTTCTTAAGCCTACTGCTTGCCCAGAGCTAAAAAAAAAAGAGCAGAAAAGATTTTTGGAAAGGTGGGTTTGCTTCTAGCAAGAAGGGGCATGAACACGGAAGTATGGGTCAACTCATGAGGTGTTCTGGGGGCGAGCAGTGAAATGGGTTCAGGAGGGAGTTTCTATAAAAAATGGAACATAATAATTTCTGCAGCTCACCAATGTGGCAAAGACTAGCCAAAGGTGGCTTTTTTTTTTTTCTTTTTTGCTATTGCAAATCCTTGGGATCCTGGCACAAAAGCTTTTCAGTAAAGATATCTAAGGTAATTTCAAAACACAAAGAGAATTTTGAGTTGGGGGAGTGTGTTTGGTTGTTTGATTTTCAGAGATAATTGTATTGGAAAACATGGAGTGTTGCCTGAGAATAAGGGCATGAGGAGTATGGTTTTTTACAGTGCTAAGTGAGAGTCCAAGCTTAGCTTGGCATAAGTCCTATCAAAGGCAGCTTAGCAGCACATACCATGGGGCATATATCTATATCTATGTCTATATCCTCTATATCTATATCTAATCTATACCAGCATGATACTAATGGTAGTCTGTGCCTTCAGACCACAGCACTTGCTTTTGCCTTGTTTGAAGTGCAGCTAGAGGAGCTCCCAGCTGTCTACACACCCTGGTGCAGTCATGCCCCAAGGGATGCACAGGTGTGCAGAGGGGAACCCAGTGCAGAAACCCCCGTGCTGGACCTGACCTTTCCCTGCTGGTGTGGTGCCATAGCTGAGTCATTTTGCATAGCTGGGCATCATCCTTTCTTCTGGTCCATGGGCATCATTCCAGCTCCACTGAGAATCCAAAGACCCTTAAAACACACCAAGGTGCTTTCCACAGAAATAGGCAGGAGTTAAGCACATTCTGTGCCAGGAACTCAGTTGTGTTGGTCTGCAGTATAAGTGCACTTATACTTCAAAGATAAAAATATTTTCTGTGTGCCACAAAGGAAGGTATTGCAGATCCGATGTTCTGTTCATGAAGGACAGAATAAATGTCTGTCATATAATATTCTGTGTATAACATAATGGAATCATGCTAATTGTCATACAGAGGTTGCAAATGGAAAATGAAATTAAAATAAAATGGAAAAAAAATTTTTTTTCTTAATAAAATTAAAGCAAAGCTAGCAGCAGAATGAGTTTCTGGTGGAAGGAGAAAATATTAATAGGTCTACTAATTGTAGTGCTGCATTGAACTGAGGAGCTGTGCTTATGAAAATATCACAGTCAATTAATATGTTTATATAAGTAAGACTGAAATAAAGATGCTAATTTCACACTTTCTCTGACTTAGTCCAGTTCTATTGCTAAAAAACCCCCATAATTTAATGTGGGATTAGTTTAAACTGAAAAGATAATTCCAGTGAAACTTTCATCACAGTGCTTGAACCACTGACTGAATCTTTGTATTCCAGAGAGTCAGAACAGAATTAGGGCAGGAGAGAGTGGCGCTGATGTACATTGTTGCTTTTTCTGGCTCTTTTGTTCGTGGTAGTCCTACTAAACTTTTAGATGCTTTAATCTTTATGGTGAGTAATAATAATATTGTCTTGATGAATAGTAGATATTAAGACTGAACATATAATCCCAATGAACTCTTTTCTTAGGAATTGCTGTGTCCCTTTTCCTCTCTGTTTCCTAGCAATATTATTATGGTGTGGTATTTTTAAGTATACTAAGAAGTATTTTCTTGTGAGTAAGTTTTCTCTGAGTGAGGCTTTGGTTTCAAAAGATCATTCAGAGGAGGAGGTAACTAGTGTACCACATAACCCTTCTCCACTTTGCCACATCATGGGTCCCCAGCACTTGTCTCGTAAAAGTTCCAGAAGTAGTTGTGTCTCTCCATATAGTGAGTGAGTGATTCAGCTCAGTGATCTGGCAGAAAATTAGCTGGGGAAAAGCTTGGTTAAATTTCTGCTGTGTTATTGAAGTGCTAAGCAGTCCCACAGAAAGATGTGTAGAGGAGCTGAGGCAGCCTTTGGAGGCTGTGGGTGGAGGCAGCATGAGAACTATGGACAGAGATGAGAGGAGCAGGGAAGAAGAGCAAGGACTAGGATATTTTTTTTCATTTGGCAGCATAAAGCTGCTAAATGGACTCAGCTGTTTTTGAAACCATAATGTGTATTTAACTGAAAGCAACTTTATGTGTACATGGGTGTCATTATTCACATAAGTCAATTGATAATTTATTTTATTTTATTTTTTTAGCCTTGGCCTCAAGCGATTACAAAGATGGAATGATAGCTGTATTTTCTGTCTTCATTATTTTATCAATTATTTTAGAGCATTCAAAACAATTATTGCATAAGAGGGGATGGTTATGGTGCAGTGTAGTATGAAGTGGTGGTATGTGAATTATTATTAAATGAAACACTGGTTCTTGAAAAATCTACACAGCTTCTATTATTGTGACATGCAACAAAAAGAGGGCAGTTAAGCCGAGTTTTAAAAATAAATAATGATAATCTGTATTCTTGAGTATGGATTAGACAGTTCACTGCAGATCAAGTACTGTTAAAAGTTGTCATTTCAGGCCAAGTGTTCATGTTTGAGTTGCCACTTCACTTTCCATTGTAGTTGACAATGTGAAAATCCCTGATATTTCATTTTCCCATGAAGGAAATACTGTGCATCATTAGGCTGAGCTCAGTCCATCTCTCACTCAAGTCAGTAGTCACTTCCTACTGACATCTGTAGGATTGGGCTTTAGCCCTGTGATGGAACTTTCCTGTGTTTTGCCAAGATCCATCACTCTATTTTCCCAGTTCTTCCATATGTAAACCCTAGATAGATGCAGTGATATTTACGCAGCAGTTTTACCAGATGGCTCTTGAATCATCTGTTCTCAATGAAAAATGAAAAGACGGGGTGCATATATAAAGGCTGAATTAATCTTTGTAATTAAATGGAACGTTACTTTGCCATGAATGATTTTAGCTTTCACAATGTATTTCATGCTAATTTTTCAGTGAACTGTAATTGTATTAATTTTTATATATTTAGAAGCTTAAAAATGATCTTTACAAAGTTATTGAGTCAAGTTAATATAAGGAAAATCTGTCAGACTCATAAAACTTTGTCGTGAGATATATGTTTTGTTTTCTCTTTACAGTAAGTAAAATATGTCAGTACTTAGTGTTGTATAAAATATCCAAGTCATACTCTGAGAGGCAAAAAGGCTCTCAGAATACTTACACGCTTGATTGTCAAGTGAGAATTTGAATAGGCTGGAAGCTGGGATGCTTTGGAGCACTGAAACGTGTGCATTCCCACGTTGGCAAGTTGATGAGCAGAGAGTGAAAGCTTGTTTATTATTTTGCCTGTGTAGTAAACTGACTTGCAATGCTCTCACTGTGACAAAAAGACACTGATGGTAAAATCCTGGCTGTGTTGAAGTCACTGGGGAAACTTCCATGCACGAGGAGTGGTGGAAGTAGCAGTCCCACTCTGGATCCTCTGCCTCAGAGCCTGCTCTCTCTGGCTGCTGGGCTAGAAAAGAGTCATCATGACTTACCCTAAAGCACCCTGCGAGAGTCTCTTGCTTGTGATGGCAGGAGGGGAACCCTGGAGCGATGAGTTTCCTCAATTTACCCAACAGCCCAACGTAGACTGAGTGCTTATTGGTGCCTGGGGGAAATACCCCATCGCCTCTTTTCTTCCTGTACACAGTGCTGTTTAATATGCAGATTAGAGAAAGGAGTTAAATGAGCCTTTAAACCATAAAAACTCGTGGATGGTGTATTTATGGTGGATTCATGTGCAATTGTCACATGGCTGGTTCCTGTACATTTGTCACATTTCATTTGACTCCCCTGTGCATGCCTCCTGGAAGGCTGGTCTCTTATACATACTTTTATCAAGGGGAAAATACTGACATCATTATCAAAGAGCAAGCAAGTTGTAGAAGAGTTTTCCACTTCCTTGTGCTGTATAAATAGGGAGTCTCCAAACTGCTGTTAAATATTACACAAGTGAACAGAAAAATAGGCACAGAAACAAGACTTCCAACATGCAAATTTAGAAACCTGCTCTCAATATGATAGTTTCTAACTTGTCAGTTGTGTAAATAAATTGGGCCATGTGCTGGGCTCAGATGAACAGCACCTTATGCAAAGCGCCTAGGAGAAATCCCAGTTAGAGGGATTCCCAAGGACTTCAGAGGGCTTCCTATGCTCTCTCATGAGTTTTGCTTTGGCTATAGGAAACAGTTTCCTTAACCAGGAGCCAAACATCCTTCACTGTCAGGATCAGCTTTGTCTGTCTTTTTTGCTCAGATCTCTAAACCACACATATTGTGGTAAGGCCTTTTAAGTAATAAACACAATAAAATAACATTTTCCCCTTTATCTATCTATCTATCTCACAAAATACAAACAGCTTTAGACATTGAAAAAGCATCGAAGTACTAAAAGCAGCATTGCCTTTTGAGTTTGCTTTCAAAAATCTCGAGACACACTGTTATTTACTACGGGTTTATATAGCCTTTACAAAAAAACTCCATAGTGTCCGACTTTAATTCTCATGCTTAGAAATCTCAATCTCACTACATCAATTGTGAAAGTCACAAAGCAAGTGATGAACTCATGCAGAATATTTGAGATTCACCAGACTTGTTTAAGCAGCTGACTTAGCAAAAATTAAAACTGATGGGTTTTGCTCTTTCCTTTCTCAAAGGTAGTTTTAACTAGGATTGAAACATGGGGAATAGTAAAGGAAATTTTCCGATTCCTTGCAAAGTTCAGTCAGTTGCACCTGACAACACCACCAGGAAAAAATTAGACACTCTTGGTCACATACAAACTTGCAGATGAATCATGCTCCCTTCCTAGCTTTTTATTATCCCTCCCCAGCTCAGCATTTTAAGTATCGTGAAAGACTGCTGAACCTTCTGGAAAAGTGAGAAAACATTCTGTTGTGAGCTAATTTGGCTCATTTCATATTTTCCATTCAGCATTTTTCTTCCATTGCTATTTTTATTACTAGGGCAATTTGCATGACAATGGGATCTTTTTTGCTTAAGAGATCATCTGCTCCTGCTGCTAATTTCCTACCTGAAGTTGTTATCTTCTGTTTGTGACATCTCAATTACCTCAACCACAATTAATTGTGACGTCACAAATGGAGGATTATGACTTTGAGTTGGAATTGAGATTGAGAAATTGAAGGAGTTTAAAGAAGAAAAGAGGCCTTTCTTCTTGAAAAATAAAAGAAGAAACAGAATGACTTTGGTTAAATGGAGGCCGACCTCCATCACCTTTCTTCTTAAAGTTGTGGAACAGCTGGTTTTAAGTCCTGCTGTATAGGAGGCCCTGCTGTGTTGAGATATTGTGAAGTGAGAGAAGAGGAAAGGATATGTGGAGTAACGGGAATCTTCCCTGCAGAAAGAAGGAAATAAAAGTCGTTGGACCCCAGAGACGTCCTCTCTCACAGAGAGCAGGATGCAGGGTTGGTACAGTTGTACTTGGTTTAAAGGCCAATTATTTATTGCTTTTCATATCTTGCAATATTCATTTGAGTTTTGACATCTGAGTTTGATGACCATGGAGAAGCACCTTTTGAGGGGTGGAGGGAATTCCAAAGACTTATGGAGAAATTACATTCAGCATCCTGAAAACATAAAAAGTGAAAGTTTTGTGCTATCCTAGTCCGTCATGGCTGTAATTTATCTTATGGACCTTTCACATTTCACTTGGTATGTCATCTTATCTTTTTGTATACTTTTGCTTTTCTTTTGGAAACCTGTTTCCACAGAGATTCTGGCTGTCTGAGTGGCCTGCTGGTGTTTTTGTGAGGATTACTAGGGCTGTTTATACACGCACACCATGATTTACAAAGTGGGAATACTCACCTACAGCTACTTCACACCGGACAGTTTACGCAGTTTGTGCATAAATGCTGGGGCCAAGTCACGACTGAAAGAGGATTAATGAAAAGTGATGTGTTTTATTTTAACACCTCTACTGACATTAGGAAAAAGGCAAAAACTGAAAAGTAAAAGAGTGAAACTGGAGAACTAAACAAAGATGAGTCCTGTGGTTTTTGGAAAGTACAGTATCCTTCAGAAAAGGAGCCATCCTCAGGTGCAAATAGCAGTGGCCCCCAGTGGAAACACACCAGTCTGCACTTGCTGGGACCAAGGTTGATTCACAACTGTGCATCAAATCTATTTTAGCAGTTGGATGTGTACCAGCTATTTTGCCATAGTGAAACAGGCTGTTTCCTGTCGTCCTTCGGAAAACATTGTACAAACAGGCATTTGACCATCTGATTAACACACAAAACCCAGTAGGGAAAATCAGCTGTTAAGATTTTGCACTCAGACACATTGCTGTAAGTACGTAAAAGCTCTGCAGGCAGCAACAGACCCACTGTGATAATCTGACAAGGGAATCTGGACCCTGTGCTTTGTGATGCCGAGTTCATTTGTGGCACCAAGTTTACCTTGTAGGCAAGTTGTTTTGAAGTTAAATTAGGATGGCTCCAGGGGACCATAATAATACAAAGTGGGAACTGATCAGGAAAGAGAAAAAGCTGTATGCTGAAAGTGGTTTTATGTGTCAAAACTTTTTTTTCTCTTTTTCAAAGGCAAAAGCAGTTATGGCAAAAGTTGGTTACCCTCAGTTTATAATGAATGACACATATATTAATGAAGACATCAAAACAGTAAGTGTCAGGCTTGTAGCTTTATTAATTTATTGCAGCCATTCTTTGCTCTGTTTTGCTGCTGTCTAAAATCAAAGCTAGTCTTTTGTTTGGCATGCACCTGGACTTGTGTTTGCCTGGTTATTTTTATTTTATTTTTGAAGTGTGCTGGCTCTAAATTGTGTCTAAATAGTTAATGCTGTTGTATCTCACTGAGATCATGAGGCCTGCTGGGAGTAAAACGCAAAGAACCTTCCTGCTATTAAGCATTTTAAAGATTAAGCATACACTGTAACAATTTTGCATTTAATTATAAAAATGAAACAAACCAAAAGCATTTAACGGTCTTCAAAAACACTAATGCATTTACCTCAGTAGATCACAATTTAGGATGTCCTATGTTGTGATGACTGGGTAGTTTGTGGTGCAAAGGACATAGAGAGCGCTCAGTAAGACAATCCCTAGCACCAGAGAGTTCTGTGTAGGTCACGGTGAGAAAAGAAGCCTCTCCCAGCATGCTTTGTTCTGTTATGGTAATCTACCCCAGTTCTGCTTCCCCGCTGGCTGTTGGCTGCTCCATCCCCTTGCTACATTATATGTTCCATGCCATAGAAGGTTCTCCACTCCAGGTTCCCCCCATTGGCCTCTGCCCCTCGCCACTCCCCCAGAGCTCCCCCACGGGTCCCCATTCCCTGGTCCCACCTGTGTACCACCCTGTGCCCTCAGACCATTGGTTCCTGGTGCTCGCCCCACTCCCATACTTAAGCCTTTGCCTCCAGAACCCTTCACAGGGTAGAAGCAATAAACTGCTCCTGTGGAAATCCATGCAAAGACCCTTCCTGCCTCTTTGCTGCTGGCCCATATTACTGAAGCTATCCATGGGTTTGTGTGTGCACACGTGTGTGAGTGACTATAGCCGATCCTGCTGAGCGGCTTCGCTTTGGAGACACCTTTTAGAGATCGCTACACCTCGCGCTCCGGCACAGACGCCCACAGAGCAGAGAGATAGTGACACTATATAAGCTCTCCTCATCTCTCCAGGCTATGAATGGAATTTACAGTTGTTGCTTATGATCATGCCAAGATGTCCTAACCAATGTATAGGCCTGTTGTGCTGCCTTCTGGACAAGGATACTGTGGGGGAACTCCTTCCTGCGCCAGTATCTGTTCAGTCTAACTAAGGAAGGAAGGCAAATGATTAATAATAATATATTTTACTGTTTTCCAACTGTGGCACACATTTGATGAATTGTATTACTGAAAGTCACAGACAAACTAGAAACCCAAGTTCATTGCTGAACCAGTAAAAGACAAGAGCGATTATCATCTTTGCCAGAGCACATGAACAAACACTAAGCAGAGGCATCATTTTTGGAGAGAACCAGCTCTACCAGTCTAGTCCTTGTCCATGGAAAGTGTAGGGTAAGATGGTGTAGTGAAAACAGTGTAATGAGGAAGAGCATGTGACCAACTCTCACTCAGTGTATGGAATTATTTGTTCAGATAAGTGGCAATGTCTGCTGAAAAATACTTGTTAATCATGTTTGCAAAACCATGGTTTACATCTGAAGTGCAACTTCCTCACAAATCCTAGAATTGTTTTAAACTGATGACAGGGACTTATAACCTATTAACATCCCTTTTTCTTGTGTGTTTAGTTGTGTGTGTGTGTGAATGCTATTACATTTGGAAACTTATGGAAGCATTGAGCCTTATGGCTGTAAATATTTCATGTGGCAGAACCCTCAGAAGGCACAGAATATGAAGTATTTGTTACAAAATGTATAGCAAACTGGAAAGGGGGACTTTGTAACATTGTTGGAAGTGGTTTTAAAATGCACTTTTAAAAATAAAAGTAAGCCTACTTCCTCCTGGAAAAGAAGCTGTCTTAATAATAGCCATAGAAATGTGCAGTCTGCAATCCATTGTTGCGTGCTCATGATTCCTTCAGCAGCACTCTGCACAGTAAAGGGCTTTCCCAGTGTTCCAGACCCTTGTGCAGATCTGTTCAGCCACTGTTTTTTAAACTAAGCTCATAAAATATTTATTCTTTCTACCAAGTGTGAAAGTTTTGCTTGCTTTGAAAATCGCTGAAAAATTAGGTGATTAGCTCATATGAAATAAAATTCTGCTTGTTTTATGTCACCTTTGGTTTCTTTGGACATGCTTTAAAATTTTCTGTGCTTTCTCTATACAGCTGAAGTTTACAGAAAGTGATTATTTTGGCAATGTATTGCAAACTCGCAAATACGCAGCCCAATCTGATTTCTACTGGCTTAGAAAAGAAGTTCCAAAAACAGAGTGAGTAGACAAAATACAAACATACATAATCTTCTAACAATATTTTAATTTATATTATTTAACTTATATAATAAATACTGTTATCTATTAAGTTTTAATTATGTAGACAGCAACATGTTATGACACAAAAAGCCTATTGGCAAACTCCCATTATTCAGAAAATCCTGTGGATTTTTTTTTTGGTAAATTCTAGGTATCCCTGCTCATATGCACGGTAGTCATATGCTTGAAGCTTAAACTTAATTTAATGAAAAAAAGGGGTAATTGAATCCCAATTAAAAATGGATTATGCCTCTTGGTCATGGTTAGAGTTTGAAATGGTACAGCAGGGATTTATGAAATAAATTTTGTAGGAATGAAACCATAGTAAGAGATAATGTTATTATTAGTAATACAAATCAGCATTGTTAGTTACCTGCTGTTGATAGCAATGATACAGAATGAAACATAATTTAATCTACATATGTTATTTTTATTTATTTGTAAACATGAGAGTGCAGATTGTGTCACAAACTGTCATAAAATACATGAGAGAATCATTCACTTTTCTTACTTGTGGGTAATCAAATCCTTAAAATGCAAATTAAAACCTAAGCAGAACTTAATTAGTCTAATCATGCTACTTAAAAATTACTTCTTCTACACACAGACTTTGAAATCAGTGCTGCTTCTTAGCTCCTGTGGTTGTTTTTCCTTACAACTCCAGAAAGTCCTACTCAAGCTGAACTTTGTTCCAGGGGTGGCTCCGTGCTGTCCGTGAGGCAGGGTGAGGATGTCAGCAGGACAAACGAAGGCTATTCATGGTTAGAGTGTTTTAATTTGGCCCCGTGTGTCCAAGGGCTTTTTTATAGCTTAGTTTTAATTGTGAATTTTACCTTCTCATCACAGCTTTCTCTGACATTGCACTGGTTAACGCCAGGGGATGATTTTAGGGATCTTCCTGGATGTCAGGACTAGCCCATGATGGTGTATTTCCTTTAGAGTAACAGTTCCAAGAGAGCAGTGAAACAACACTGGCCTCTTTACAGCAGTGGTGATCAGCAACCTCCTCCTCTTGGTCAGCCTTGGGGCAGCACTGATGCAGAGCCTGTAGGTCCTTGATACGATGGGAAAACTCCCCTGTAAGGATGAATTGGTAGGCAGCCCCTGACTCAAGGACTGTCGTCTGAGAGCTGTCACATGGGTATGCTTAAAAAATGAAAGTGTTATCTGATTGCCCACTACAAGACTGAACACCTTCTCATGCCTGTCTTCACCGTCTTGTTTCTAGGACTACATAATAGCCAGCCCCTCATCGCCTTTGTAGCTCTGTTTTCTTGTCAGCTCTCAGAGCACATTCAGGCCTGGGGGATGCCAGTTTGATTTCTGGTCGCTTCCCTTTGTTAGCACAGCTATTTGCTCTGCCTTCTGCAGGGCTGGAGGTGAAGCTCCACCTGAGCCCTGGCGGAGGAATAATTAGGGTTCCTGCTGGGATATTATTCTGTCTCTGCAACTGTTCAGGAATAGAAAAGGGCTCTGAAAGTGGTGTCACTCTGCCTGCTGAGGGGCAACAAAGCACAGAGTCATTGCTGCCTCCAGTAATTCTTTAAAAATTCATTAAAATAAACCAGTAACTCCCACTTACCAGTCTGAGGCATGTCAAACCTGGCCTCAAGAATATCAGCCACTTTTTAGCCACTTGCCACTTTTAAATTATCATACTCCACTGCTTTCTGATGCTTTTACCTCTCTCTTTTTCCTCTAATTTTTCTGGTTTTGTTTTTTAAACTTTTATATTTCATAGAACTCCACAGAATTTTTGACGAAGCTTGGTGCTATGTTAATAGCTAATTACCCTTGTGTTTTTGTTTCTGTTTGCTTAATTTCTTCTTTTCCCTAGTTTAGTAGCTTTTAGCATAACATTTATATTTAGAGATAGATATTATAAGATCATCAAAGTTATGGACCAAAAAAGATAAATAAGAAAATTAGTGTTTAAGGAAATAAAATAAAAGTTACTAAAGTAATATTACACCCAAAAGGTAAAACACCATATTCTTTCAGCAGACAGTCCATGTTTCTCAACAATATTATTTCAAACTGGAATCACTTTCCTCAGCTAAATGTGAAATTAAAATGATGGTTCAATCAAAGCACCAGGGAAAGACCATCAGGGGATGGACAGAGGAGATGGGAGATACAAGACAGAGGAGTTGGGTAAAACAAGGAGGAATGTGGATAACCAAATGGAAAATAATAATTTTGGAAATTCAACAGTTTTTTAATCTAAAAAGACAAGGAAAAAACCTAAAGCAGGAGTAATTATCAAAATTCTTTGTTCTCTCTTCTGTTCCCTCCATCTGTGGCATTTATCTGCCTGACAGGAGAAGGGAGCATGGAGGAGCTCAGATGAGACATTGCTCAGGGCATGGGTGGGGGGACATACCCAGCCCTGCTGGTACCAGGAAGCTGTGACAAGGCTTCGGGGTGCTGGAGTTTCCTGTTCTGCCAGTCCTGGGGCCAGGCTCCCCTGAGGGCACCACGGCTGTGGTCCTCAGCACTATTACTTGGTGTCCTCAACACCAGCTTTAAATGCCAGCTGCCATCCTCACAGCTGGCTGGGGAGATGACTGTCACCTTCACTGCTGGCTCTATCAAACAAGGAAAAAAGTGCTCAGGTAGCAGCAGAGAGTCACGTGAAAGGGATTTGTGCAGGAGCTGAGGAGCATGGTGCACAAACCAGCGCAGGTTACGTTGAGAGGGCTCAGTGGAGAAGGAGAGGCTGGAAGGGGCAGCGAGGGAGGATGGGCACCAGGTGTGAAGATAATTATTTTAATCCTGGTGAGATGCAGCTGGAGCAGAGGAAAGTGAAAGGCAGTACAGGGAGAAGTGATAGCCGTGTATAAGGGAGAAATTAAGGAGAGTCAGGGTTTTAGTTGCATTTGCTTATCCAACCATGGATCCATACACATTCATACATACAAATATACACATGTGTGTGTGTTTGTATACAAACACACTCCTACACCTTTTTATCCATGATGGAATCTGTCCTTCTTAACACCGATATCATACTTGCAAATAACAAAGCATCAGAGGACTTCTTGGGCATGCCACTTCATTATTATTTATCTTTCTCCTTTGAAGTCAGCATATAATCTGTGATTTTTAGACCTGGTCAAATCTTTCTCCATTTCTCACTAAACTTTCCATCCTGGGGATGTAGACATCTGGTATCCTGATAAGAGGAACCAAAGGAGGTATGCTACAAGAGGATTCCAGGGTCTCCTCCAGGGCCCATCCCTGTTTTTCTTGACCACACACTATTTTGTGTAAGCCGTGGCCCTTGGTTTGCCCCAAAGGAGGGCAGCTCTGAGAGGTTCTGGGTTGGATACCATTAAGGACAGTGTAAAGCGCCTTCTCCTAAAAGGGAAAAGCAGCCATCAAAAACACTGGGAGGTCTGTTGTCTGTTGGAGAGATGCTGCTGAAGAGCTCAGAAACTGTGTGGCTGGGACCTGCCCTGGAGAGGAGAGGCTGGAAAGGAGCCTCCTGGAGCCTTTTCCTGGTCTTTGAACCTCATTTTACAGAGGGAGGCGATGTGGCACTGAAGGCTGGGCCCAGCCTTACCATCCTAGTTGCTAGCCTAAGGGAGACAGATGGCAGCCTGGCCTAGGATAATTATCTTCTGTTTCTACACGGGAAAATGTATAGAAGAGACTAACAATGAGAAGAGGAAATACAGTTTGGAAAGTCACCTTGAAGGTTGCCTCTCAGTTAGAACGTTTCTTAGTAGTGTTTCTTTGAAAGATATTTTCCAGCTTCCAGAAACTTAGTACAGCTTTTCACTTCTGACCAGCTTAAGTCTGTTGTACATTGACAAGTTAATTTTCTTTATTTATATGATTATTTATTTTTTATTTCTTACTTTGGATGTTGAACAGCGAACTGAGTGATTTCTTCTAACTCAAAAAATTGAGAGATCAATTTGCAAATTTAGTTTGTGCTTTACAGAGAATTAAATAAACTAATAAGCTTTTCCCTGTGTTGTAAATGTTCCCAGCTGCCCCTCTTCATGAGTGGCAATGTAGCACACTATACTCTTAACTCAGAAAGAAAATATCACAGAGAAAATTGTAGCCTAAAGAAACACAGAGTAAGAGAGTTTCTGCCCCACTTGCTATCTCAGTGTATGTTTCACATTTTATTTCTACTAGGGAAATCTCAACCTTACAAGTGTCAACTCTGCAGCGTTAGGTTCTGACTGCTTCAGTAGTAGACAGGTAATGCTACAGGACATCATTCAAAGCTGTCCCTTTTTCACAAACTTATAGCAAATGAAAACAGTATCAACAGTTCTAGAATTTTTATTTATTTAATTTGCAATTAATAAGAGCTTGGAGTGTGTTATGCCTTTCTTTTTTTTCTATCCTTCTGTTAATAGATAAAATGAACTGAAATTGTAACCAGACCTAGAGCAAATGCTCAGGGAATCTGACTTCAAACAGGAATGGGAGAGTTATTTCTAAATTTGTTTCACCTGAAAATTTAACAGCAACCGCTATTTATTACACACCTTCATATGGTAATTTGGTGCGTTATAAGTTAAGGACTGTCCCTGAAGGTTCAGTCATTTCAAGGAGCTCACTGAAGGAGCATGGCAGATGAGAAGTAAAGTTGTTCTGCTAGTCTGGATGGAGCTCCTTGGTTATTTCTACTCTTTTCTGGAAAATACTTCCTAAATATTTTTGAGACTGCTCAGAATGGTACAACAAAATGCTAGAATGGAAATCTTCTCCTCGCCAAATGTCAAATATGAAATACTCTTAGAGTACTCTCTTTCTTCCTGACTGCTCAGTAGGGCTGCTAAGTGTCCTCTTCCTAACTGCTTAAAAGCATAACTAATTTCGTACAGGGTCGTTCTTGAGGCCTCATTATGAAAAAGCAATTTGGAAAGAACTGACTTCAGTTTTACAGTGAGAAAATCAAGGCTGCTCTTGGTCTTTGGCTCATGTTAAGGTCAGGAAACAGGATGGGCTCTGCTATTGCAGTGGTAGATCGAGAGAAACGAAGCAGGATGGGGATGCTTGTGATACGTCTGCAAGCTACAAGTCTGTGAGTTCATAGGTATGAAAGTATGGCCAGAGGATGGTGTGGGGTCCTCCCTCTGTAAATGTGGACCAAATGTCACCAGCATTCACTGCTGCTCTTGGGCAGAGTGAAGTGTTCCTGTGGGGACAAGTACCTGCATCACCAGCTCCTCACTCAGTAAAAATGGGTGCAAACTTGTGCTGTTAGAGAGCTGTCTCTAGGCAGTGAAGAGCTCTTTGCTGCTTGTGGTGGTTCCTCTCTGCAGCTAACTGTGGTAAGCACCCCCAGAGGATGGAGAGAAGAACCACAGCACATTAAACTGTTTTGAAGTATCTGTGATACATATCGGGCCCTTGATTGTCTGACTGGAAATAAAAGGCTAAGAGGAATTTGCAAAAAGGGAAGATTTGCTGTTCCAGAAACCTTTTTCGTGCTTAAAAGTTGCTGTTTGAGAACAGAAAGGCCATTGTAAGCAGAACAAGCCAACAGGATGAGGTGCAAGTCACAGCACTGTGTCTTTGTTCCAACTTACAGTAAAATCTAAATTGAAGAGTTGACTGTTTCAGATGAGTCCTTTTCAGATGGGTTTTCTCCTTGTCAAAAAAGGGACAGTCCTCCAGATTTACTGCTAAGCCCGGAGGGCAGGTCCCAAGGCACAAATGGCAGGCTTGCATCCTTCAAAACAGTTCAGCTGACTGTGGCTGTGAACAAACATGAACTTGAAATGTAGTTAATTAAGCCCCTAATTTTTTTCTTTATCCCCTCACCATACACATTCTTTCTTCAATTTTCCATTATGTCACATTTAATCTCCTTATTATGAAGAAAGCAGAAAACACACCAGAAAACAACCTCCCCCTGCTCCCCCCCCTCACAATCTCCTAATAAACAAAACAGGGAGAGTTATCTGTGACAATTAGAGCCTGTAATGTGACGGATGGCTAAAATATGTACATGACATCACTCTTTCAGCCTTCTTTTCTGGTTGATGCATTGCAAAATAAGCTGCTGAGCTCGGAGACTAAAACAAGCAGTTAAATTTATTGACAAAAGACAAAATGCTGCCATTTTAAAACTCTCCCCTTTGTTACCTGGTTTACATGAGGACATTAGTTGTCAGAAAAAACAGTCAGGATCTACGGATTACTCTTTCATTTAGGATTTCTCTTTAAATTTAGAAAGCAAGTAAATTTAAAGCACAAATTGTGTGTACATTGTCATTGATATCACGTATTTTCCATATTCTGATAGATCTCTCATCTTTAAAAGAAAATTTCCAAAACAATTACATTGCATTCACGTGGCTTTTCAAAACTTTTGAGTAATATTTTGCTAAAGACATCAGGATGTTCCTGTTTGGATATTTACTAGAGTTACTTCTAAGTTATTATGAACTAACCACTAATTCTCATCATCTTTATTTCTTTTTACCTCACTTCTCCCTTATAAAATCATGAAGTGAAATCTTGGGCTCACTGAACTCAGGGTTTCATCTAAGGAGATTTGGATCTTGATGAAGTCAGCTGAGATTTTCCACTCTTATGGTTGAAGCCCCTGTCAATACAGATGAGCTTAGGCTAAGGAGATTAATTTGCTATTCATAGAATCATAGAATATCTTGAGTTGGAAGGGACTCACAAGGATCATCAGAGTCCAACTCCTATTCAAATCTAGGGTTTCCTCCAGTATATATGAGAAATCAAACTATGAGAAGAAATGCCTGGCTAGAGGTGTGTTTGTTTAGGATGGTCATGTTCACTGCATAGGGTACAGAACACGAAGCTGTTTATTCTGAATTTACATTCCCAGAAAGTACTTGTTTATGTTGCTGGCATAATCCTAATTGTTCGAGCAGTTGTTCAGCAAAGCCTCTAAAGGCACTTTACTAGTTTCAAAATGCTCTCCTCTAATTTCAACAGGGAGTTTCTCCACATGTGTTTGAAAGACACTCAAGAGAGTTTTCACAGCTGCTGTCTGTCTTGCAGCCTCTGCTGGGTGAATTTTGATTCATCAGCATGGCAGACATCAGAAGCACAGTGGTCACTTAGAAATTAAAGAGATCACGTGGTAGGAACCCTAGGAATCGCTCCTGTTGGGCATTCATTGACTGTACACAGTTAAAGTCATTAAACAATAGATTTCAATGTTCTAAGAAAGTGTAGGTAGCATGTACTGAAACAGAGAAATACTTAAACTTTAATGTGTCTTAAGTCCTTAATGTTTTTACTTCCTTCTACTGAGTTCAATTATCTTTGCTCCTTTGATTCATGAAGGTGAATGTCAGTGTACTGACAGACAATTTATTTTGTTCTTACTACAGGTGGTTTACAAGCCCGACTACTGTAAATGCTTTTTATAGTGCATCTACCAACCAGATCAGTGAGTATCTGCCTTCTGAGTCTCCTTATAAAGTGCTTGTTTGGGAATGTATGTGTCAAGCTTCAGATAACAGCTGTACCTATTGTGTTGTTTGTGACTGAAAATTAAAAGCTCAAACCTGGTAATTCAGCTGTGAGACTTAAGTGAGAGGATCAATCTGGAAAACCCAGAGCTCCCACGAATTGAAACTACAGTTGCTCAATGAGTGACCCTGTGTCAGAGGAGTTGCAGTGACCATGTGTGTGTTTGTACTCTGTCCATTGTGAATGATAGCTTAAATCACTTTTGTTAAAGCCTAATATTTCTATCTTCTGTTTTCTGTAGCAAAAACTTGTGTACGCACATCCCCATAAATATGCAGTGATAGCAGTTCTGTCCTCTAGTATTGACAGATATGTAGCAATAAATGTGACTAGAGAAGACTGTGATATAGAACAGAAAACATACGAATGTTTGTCCAGTGGATTTGTTCAGTACCTCCGAGGACAAGGAGTGATATCTGTAGCTAACTTAAAATTCTTACCTGTATAGTTTGATGAAATTATTTGGTGTATGCAGTACTACCTGTCTTCTAGTAATTTTAGTTACTGGTTGTTTTTAGATATATTATATTCTGGTGTGGAAACAAATGAGGTAAAAGAGATGAGTTTTTCAAAGATGCGTTATGAGTTTGGATGTTCATTCCTGTTTGCTTTAATGGGGCTGTAGCGGGTACAGTTTAGGAAACCGGGCGGAAACACCAATTTTAGTGTAGTGGTTTGGTTCAAAATGCCCATTACTTACTTATTTTCCTTCTGTGAGATAAGAACCAGGAGAAAAGCAAAGCAGGCACAAAACTTAAACCTTAAAAGCATAAAGAAGTTTATTAACAGAACTAAAAAGCAGAAAAAAAAGTTAGACTAAACCTTCAGAACACTTCTCCTCCCCCCACCTTCTTCTCCTCCTCCCACCAACAACATGAAAAAACAACCCTCAAGGTTTTCCAGAGTCAGTTTACCATCTCTGTAAGAACTTTTCTCAGTCCACCTAGGAAGAGGAGTCCCTCTTGCTCATGCTATGGAGACATCTCCACACGAAAACAGTTAAACAGTTCTCTTGTGGCTCAGTGTCACAGCAAGGCCGCC